>OY755239.1:55878952-56386452 GCA_963576725.1 Azorinus chamasolen | reverse complement strand
TATTTTTCTAAGCGTTGATTCGTGTAACTTGTAAATGATAAAATCGGGAGGAAGGTAAAACTGTGTTTTACCAACTGTCTTCCACCCTTACAATCCTGATATACAGACTGGAATAAAACACCATTGTTAACAGTAGAGTCTACTTTGTAGGGATGGCTTAAACTTGCTAGAATGTTTTCAATCGCAAGCAGTGCAGACCCTGATCAGAGGGCTCCCAGAGGAGCCCTCTGAACTAGGTCTACACTGTTTGCAAACAACAGCACATGCGAGAACCAGGTTGAAAGGGTTAGTATCCTTTACACGAAGACCGAGTCGTTGCTGTACAATTGCGATTTTTGATAGAATACATTTTGCTTTATATTTACAAATATATTATACAGTTAGTCCTGTATAGTGTAGATATTGATTGTATAAGAAGCCAACTTGTATCTGCTTTACATGTTATTTGGTTGTAACAACAGAGCGATCCGCGCGCAGACACGTGAAGGATACACCAGGCAGAAACAGCTGGTTTTATGGTTAAAGGGGAACTCTGGTGAGTTAGGTTTGGTGTGAGAACATAGCGCTATGTAAAATATGGCCTGAACAATTACTATAATTGCATGTTAATTATCCCACGTTTTTATAGAATAAACCAATAGTAGAACTTGTCTTAAGCGACCATTCATTTATTGCACGTGGGAATCTTAAAAACTGGCGGTTGCTTAATGCAGAATGAAAATCATATAGGAGCTTTCTGTAAAACGTTCGACCTGCATTAAACGATCGCCTTTTTATAGATCTAAAATTAGACCTGTTGATAATGGTTGCTTAAGACAGGTGTTACTGCCCGTGATACCATACTATTTTACCAGATAGGGACACCTGCTCTAAGTGTATGCTCTTGTTTGATTGTGGTATACTATAGTGTAAACTCTCTCAAATAAGTGGCATTATCAGTGCTTAAGGCAGGCTGTAGTTTAATATAGGATGAAAGTCATACACAAAACTCCCCTGGAAGTTTTCCGCATGACTTTCAGCCAGTATTAAGCAGCTACCTGTCTAAGTTAATCTCAATTTTCTTCTTTGTTACACGTTCGAATATAAGATACGTGTATACAGTCAAATCTCGATAATTCGAAATTGTAATCTCGATAATTCGAATTTTCATAAAGACGATTTTAGACCCTTTTAGACAGGTGGCGTCTTAATGCAAGAAGTCATACAGAAAGCTCATAGAGGAGCTTTCTGCATGACTTTCACTCTGCATTAAGCTGCCACCTGTCTTAACTGTTGATACTGATATGTATTTAAGTTGTTCGAATTTTACTATATATTATTCTACAGTATCTCCGATGGTACCTAATTCTCCTTGTCTTAATACCATTGTATGAATTCAACTAATTAATATACATACAATCATTATTTTGTTCATGAATATTCACCAGATAATAGGTTAAAGAAAAAACGGCGAAGAACGGCGGGGTGTACGGAAAACATGATCTTCTTAAATTGGGATTATGTGAATGATCATGGGGAGGTTTTGCAAACTCCTGCTGTTTGAAAACCGATGTTTTACTGGCTAACAACGTACTAATAGCCCACGTTTACCCCATTACCTCATAGGCTATTTTTAGATACAACCTCTTTGAATTAATCTACCGAAAAGGAGCATTAATTAGAGAAAAGGAAAATTCTAGAATTGTTTAGTTTGAAACCATTGTGATAAATAGAGCATTTGTTCCGGTAGGAAAAGGCGGCGTCTGATCTGGAACTGCACTATTTGTCGTGGTGCATTTATGCGACTGCGGCGGTGAAAGGATTGATTAAAACACGGATCTGAAATTTAAATCCGTGTTCTGACTGGCATTTGCAAACGCTGAGTCGGCCAACTGTTTCTTAACCATTTCGGTGCCAAGTTTCTAATTGTGGTCTGCAATCCAAGTTTGTTAAATCATTCAGTAACATAAGGAAATGAGATAAATAAATGCAAATTTCAAAGGAATAAAGCACGTATATAGAAATAGAGATTGAGACAAATAGTGAAGTCCCTGATCAGACGCCGCCTTTTCAAGGCGGCGTCTGATCAGGGACTGCACTATTTTTCGTAGTGCATTTATGCGACTGCGGCGGTGAAAGGGTTAAAGGCTGGTCGAATCGGAAGTCATTGAATTTTTCAGCAAATCAATGGTTGAGCATACGTTGTTGTTTTTGGCATGAGACAGGTTATCGGCGGGCATGGAACATCATTATATACTGTACATGTAATTGTATACAACTGTAAGTTAATGTGTTTTAGAAAAGAACCATGCATTACAATTAAACCTTTACCCCATGAATATTCATGTCAGAAATGATGACGCCATGAATATTGATTAGATTCATTTTTTGTAATGGCAAATGAATATGAATATGGTTAAAGCAGAAATTGAAGAGTCATATCTACATAATTTTATGAGCAGACAAAGCAGACCCTGTAGGGGCCTCTGATCTGCGTCTACTCTGTTTAAAAAGGGAAATGTGTATTTATAGAGTACAGGCATAGAAAGGGCGTATTTATGGAAGAAAGGGTTAAACAACATTCCCAGTTTATTGATAACTGTAGAAGTGTCGTCACTGCACATTTCTTGCTTGTAATAGTTTTTATAAAATACCATTATAACCGACGACATAATTTGCAATTGAAATGCATTTGATGATGTAATTAATTAAAAACGAACAGATGTCCACGATCAATTTTATAAATGACGTTTTTATTCCTTATACAGTAGCTGAAAATAACAAAATATTATACGCTCGCATGCCGTTACGAATAAACAGTGAATGGATACCCGATGAGAACCGGAAGAAATCGGAGAAAAGGCCAGGGTTCATGCTTATAAAGCTTTTAGTTGAGTCTGAGTACGTTCTCAAGCTTTTGATTGGTCAGATTTGAGCCTCTGGCTCAAATCTGACCAATCAAAAGCTTTAGAACTCAAATCTGACTAATCAAAAGCTTGAGAACGAAACTAAGACTCAACTAAAAGCTTTATAAGCATGGACCCTGGATTAATTTATGGAATGCACTGACAAGAAATACAAATATTAATAATTAAATTACAGCTTTGATACAGGATAAAGGCACAATTTTATAACACGACATAATGTTGTTTCAACAGGCCATTTACTTAGCTAATCCGTATGCCTATAATCGCGACCAGACTTTTGCCAACAATTTGGACCCAACTGAGACGCCGAGTACTGTGGCGTCTCATCAGGTTCCATGCTTATAAAACTTTTTAGTTGAGTCTGGGTTCGTTCTCAAGTTTTTGATTGGTCGGATTTGAGCCTTTGGCTCAAATCTGACCAATCAAGAGCTCGAGAACTCAAATCTGAACAATCAAAAGCTTGTTTGAGACTCGGTCAATAGTTTCTCAAACATCTGATAGAAACAGTTGAAGTAAATAATTATACAAGATCCAAATTTTAGTCGACATTTTGTTACAGCTGATACATTGTTGCAAATAAACTGTCAATCAGTTAGCACCAGTGGGAGATGGGGTGTTAACCCTTCGCTTGCTATTCACGTCAATATACGTGCCTGTAAATAGTGAAGACCCAGATGAGACAGCTCCTGCAGGATTGTGCAACCAGTGCACTCCACAGCAGTGATTGCACAGCGAAATACTTGTACACAGTGAAGATATATGTAATTATACAACAGGGCATGGGTAAAGAAGGAGAAATGCATTTTAAAATTCAGCAAGCGAAGGGTTAGTATTTGTTTCCGCCAAGTTTGCTATTTAACCCTTGCAAGGCTGAATAGTCAAATTAACTATTCCAAAATTCAAACAGGTCAAGCTTACGGTGAATATTTAGGGATATATTTTACTAAAAGTGCAACATGACAAAAAGTGCAGACCCTGATGAATGGGGTCTTCTAGGAGCCATCTCTCCTGGGCATACACTGTTTGCAAAGGGCATTAGTGACTCATTTCCCGCACTTTAAGGATTCCAAGCTACAGTAGTAGGTATTTATAGTTCAATAATTTGTTTCGTATGCACGTTTAATTAAAAAAATAAAACGCAGCTGAAGCAATTTTCAGGATTTAAACCACAGAGCGAAATTGCAAATACCAGGCTTATGTTGATATATTTTGGAGTGGTACATTATTATTTTCTTACGTTTATGCCTACCGTGTCTTTTTTAATTCAGAAATACAGTTCCAAACATTGCCATTTATTACTCACAACCATAATGAAAAGTGAAGTCGCAAAAAAACAACTAATCCAAATCCAATTTAAAGTTCCGCCTGATTCATTTCAATAGTTCTATCAAAATAGCATTTACATAATAGTCTGTATCTTAATGAAGAATATCATTTCTGAAATAAAAAAAATGAAATAAAACAGACCGCAAATCGAACCTTAACTTAAATAGAACATCTTCCGATGATCGATTGTAGGGCACTATGGTCGATAATCAGGATAGTTTTTTCTTCCGAATATGTTTACCGATAATCGGGCACACCAGCCCAAATGACGATCTGTCAAACAGAATGCGAGACAATTTGGAAATAAGAAATGATACGCCGTAGATTCGCTGTAGTATACCATTAATTCGTTTTGTCTTTACACGTTGACTTCATTCTCGACTAGAAAACTAAAGATTTTACTTATTTTCTTTTATTTATTTCATACAACACAGTATAGTCTCTCTAAAACGACCACTGATATAAGTATATTTCTGTAGCTTAATGTAGGACAACAGTAATGCGGAACGTTCCTATAGGTGCTGCCTGCATAATGGTTGATATGCATCGAGCATCACTCTTTTTTTAACCCTTTACTCCATAAGTACGCATTTTACGCCTTTGCAAACAAAGTAGACCCAGATCAGTGTAGGAGCCATCTGATCAGGGTCTGCTCTATTTGTTTATAACATGAAATACGAGTATATATGATTTTATAGTTTCTGCAATGACCAAATAGTCATGTATCCATATGATATTAAAACAATTAATCCAATTAATATTCAAGATGTCATTACTGTATGTCTTACATGACTATTCATGGAGTAAAGGGTTAAAGGCGCCTTAACCCTTTCCCTGTTCTAGGTTTGTTTCAAATTTCAATACCTACTGAATATTCATGGACACAATAGTTATAATGAATATACAAGGTTGGATATTGTAGCCATTTTAGAAACTAAAGAACCAGATCTACCAACTTCTTTTAGCAAACAGAGCAGACCCTGATCAGACGGCTCCTCTAGGAGCCGTCTGATCTGGGTCTGCTCTGTTTGCAAATGCGTGAAAACACGTTTATATGAGGGAAAGGGTTAAATACTGTTTTCATTACATACAGTAAACACTTTGTTTGACCACTCAAAAGAGGTCTTATACAGGCGGTAGTTTATTGTAGGATAAATAGTATAAAAAACGCTATAATAGCTTTACTTATTCCCTGCATTAACCCTTTCCCAATTCAATACTCATGTAAGAAATAATGTTCCAATGGACAATTATTATCTGAATTTTTATAATGACATGTATGCCGGATATTTTGGTATTGATAGAAACTGTAGTCATATCTTTTATTATTTGATAAGCAAACAAAGCAGATCCTGATCAGATGACTCCTACAGAAGCCGTCTGATATGTGTTTGCTCTGTTTACAAATGCATGAAAAGGCGTTTATATGAAAGAAACAGATAAGTAGTCATCTGCATTAAAAGACTCCCATGTTGATAAACTATGGGGCCGCTTTTGTGAGATACTAGTGTACGTATATAAAGGCAAACAACTTGTTTGATATATGATCGAACTGTTGCCTCTCTTGGCACATGAAACATACAGAGAGACAGCCTTATCCATCTGACACAAAGAGTTTCCTGCTTTCGCGCCTAATTAATTCCCCTCGCTGGTTGCCAAACATTTGTAAAACCTTTGCAGTGCTTGAAAGAGTTCACTGATAGACATATAAAAATTTCCAAGAAGATAGTATGTGTCATCTTGCTTGGTACAATAGAGTCTAGAGTCTCGCTAAAGATTTATTAATATAGAAAACTGTGAAAGCAGGCGGTGACCTAATGGCTAAATACTAATGTCTTAATTTATACACATGTTCTTAATTATACATGTATCACAATATGTGCATCTGAGTTGCTTATTTCCTTTCAAATAACATTGCATGCAGTGTAGATCAAGGTCGGTGGGCTTTAATAGCGCACTGATCTGAGTACACCTGCACTGTTTGACTATTATACTCTTAGTGCTATACTAGTACATGTATACATGGTTTTGGCTAACTGACCGTTCTAAGGTGGTACTCCTACCAGAGCTACAGATAAAGGTGTGAACCAAAATACTAAAATCGTTATTTGTTCACCCAACCCTATACTGTTACCACTCTTTAGAATCGTCTGAAGAGACGATTCTAAAGAGTGGTCAAAGTATAGTGTTTGGTGGAGACGAGAGGACGCAAAAGAGTGGTCACAGTATAGAGTTTGATGGAGAAATAAAGGAGCTATTGTTGAAAATGTACATCTTATCTTGTGACCTTCTATCACCATATGGTCTACTTTATTATTGTATATGGTTAATGTTTAATGTTTTATGTCTTGATGCGCGTTTCGTCTCGTTTTGTCTTGTGTTTATGCTGTTTTGTGCCTGATGATAGTTGATGATGTTTGTTTCCAAACCCTTTTGTGTGTGGGTCTCCTTGTTTGACTGTTTTTCCACTTATAAATGTTTATAACGAGTGTTTGTATTTTACTTTACGTTAGTTTCAAAACATTATGTAAGGAGTTTTCAGTAAATTATAACACTTGTCGATCTACATGTATTGGGTCGAAAAGAAAAAGGTATTATGGACAAAAAAATCACGCGAAAAATTATAATAGCTGTATATACTTATTTAAAGACGATGTATTATGTAGAAGTCTAAATAAAAATATTTTTCTGTTCTGTTCTATATTCCTTGTAGAATTAGCTGAAAATCGAAGCACAATTGGTCGTATATAACATAATTGTTGTTTTATCTGCTATGATTCTTACGTCTCAATAACAGTGTTAGAATGTCCTATGGCTAAGGTATTAGCCCTTACACCCATGAATATTTATGAAAGAAATAATGACGTCATGAATATTAATTAGACTACTTTGTCGTACATGTAATAGCAGAATGACACATGTTTGGCCATGGCCGAAACAGAAGAATCAGATCTATATTATTGCATAAGCAAACAGAGTAGACGGCTGATCAGACGGCTCCTATAGGTATGGTAGCTTAAAGCAGGTCAAAAGTAATACAGATAGCTCATGTAGGGACTTTCTGCATTACTTTCACCCTGCATTAAGCGATCATTTGTTTGTTTTAGAATCCTGTGTTCTATAAATGAATTGCCGCTTAGGACAAGTGTCTTCATATTTTAGAGGCTGTATGGCTATATTTTGTGAAGTTTTCCAAATACGTATCCATGGTGATAAAAACAATAAAAACGGCCATAAAACGCACACGATTGTCTTGCATATGATAAAGAGAAACACCCTTGAATTATCATATTTAAGAGAGACATTCAGATTCAAACATTAACGTTTTCTTGGTCTTTGTTTGTTATGAATAGGCTCATTTACTTACGGAATAGTGAATGTCCAATTTTCTAAAGTTAACAATGTATTCATAACGCCTATGTATTTGCATTAACTTATATTTCATTGTGTTAAGAGGTGCACATGTATTGTTATAACATTTGCAAACAGACTGGCTCCATATGAATTCAGGGTTTACAAAGTGGAACGAGCCATCGCGTTAAACAATAGAATATATTCTGCATGAAAGGGTATAAATCACGAGGGGATTTTCATGCTTATCATTTTTGGATCATACAATGTCATATATGTAGAATGAATATCAGTTGTAAATTCCATGAATCATACACAGTGATATTTCCTATTAGAAGCAATTAATTACTCTGTCTAGCTAGTTAAAGTTGCTTGTCTTAGACATCAGAATTAGATAGAAGTGATCGCTCACTCTTGGTGCACTGATTGTTTTAAAATTTGATTACATCCATAGAATTGTATTAGAAAAGCGTGTCTCCACAATCATGCATTTGACTGAACGAACGAACTTCTTGAAAATTAAATAACAGATAATACGATAATGAAAGATGGCAAAAATTGACATACGACCTTTGTAAAACCATAAAGAAGATATATTTGCTGTTGTAAAATTGAGTAATATGATTTACTAAAAGGGAAATATCATTTGTGGATTTGTAAACATAGCAATGCGATATCAATTAGCATCGCAATACCTTTACTCAAATTCCCTCAATTATTTACTGATTTTCCGTGTTTTACTGTTCGTGAATAAAACTGGAACTAACCCTTAAAGTGTGGGACACCAGTCGCTAATGTCCTTTTTAAACAGCGCAAATCCAGATAAGAGGACTCCTATGGTATACGCTTCTTTAGACAAATCACCACAAGCTTATCCTGTTTGAAGTTTGAATAGGTCTTTTGGGAATTTAGCTTTGTAAGGGTTAACATCTTTAGACTGTCTCTATTCTGCAGTACTCTATAACATTGGTAAAACATAAGTGGTGCTTTGCACACGACATACCGACGGACCTTCACTATATATTAACCTTTTATCTCATGAACATTTTGTAAGGAATATTCACATCATGAACATAAGTCTGATTTTTATAATGGTATTATGACCATAATATTACTTACCGTGGCAGAAACTAGAATCAGATCTATATTATTCATAAGAAAACAGAACTGACTCTGATCAGGTGGCTCCTATGTGAGTCGTGTAATCTGGGTCTACTCTTTTTGCAATGCCATGAAATGCCTTTATAATGAGTAAACGGTCAAATAAATGCATGGTAATCAACTTCACTTTAGTTTTTGTTTTGCCTTGAGACGCAAAAGTAGAATACTATACTTAGCAAATCAAGAAACGGGCGTGGCGATGAGACCCATTAAGAAACTCTGCACAGATTGTCGATCTAGGAAGAAATACGATACCGTTTACTCTGAAGAAATGCTTTTCAATGGTTCACAGTTAATTCAAAGCTCTAGTTAACATACAGCACAAGGAGATGCATGTTACAGGGAATAATTGGTACCTCTGTATTTACATTTCATTATAGATTATTTATCATACAAATTAAATGTTGAAATCTATGTTGGGATACATACAAATCAACCTGAGACAGATAGACAAACGAAGACGGGAGAAACAAACAAATCTCAATCCTACTTCACAGTAGTCCCACCGAATCTTGAGTATTGTCGTACGATCTTGTCGCCCACACACAAAAAAAACACTAGGATGAAAAGGGATCCGACGAGAACGGTAGTATAGAAAGAACAGCAGTGTGACGGGCATGCGTGGACAACTCGAATGGATTTTGTTATTGCTCAGGTATATATAATTCCGGCTAACTATAGTCTACCGATTCCTGACCAACCATGACAACATTACCCCTTCTATGCGATGACGTAACGACCAAACCAGTTACAGCATACAAAATTAGGAACAGACTCCTTCAAATACAGATGTACTGCATTCTCAAGTATATTCTGCATTTTAACCCTTCGCTTGCTATTCGCATCAATATACCTACCTGTAAATAGTGAATACCCAGATGAGACAGCTCCTGCAGGAGCTGTTTCATCAGGGTCTGCACTATTTACAAATTGATTGTGCAACCAGTGCACTCCACAGCAGTGATTGCACAGCGAAATAGTTGTACACAGTGAAGATATATGTTATTATACAACAGGGCATGGGTAAAGTAGGAGAAATGTTTTTTAAAATTCAGCAAGAGAAGGGTCAAACTCTTGCAACAGCCACAAGTGTTCTCTGGTATAGTATTCAAAATGCAACGGTCTTACCAAAATGCTTTACGTACCGTTGATGGTTAGAGCTGTATCGAATGTGTGAATTCCCATTAGGAACTACACAGTCAAGCTGTAATGGTCTGACGTTAAGGAAACATAAATAGTCTGAAACATTCCTCTTTAGGTTTTCTCCTTGATCTTTACTGCCTTCTATCTATACTGCAACATAAACTGCTTTGTCATTGTACTAGCTCTTATCTTTCCAACTGCTGAAACATGGTTGTAAATATGACTTTCATATGATGTAGATGCAGATGTAGACGTAATGTATAAATGTGGTTTGTACTTTACATGGTAGTAAAATCTCGATAATGCGACCAATAAATCATTTAATGACAGAGGACTCTGTAAAACAGGTGATTGCTTAACCCTTCGCTTGCTATTCGCGTCATTATACCTACCTGTAAATAGTGAAGACCCAGATGAGACAGCTCCTACAGGAGCTTTCTCATCAGGGTCTGCACTATTTACAAGTTGATTGTGCAACCAGTGCACTCCGCAGCAGTCATTGCACAGCGAAATACTTGTACACAGTGAAGATATATGTAATTATACAACAGGGCATGGGTAAAGAAGGAGAAATGTATTTTAAAATTCAGCAAGCGAAGGGTAACAGTAATACAGAAAGTTCCTATAGGAGATTTCTACATAACAATTCTCCTGCATTAAGCTACTGCCTGTTTTAAAACTCCAGAATTATACTTCTTTTGGGTGGTCGTATTAGCGAGACTTTACTACTGTACGACACGGATAAAAGTTATAATGCACGTCTCCGTTTGCACATATAAACATTTATTTTAATTGAAATTCAAACGCCATTTGTAATTGAGACAAACAGGATAATACTGAATGTATGCCCTAGACGTAAATCTGCATTTATGCATGCGAACACCGATATAACTCATGCCGTTTAACCTGCTGTGGGCGAATCAGTGTTTACATCTGCAAACAGTTTGGATCCAAATGAAACGCCGAGAAACTCGACTTCTCGTGAATATTATAGCTGTGATAGTGTTTATGAAATATAATGCGAGATAAATCGATTTTGAAAACTGAAGAGGTGACATTTCTACTGACAATATTTTACCCAACAGGTTAAAGGTCAGTCGAAGCGGCTTTTTTATTCATGTGCGCGTATGTATACAGTCTGGTTTTGGTCGCTAGAAATGTACGCCAAATACATGAGACGAATTGTTGTTAGATCAATAAAATATCTTCAAAGACTGACATGCTTTAATCAGATAATACTACCCGAAGTTGCAGTGTTGTATAATTAGATAAAATATATGCCAAGAAACTAGCAACGACCCTTTATCAAAGTGAATCATATCCAATGAGAATGTATGATCGTTTTCAAGATGATGCATCATTGGAATGTAGTGTACATGCATGTATGCTCTAGTACTTTACTTACACCAATACGTTATTCATCCTTTCCCTGTTCTATGTTTATTGTCAATACTTAATGGACAAAATAGTTATAGTGAAATATGAAAGGTGGAACATCGTAGCCATTTTACGAAGTATAGAAACAGATATATCTAATTCCATTAGCAAACAGAGCAGACCCTGATCAACAGGGTCCTATTGGAGCCGTCTGATCTGGGTCTACTCTATTTGCAAACACGTAAAAACACATTTCTAAAGAATAGACATGAATTTTGCTGAGAGATGAAGAAACTATTATTACAGATTGTTAAGCGTTAATACTTACGCCGCTGTGAAAAGAAACTGTCTATTCAAATTTGGATATGGTACAAGTTTGACTACGTTTAGCTCTTTGACATTCTAACTTTTGAAAACCTATTGACCAAGTGTCAAACAACTTGGATCCTGGCGAGATGCTGCATTATTCTGCGTTTCATCAGACTCCAAACTGTCTGTAAGTGCGAGTCGGATCTCATATAGCCAGGTAAGGGTTAATCAATTCCCTCATAGTGGCGCCTTTTGAAGACTCTACAAAAGTCACCTGTTGAAACCATTGTGATAAATAGAACATTTGCTCCTATAGGAGCAAATGCTCTATTTATCACAATAGTTTCAAACTACAAAATTCTAAAGTTTTCCTTTTCGCTAGTTAATGCTCGTTTTCGGTAGATTTATTCAAAGAGGTTGTATCTAAAAATAGCATATGAGGTAATGGGTTGATTCTCCCATATATTGTGCCTTGACAAATACAGTATTACACGTCAACAATAATGCATCTGTTTTGTATAAGGCTAATCAATTCTCCTTACCGGGTGGCAAACATTTGTGAAACACTCTCAATACGGGAACGACTTTCCTGACAAGGAAAAGGAGATCACCCAGAAGTGGATGGTGCACCATGAAACAGGTAATTACTCAATATGATCAGACTTGGTCACCTACAGTCGTCTGTGTATGCAAGCGCCACAACACCAAGTATCAAAGCGAGATATTCATGTAATTCGAAATATCGTACACACTATATACGATCCTTTATTGGATTTAATTTTCATTGGAGAGAAATCTTAGCGTGTACGTAACAGATGTTCACAATGCCAATACAATGTCAATTCAGCAACATTTGGTGAGTAGTTATGAGTAATACAAATGTTGACAACATTCATGTTTAAAATACTACTTGCTATTTCGTTATACATATACACACAGTCTTAGTCTAGATGAGGCACCCAGTAACTATCTATCTCATAAGGTTTCAAACGGTTAACATTCTGAATACGTCTTATAATGAGAGGTCCGGCGGCTTCTTTATTTCTCCAACAAACCCTATGTTGTGATCACTCTTTAGAATCGTCTCGAAGAGAATATTCTAAAGAGTTGTCACAATATACGGTTCAGTGGAGAAATGTCGATATTGGTAAGTGATTACGCACATTTATATGTTGCTCTGATAATAGAGACTGAGATAATTCTAAATAATTAGAAACTTGTTCAGCATGTTAAGAGTTTTTATACACTCCACATTGTCCATTTCGTTGCAGTAACCCGAACATTCAACATTATTGCGTGCTATAATTATTTTCCTAAACTTATTCTGGCAGTCTCCAGACGACCATATAGAATTCTTGGCTTCATTGAAAAAGCCTGTCAGAGTGAATTCCAGTTTATTTGATACAGAACACAATTTATTCAAGTACTGTTGAATGAGATTCGTTTTTAGTAATTATGTTAAAGTGTCTGTTTTGTGTGCAATTTCACTATTATACACACGAACCTCTTCCTATGTAGCACAGAATTATTGTTTTATGACAGCTACTACCATAGGGAACAGATATTATAATAAACATGACTGGCCTTTTACCCTGTACTCCATAAACATGTCTTTTAACGCCTCTGTAAACAGGGAAGACCAAGACCAGACCCCACAATTTAGGAGCCAACTGATCCGGATCTGTTCTGTGTGCTGATGGACTTAATTAGGTCTGATTCTACAGTTGTTTACTCGGGCTAAAGCTGTTCTTGCTCATACGATTATAGCAGATATTAGGCTATTTAATATTAACGATTTCCTTATTTCTTGCATAAATATTCTTGGAGTAAACGGCTAAATGGTATATTAATTTAACCCTTCGCTTGCTAATCGCGTCAATATACGTACCTGTAAATAGTGAAGACCCAGATGAGACAGCTCCTGCAGGAGCTGTCTCATCAGGGTCTGCATTATTTACATGTTGATTGTGCAACCAGTGCACTCCACAGCAGTGATTGCACAGCGAAATACTTGTACACAGTGAAGATATATGTAATCATACAACAGGGCATTGGTAAAGGAGGAGAAATGTATTTTAAAAATCAGCAAGAGAAGGGTTAAAGATAATCCAGAGGCCCAGATAAGATGCGTAAATCACAACATGTTCCTTGTTTTCTCCACCAAACCCTCTGTTGTGATCACTCTTTAGAATCGTTTAGAGACGATTCTAAAGAGTGGTCATAACATAGGTTTTGGTGGAGAACGGACGATTTTAGTATTCGAGTACGCGCATTTATCTGTTGATCTGGACACTAGTCTATCACATAAACATAACTACAATTTAACTTCATCATATGAATTCCATCTTAACCCTATTCCCGCTGTGCAAAATAATGTCAGCTCAATTTTAGATCTGGTGCTATTCTGACTGCTTAAGAGTCGATCCATCTTTGAGGAATATGTATATTTCTGTTTTAAAATGTGTGCCTTCGTGTATTTTACGTATGACAATCGCATTATTCTTATTTCGGCTTCGTTCATTCCTATTTATTGATCAACTACATACATACTTTCACAACTATAACGGTTTTCGGGAATATTCTGTCAGATGGCAATAACACAGATTGACAATGGGAATGGCTATACATAATGTGCACTATTGTACACATTAATTATCAAGCGCCTCTGTAATTTCTTAATTGTCCATATCACTGTGAACATTGTTGCCATTTTATTTCTATTTTGGTCTCCAAAACGATTACATAAAATGTTTGGCAACGTTGAACAAACTGTCTAGCTACCTCGATACAGCCAACAGATCATTGAAGTACAGTTAAATCTCTCTAAACCGGAATTCTAGTAGACACGTATTTTTTATACTTTTAGGCAGGTGGCTGCTTAATGCAGGGTGATCATCATACATAATGCTCCCGAAGGAGCTTTCTGCATATCATTCACCCTGCATTAAGCTGCCATATGTATCCTGGACCGATATGTATACTAAATTGAACGTCCTGTTTAGAGAGGTTTTACTGAACATATAAAACGAGTTTCATTTTAAACCATACCCGTAAATTGCTATTGCATGCAAATCTAGTGTAACATAACCACACTAACGTCTACTAAAGCAAGGAGTGTTTTGTTTTATGATAGCTTTAGTATATTGGACAGGAACTGCATTAACTATTTCCCTGTTTAATATCCATGTAAGAAATAATGACAACATGAACATTTATTGGCTGAATTGTTATAATGACAAATGCACACAGGGCATTTTTCCTCAGACAGAAACTGTTTAATCAGATTTATATTATACCATAAGCAAACAGAGCAGACCCTGTTCACACGGCTCCTATAGGATCCGTCTGATTTGGGTCTACTGTATTTGAAAATGTTTGAAAAAGAGTTTATATGATGGAAAATGTTAAAAGAGCAACCTTATCAAAACAATATCCACTAAATATGTTTGTTTCTAGGTTAATGTATTTACTTTCCACAATATGTTCAGGTCATTTAGCGGTTTATGCCATTGAAACAGTGAGATCATTTGGCATCTAATACAGTATTGGGGACTTAACTTTTATATGTTTTATATGTTAGAGTTATTACTTTTATATTCAATGTCCAATTATGTAAACACTTTCGGCATTACATTGTATAACAATCTAAAGAAACAAACAGTTGTTTTAGATCATTGCTGATTTCCGTCAGCTGAAAATTTGAAACAATATTGTATAAATAATATTGAATAAATACTATGCAAAGCATGACATTTTAGACCTGTGTTATGTTCAGTTCTACTCAGTGCTGACGTGTGCAATCTGCTAAACAGATAGATACATAGACACATCTTGTCCTATCATATATACATTATCTGTCCAGTTTCCATACGTCATTGTACACCACTAAAACCAATGACCAATCAAGACTTGTATTACAAATTCATACACCATAATACAATTACAAACGTAAATAGGGTTTAACCCTATACTCAATGAACATTCATGTCAGAAAATGGCTTCATGATTATTAATTAGATATCAATTAGATGGCTAAAACTGTAATATCATTTCAATATTATATCATAAGCAAACAGAACAGACCCTGATTAGACGGCTCCTATTGGTGCTGTCTGATCTGGGTCTGCTCTGTTTGTAAAGGCGTAGAAAGGCGTATGTATGGAGTAAAGGGTGTCATTAGACAACAGTAATGTTTCGTAATATTTGCAGATATAAAACGTATAATCATGTATTTATATTGATGTTTTGTTGGCAAATCTAGTTTAATTGCATCGTTATTTTAAGATAAAAATCGCCATGGACTTGTTAGATAATAATAGTTCGCTGCGTATGATAATTTGCATGAAAACCTTATCTGCAATCAGGAGATTTCTATGTACACGAATTGTTATATCGGCTTTTTCCAGAAAAATTGGGATTTTCCCAATATATGTCAACAATGGTCACGTACGCATGATTGTTTGATGAGAAACATTTTAGATCAGTGATTTATCATTGGTAGCATATTCGGAGCTTAAATGATATATGCATTCCTTAATTTGATTCGAAGTGCTTCTCGGCTATACTAATATAATAGTGTATTCTTAACAATGGTGCATATAATGTCCATAACTACCTTGATGTATCGGTTAGTCCATCAGTTAGTAAGTCCAGATATCAGTATGTTGCAACCATTTACCTTATGAATATTAACCAGTTGCGCCGTAGGCTAATTTAGGCCAATTCCATTATAGGCTAATTTAAGACCCATGTATGTTTTTATTAAATAAAGGAAACGTTTAGATTTGTGTAGTGTTTAAACCATTGTGATAGATAGAGCATTTGCTCCATAGGAGCAAATGCTCTTTTTATCACAATGGTTTCAAAACGTGACTGTTACAGAGGCGTCAAAATGTGTCAATATGAGGGAATGGGTTAATTGATATATTTTTATGTTGGTATATGAATACAGGAAGTTTTGGCCATGGTGAAAAATGTTGAATCAGACCTATATTACCTAAGAGCCCAAAAGGGCAGATCCTGATTTATATGAAATACATAATGTAAAGTAAATATTTCAGAGGCAACACATTCTTATTACTCGCAACTATTTCGGCACCAAACTCCTTGATGTCGTCGGCAAACAAGGAAGAATAGATAGATAGATATAAATGCAAGAGTGGAAAAACAGTCCTGCATGGAGTGTCAAACACAAGAGGCACGTTGCCAAAACATCATCAAATATGAAACAACACAATTACAAGACAAAACGTGACGAAACGCACAAAAGGACCGTTACCATATCAATAACAAAGAGGACCATAGGAAGAAAGCAAGGCTACCGCCTTGGAACGGTCAGTAGCCAAAATGGCTACTGTGGGCTAAAACCAGGTTTGTGGGTACCCAACAAACAAAGTAAAACGGAATGAAATGTAGACACAGACCTAGATGAAATACCACACATTGAAGTCCCTGAACAGACGCCGCCTAAAAAGACTTTGGACTGCATTGTTTGCCATGATGTAATGTGGCGACATTAATGATGCCATGGGTAATATATATGCGAATATTTTTTTTCCTTTGTAAGGATGACGTAAACAAGTCCCATGTGTCTGGTACAATTGTTATACAGTAAAATCCCTCAAATCTGCTGAAATTAGTAGCAATGTCGGTATGTATTGCATGTGGTAAATTAATGCATGGTGAGCGTCTGTCGGAAAGCTATCAAATTCCGTTTAGGGGTTTTGCTGTATACTTTTGAAATATATTTGCATAGTGTTCATGCATATGCTGTTATTAGATCTGATTCCTATTTGTCATTGTTTATGCGGATTAATTCCATACTCATTAGTTCATATTTTTTTATGTTCTTTGATTCCTTTGAAATTGCAGCTGTTGCGTTATTTTGTATCAGTGATGCCCCAATGACTAATTATTTCTGTATTGTTCATTTTAAGAGAAGTATTTGATTCAATAACTCTATTAACCCTTCGCTTGCTATTCGCGTCAATATACCTACCTGTAAATAGTGAAGACCCAGATGAGACAGCTCCTGCAGGATCTGTCTCATCAGGGTCTGCACTATTTACAAGTTGATTGTGCAACCAGTGCACTCCACAGCAGTGATTGCACAGCGAAATACTTGTACACAGTGAAGATATATGTAATTTTACAACAGGGCATGGGTAAAGAAGGAGATATGTATTTTAAAATTCAGCAAGCGAAGGGTTAATTAATATATTAAGTTCTATCGATTACACAAGTCAGTGTTAATTAGTTTCATTTCCATAAATGTTGGAATCGCAAAATAGTTTGGTATTCTCAAACAGACTATCGCATAAATGCATTGAATATTTCTCTATAATACCTCTTTGTGAACACAACAAGTCTACCTTTCTTCAACTAATAGAACTACATACCATAATAACACAAAATACAAAAATACATATATGAGTCATGCAGGAAACACCGCATATAAAAGTACAAAAATGAATCATGCAGGAAACACCACATACAAAACAAACAGTCACCCGAACAGCAACACCAGGAAACAGCAAATGTACATAACTATAAAAACATCCAGAAGCGCACAAAGACAAAACAAACATACAATAGGGGGGAAGATGAAAGTACCGCCTTGGAACGGTCAGTGACAAAGGTCACTGGGGGTTAAAACCGGTTTACGGGCGCCCAACCTCACACTTATTCCATCCCCACCCTAAAAAACAAACAGTGTAAATAAACGTATCCCCTCTCCGACTAATCTACAACAACCGCGATGGCAAATACAGTGGTAAAGTGCATGTATATCGAAAACATTTAAGTGAACAAACTGTATCCACCTATCGCTAGTGTACTCAATGAATGAGCTGCAAACAGAGTAACTGTAGAAAAGTAATAAAGGGTACGACAAAAACGAAATAGTACAGATATCTGACGTCCTCCTTCCGTTTCTGGATTTAAGAGGTCGCCTTCATAGAGTACTAAACCTTTCTTTTCGGCGTACATGCAAAGATGCCAGCGTGATTGCCAGCTGTAAAAGGGTTGACAACCAAACATGCAGTATGTTGTAGTAATATAGGATCATATCCCTTTTTAATGAATTATTTAACATATTTGATGAACAAAGTGAGAAAATGGGTATGTCCAATAATTTTACGAAGTTTGTAAATCACATCACCATAAAATTCAGGATGTGAAACACCGTGTTGCAGAAGTACCTTGAGATTACATTGGCACTTGCCAATAAGTGAGAGATTTCGATAGTAAAATTTAGAGAAAGTTTTGCTTAGTTTATGGTATCTATATCATTGCTTAAGCAGCTTTTCAGTTAAAATGAGATTTCGACTGTTAAAATCGTCAATAGATGAACAAACTCTAGCAAAACGAATACGTTGAGATATATAAACCCCGTAAGATGGGGCACGGGGAACATCTCCGTCAAGATGAGGGAAATTTACAATATTAAAATCAAAATCATCTCTTTTTTTCTTATATTTTAGAAGAAATAATTCCATTATCAATTTTAAGGTCTAGATCAAGAAAAGCTGCATAATTGTCGGACGGGTTAGCTTTATTCAATTTGAGTTCTTTAGGATAAATTGTAGGAATCAGAGTATCAAAGAAAGGGTTATCTAAGTTAAAAAATATCATCCAAATACCGTGAAGTTTCATCCAAGGCTTTTATAACATCTTCTTGTGATTTTGGATTCAAACGTAACATGAAATCTCCCTCATAGCAGTACAAACCAGTAAAACACACACCCACCCGAACAGCACAACGACGAACACTCTCTTACACCCGGTTACATTACATATACCTCTGTAGTTGGCTCTGGAAATAGTCCGAGATGAAACTAACTCCCGTACAAAACAGAAAGTAAAGTGTTGTGTGTGTTTCGTTGACAGCTCAACAGAAGAAAAGCAAAAGGCTGGGATTTCCCAATGAGTTTTGTGTCCTTTTGGGTTATAGCAGAATTTCAGTGCCCTTATAAGAAGTTCGGAATCTACAGTTTGTAGAAACTGTTTTCGAAATATTGAGCAGACATCGTTCCATTTTGTTTGTTTATATTTGTGCAATAATCGAAGCGTAAAGTGGCATGAAAGTAGGTCATCAAATATTCTGTGAAATTAAACTGTATTACCAGTTTTATGATAAATTAAAAGCTATTTATTCTTGATTCAGGCTATTTTGATATAAACTATCCACTCAGATAACCATAAAACATAAACTATTGGTTTTACCAAGATTCTTGTCATTAAGCCCATCGCTGAGGTGTATGTGAGAGTAACGAACGACAGCTCTGCAAGGAGATTGAATGACGAACAGTAAATGTACATGCATATAAAAGACACAAAGAGACGCACACAGACATAACAAACAAACAATAGGGGGAAGATGGAAATACCGCATTGGAACGATCAGTGACAAATGCCACCGTTGGTTTAAACCGATTTAAGGGCGCCGAACCTCACTCTTATTCCATCCCCACCCCAAGGACAAAGAGTGCAAATAAACGTATGCCCCCTCCGACTAATCTACAACAACCGCGATCGAAAATCCAGTTGTAAATGCATGTAAAACGAAAACATATTTAAGTGAAACATATTTAAGTAATAGACATGGTGTAATTATTTCTTATATTCATTTTTTTAAGGAAAACAGTTTGTTGCCATCATGGTTGTGCTAGTAAATTGTAGAAAGTATACCCCTGTCAAAAACAGAGACAGTAGTGCATGTGATTAATCGAACTGGTCGTTTTTTAGTCATTCATCATTATCTTTCATTGTTAATCATATATGTGCATTGGAACAGTGCTGTCTGAACGCGTTACGCGTCAGATATCTAACCCTTTACTGTATAAATGCGTATTTCTACACCTTTGAAATCAGAGTAGACCTAGATCAGACATAGTTCCTGTAGGAGCCGTCTGATCAGGCCTTGCTCTATTTGTGAAATAATATAGATATGATTCTACAGTTTCTGCAAATACTAAGTAAATAATGTGCCCGTGTGCCATTATAAAAATAATCTAATTGATATTTATGATGGCATTCTGTTTTTCGCGCGTAGGAACCCCCAGGAGGTTGCTCTATACTGTATAAATATAGATTATAACAAACACCTTATGATATTATATGATAACAGATTGGTCATTCTTTATTAATATACTATAAACTCTGTATTTCATGAAGACGATTTTTGCACCGTTGCACTTTTCCCTATAGCTACTAATTTCGGCACTATACTCTATCGTCAGTGTGAGACATTTCTGCATCATACCCTATTTCTAAAGTTACAATTTTAGGCATCATACCCTATCCCCATAGTGACGCCTTTAGTCATCATACCCTATCATCTTAGTGACAACTTTAGGCATCGTACACTTTTGCATTAGTGGCAACGTTATGCATCATATCCAATCTCCATTGTGGCAAGTTTTGACATTCCTGATATCATTTTACTATATTAACCCATTCCCTCATATTGACACCTTTTGACAACTCTGTCACTTTTTGAAACCATTGTGAAAAAGAGCATTTACTCCATAGGAGCACATGCTCTATTTATTACAATGGTTTCAAACATTCCTGGTCCCAATTCTCATTTTCAAAATGTGTCCATTTAAAACCGATATAATTATTTCTTACATGAATATTCATGTGGAAGATGGTTGAAATTACTTTGTTTAATACAGGGGTCAAACTCACACCATGCTCATCATTATCCTTATAAGATGGCTATTATAGCTGTGTCAGTATCCTTATAAGATAGCTATTATAGCTGTGTCGTATCAATACAGGTATCACGTTTGGTAGACATGCTGTATTGATATACCGTAGATTAACCCTTTCCCTGTTCTATGTTTATTTCAAATTTCAGTACCTACTGAATATTCATTGACAAAATATGGAAGGTGAAACATTGTAGCCATTTAAGAAAGTAAAGACAAAGATCTTTCAAATTCATTTAGCAAACAGAACATGCCCAGACGGATTCGTGGAAACACGTTTATATGAAGGAAAGGGTTAACCATTTACTCCATTAATATTCATGTCAGACATAATGCTATACTGGTCATGATCTGGGTCTACTCTGTTTGCAAATGCGTAGAAAGTCGTATTTATAGAATAAAAGGTTAAAACTTTCAATGCTGAATTGTGAGAACGGACTCAGTCGTGTCTAACTATATAAACCAGTCATGTTGAAATACTTAAACTTGCTGGAGGAATGACTGACACACAATGCAAACCGCGAGAGGAGGACTCATCTAGGAACCCTCTGATCTGGGTCTATACTGTTTGAAAATACCAGTGTACATGCATGTTCCGCATGCAATGGATTAGTGGTATTTCATACTTGGTGCCCATGGTTGATGTAAGCCAAAACATCAGCCGCGGTCGAGACAAATAATATGTAAGACCATTCCTCCATGAATATAGAACATTAATGATGTATGTAATGGTGTTAATTAGCTTATTTTTTATAATAGTATATATGAACAAAAGAATATTTGTCCAGGACAGAAACTGTAGAATGAAATCTGTTTAATTCAATAAGCAGGCAGAGCAGACAAGATGGGTAGAGCTAGATTCAGACGGCTCCGTTTGGAGCCGTCTGAATCTAGCTCTACCCTTCTTTTGCAACATCGTCAAAAGGCGTATCTATGGAATATCGGGTTAACGCAACTGACGACAGTAAATGCACAGCCATAAACCATGCTTATTTCCTCTACCCTATATACATATATCTTGGTAGTACGCATCTGAAGATGTCAAATGTTTTAGACGGTGGTCTTAGATCAATACAATGATTTCGAAGACTGACGTGCATTAATCAGAGATTTGCCCTGGGGTTACATTTCTGTATAAAATGATAGCACATATGGCAGACAAACTTATAGCAAATAAGCATGTGATGACATACTAGAGGTACTTAGAACATACACTTAGATGGTTTATGTGTAAACAATTAGTAGTTTTAACCTTTACCTGGTGAATATTCATGAATTATTTAATCTGCTTCTTTGTTCATATTTTGAATTTGTTCCTTTTTGCTTCATAACACTTAACCCTTTACTCCATATATACGTCTTTCTACGCAAATAGAGGATACCCATATTAGACTGCTCCTGATCAGGGTATGTTCTGCTTGCTTATGCTATAATATAGATCTCATTCTACAGTTTCTGTCATTGTCAAAACTCCATGTGTCCATGTGCTATTACAACAACTAATCTAAACAGTGAATACATAGTTAATTAGAATTCATAAAAGATATAGACTGCATAAAGGATGTAGTCTGCCATGAATATTTATGAAGTAAAAGTTAAAGCCCTACAATATTTAGACGAACTGCATGACAATAAGTCGAAGATCGCCAGGATATAAATGGTTTAATCATGAAATAGTAATCTCAATAAGATACAATGAGACTAGATTCCGCCATCCGCGAACTGACTTGAGTTTGCAAACAACTTAGGTCAATATTATAGATTAACCCTTCGCTTGCTATTCACGTCAATATACCTACCTGTAAATAGTGAAGGCCCAGATGAGACAGCTCCTGCAGGAGCTGTCTCATCAGGGTCTGCACTATTTACAAGTTGATTGTGCAACCAGTGCACTCCACAGCAGTGATTGCACAGCGAAATACTTGTACAAAGTGAAGATATATGTAATTATACAACAGGGCATGGGTAAAGAAGGAGAAATGTATTTTAAAATTCAGCAAGCGAAGGGTTAAGTAACTCGGTGTCAAGTTCCAGACTAGCTGTTTGACACTTGATCAATAGTTCCTCGAACGCTCTGCTCGAATCGAAAGTAGTGAAATATGCACCAGATCCAAATTTGAACTGTTATTATTTTGCCACAGCATAGTCCTCGGAGTGGTAGAAATAATTCAGTATGATACAAACTCAGTATTATGTAATAGTTAAATATGATACAAATTTAGTATTCTGTAATACAGTAAAACCTAACTGAATACGAATTTTAGTTGAGAAGAGTTTATATACTTTTAGGCAGTAGGCTACTTAATGCAGGGTGAAAGTCATGCATAAAGCCCTTAGAGGAGCTGCCACATATCTCCAAGACCAATATTTATACTAAATTAAACGTCCGGTTTAGAGAGGTTTTACTGCAGTTAAATGTGATACATTTTTAGTATTTTGTAATCATTTTTAAATATTATAGTGTTAGTATTTTGTAATCATTCAGTATGACATAAGCATAGTTTTCTGTAATCGTTCAATATTATACAATCTTAATTATCAGTAATATTTAAATATTATACAATCTTTGTATTCACTAACCATTCAATTGAGTCAATCTTACTTATCGGTAATCGTTAAATATGATACAATTTCAATTATCAGTAATCGTTGAATACGGTACACTCCTAGTACTCTCTAACATTATTTAAATATACTGCAATCTTAGTATTCTGTAATCAAAGCTCCTCCTAGAGAAGCTTTCTACATAACGTTCACCCTGCATTAAGCTGCAAACTGTCTCCATGATCGATATTTATAATAAATTCAAAGTCCGGTTTAGAGGGGGTTTACTGTACATTTATGTTGTACACATTTATTATCAAATGCATCTGCATTCTCATTATTGTGTATAGTGATGCTGTATCACGGATTATCAGCATTGTTGCATGCCGAAATCATTTCCAACACAAATCTCAAAACGACCATATAGAAATCTTGGCATCATGGAAGCAGCCTGTTAAAGTGGATTTCGCTTTATTTGATACAGAACACAATTCATTCAAGTAGCATTGCACGAGATTCATTTCAAACTCTAATGCTAGAGTGTCGTTTTTCGTGCAATTGTATTGCTTAACCTTTTGAATGCGGGACACACACATAATTATTGTCACTTGCAAATAGTGAAGACCCATATCAGATTGCTCCTAGCGGAGCCCTCTGATCAGGGTCTGCACTGTTTGTCATTCAAAACTATCTAGCGACTGTAAGCCGTTATAAACTTAGTTTACTATATAATTAAACACTGATATGGGTAGTCCATTCCGAAAATTCAGCGTTGAAATGGTTATGCACATCGATGTAACAGTGAATTTTTTTTTTATTGTAAGAAATTGATATGATTCTGTCATGGACAGGATAGGACCAGTAACTCCATAAACCCGCCTTTTAATGCCTTTGCGAACAGAGTAGACTCAGATGAGTCTGCTCGTCTGTTCAGGGTCTGGCTCAAAGGTTATAAAACGTTTTGCTTGAGTCTGAGATCATTCTCAAGCATCTGATTGGTCAGATTCTGAGCTTGCTCAGAATCTGACAAATCAGATACTTGAGAATGATCTCAGACTCAGAAGTTTTATAACATTGGACCCAGATCTGTATTCTTATGTAAAACTATACAGTTGATTCTAGTTATACAAATATTTCCTGCATTTGTAAATCATTAAACTTATCTAATTAATATTCATGATGTTATTATTTCTTACATGAATATTTATGGAGAAAAGATTTAAAGAAATGTCTCTTACAGACAACGCCTTTACGTCCAACCTTACTTAATGTCCAGTTTATTTGTCACTATACTTTTGCGAGTTGAATTATGCTAAATGAATATTTCGTTATGGCCTGTGCTTCCATTTACAGTAGAACCTGTCTTACGCCGCCATCAAAAAAGTCTTTACGGCAGGTGGTAGTTTAATGCAGGTCAAAAGTAAAGAAAATGCTCCTATAGGAACTTTCTGCATTACTGTTGTCCTGCATTAAGGGTTCACATAGACGTTTTAAGACTCCTGTGTTCAATAAATGAAAGGTCGCTTAACACAGGTTCTACAGTATTTAACATTTAACTGTGAACACTACTTCATTAGTCCAAATTTGGATCTGGTGCAATTTCGACTACTTCATATTCAATCAAGGTATTGAGAAACCATTGACATGGCATGAAACAGCATGGACCCTGATGATATACTTATCTTACTTTGTACTCAGGTTGAGAATCTATAAAATGGCTCAAAAGTTAAACATCTAATTCAGTTACTAAAATTGTTCGATGTCTTACAGAGAACTGCCATAAAACACTCTAACGCAACCACATAACCCCCTTCAGTGTCATGAAGACAGGTCTGTTATATCATATTCAAACAGTTTGGATCCAGATGAGACGCCAAGTGACTCTGCGCTCCATCAAGATCCAAAATACTTGACCATATGTTACTGCTGTTTTAAAAAGAAATTGACCAAGCTCTAAAACTTGAAATAGAGGAATACTCGCACTGAAACAGCTGATAAAAAAACACATTGATGTTTTAATGAGCAGCTGTTTGCTTAATGCATGACTAAAATAATGCATCAAGGTCGTTTAGGAGTTTTCTGCATAACTTTCGGTCAGTACTAAGGTCCCACCTGGAGATACGACCAATGTTTATTTAAGAAATGAATGACGTGCTTCCGGTGTTCATGAGGTTATGCAACGCATAGCTTTACGAGCAAAGTTAGTGAAGCCCGACTGGCTTCACGTGAATCTTTGCTCGTAAAGCTATGCGTTGCATAACTCATGAACACCGGGAGCACGTCATTTATTTCTTATATTTATATTCCATTGTATTTCTTATATTTAAGAAATGAATGACGTGCTTCCGGTGTTCATGAGGTTATGCAACTTTCTTTTTAGGATAAGGTTATATAAGGACGTTGCAGGGCGAATGTAAATATACCTTTTTAAATGGTCACTTTACTGAAATTTCACGGCATGTCATGACTGAAATATTATATTCTAGGATTGCAGGCTTGAAATAAAACAAAAATGTACATAGATGAGTTCAATATTAATTGCAAAGTAAACTGTTTGAAAAAGCAAATCCTATTTTTAAGACTTTGTCTAGATAAGATTAGAGAACAAATAAGAGTTAAGAGAAACTAAATTAAGTTTTGCAATGGTTTACATTGTAATCTGTATGTAATATATGGATAGAATGTTATAGCGAAACACAGATTCATATTGACATTAAAGGTACTTTTCTTTTGCGATGTATCCATGTGATCGGACGTTAATGTGGTGTTATTTGTAAACATAGTACTGTAATATAGTATCCCTTATGTTGGTTAACTCTAACGGATTAGCGTTTACAAACAGCTTGATCCAGAGTATCCAGAACCATCTCATCAAGATTCAAACTGTTTCATGTTTTGCCAATAGTTTCTCTAAACCTTCGAAGTAAGTAAGTATTTAAAATGACAGTTTTATTAGAATTAGAGATGATAGATTAAATTATGCATTTTAGACACATTTAATACAGTAAAGGCTTGTTAGTTCGACAACATAGGTTAGTAAAATAGGAGTCTGTAAAAACAGGTGATTGCTTAATGCAAGGCAAAAGTAATGCCAAAAGCTCCTATGGGAGATATTTGCTTTACTTGTTGTCCTGTATTAAGCTACAACCTGACTGTTTAAAAATACAAAGTTATACCTCTTTTAGTGGTCGTATATAAGCGAGACTTTTCTATATGAAATAACTTCACTCTAGATTTTCCAAACGTAATCAGAGACTACTTTAGCGTTTTCCGGACACTTAATGTTTATTCGGTATCAGTGAGGCCCGAATCTATGACATATATTTTATTTTCATTTCACTTATTCAAAATGTAGATTCCAGTGATTTTATTAATTACCCAATAAAGGCCCCATCGACAATGCAAAATCGCATTAGTGTCATTTGCATTGATGAGGGAAACGAAACTATATTCTGTGCCTCAAGGAGAAAGCCTTGTCACATAAAAAATGTCATAGTTTATAAATCATGTATTGTTATTGTTCTTTTACTAACATAATGTTTACAAGCAGAACAACAGATAAACGTGCGTACTCAAGTACTAAAATCGTCATTTCTCAACCAAACCCTATGTTGTGACCACACCATAGGGTTTGGTGGAGAAATAAAGACATTTTAATTGAAATGTTTTGATTTACGAATCTTATCTTGACCTCTGACAAGAATATGTTGTAACAAACGAATACTTCATTTCACAAGTGATATATCCGTGTTTCACCGTTTAAGACAAAATAACCTTCGCCGATTGTAATTTTTAAACACATTATTCCAATTGTATTTTTAACAATGGTTACGTTTACTAAATGTTCATTACATTGTTTGTGCTTTCAGTTATTTATTTATTTATTTATTTAGTTAGTTAGTTATTGCAGTGTAATTGTTGTTGGACATGTCCGATATTTATTACAGAGTATGTGTTGTTGGACATGACTGATCTTTATTATAGCGTATGTATTGTTGGATATGGCCTATGTTTATTACAGCGTATGTGTTGTTGGATATGACCGATGTTTATTACAGCGTATGTGTTATTGGCCATACACCCTGTTTATGACAGAGTATGTGTTATCCGGCATGGTCGTTGTTTATCATAGCGTATGTGTTCTCGGCCATTATTATTGTTTTTATAGCACAAAAAAGTCATGTGTTCTCCGGCATGACCGTTGTTTTTTTTACAAGTTTACAAGTGTATTCAAATAAATGTGCATGAGTCCGGCTATATGCAGGCATCATCAGCGACAAAACACATGAAAACCGATATAAAACCACATAAACAATGACTGAAGTATTTCTTGTTTTTGGAAAATGGCGTTATTAATAAGGAAATGATGCTGGCACGTTTTAGACTTGAGTTCATGTGACTTAATAATAGTATAGGTGTATGACATGCATTCCAGTAATCCTATTTTGACTTCTCATTTTGGAATATACATTTTATGAGTTTAGATGTAAAACGTCTCAGATGAGTTTCATTTGCAATTAGGTGTGTTACATCTGAGCTAGCTTTCCAATCTTGAACACTATTATGATTTGTGTCAGCTAAATCGGCCGATAAACTTACCGGCAACAATGCACTCTATTGATCCAAAATTATACATATTAACAGAGAAACACACACAAACAAACATGGGCCTACAACGAAGCGAGTAAATGGTCCCTCATTACGCTATGTGCGGATACCGCACTATGGACCAATTTATGTAATACTAGATGGCCTTTGAAGAGTGTAGCAATTCAGCATTAGAGGTACAGTTTGTTTTTGGTAAAAATGGTACTACACTATTTATTGGTCACTTATGACAAACTTGCTTATAGTAGTTCAGTGCCGAACAGCTATATGCTTTACCCACAACTTTAACTCTGATAAGTATTAAAATCATATTAATTCGTTTTCACATTTGGTTGTGGCACTATCTGTCTTTTCTAATTAAATTGAAACATATAAACCAGACAAACACATTTGATAGTATATACGTCCATAATCCAAATGAGTCAGTCTTAAATGAAACGAAAACTAAAGGTTGTTTTGTGGGAAATGAACAGAATTCAAAACAATGCAAGTACATGCCATATGTAATAAAGGATTTCATGCCTAAGTATCTCATATCGCCATGTTGCTGACAAGAGTTCGCAAATACATATAAGTTCATATGCATGTACGAGCCTCCCTCAGCCTTATGACGATATAACTTGCTTTTTAAAACAATAGTACATATGTTCATCAGTATATGGACGTGCAAAGATATACCGATACATGTTTATTAAATTATGAAATAGCAAATAGTTTACTCATTTTAAGCCTTAACGAACACTGGGCGCACAATTTGCAAATAACAGAAATAATTGTGACAAATTTCATGCTGAAGTATGTCATATCGTCATGCTGACGACAGAAGCCTGCAAACGCACATGACATTCATATGCACTTTGGAGCATATATATATTTCTGGCATTAAAGTAATAGAAGAAAATTGATATGCTCACCAATTCAGTTAATATAGAGTGTGCATCAGATTCATAAATTCCAAAGCCACAGGGAGAGCCACATACGAAAAGACGCCGCACCAAACACCATCAAACAAGAAACTGCACAGCCACAAGACAAAACATAACGGGACGCATATCAAGACGAAAAAATTAAACATTAAGCATATTAAATAACAAAGCTGACCATAGGCTGGAGGCAGGAGTACCGTCTTGGAACGGTCAGTAGCCAAAAATGGTTATTGGGGGCTTAAACCTGGTTTACGGGTACCCAAATTGCTCTTATCCCACCTTCTTCCAAGTCAAAATGTAAATAAAATTCCCACTCCAGACAACTTCACAACATGAGTAACGATGTCTGCCAAGACTAAATGATTTTATAATAACGCATTTGTTCTTTGGCATGGTCGTTGTTTTTACAGCGTTTGTGTTCTCGGTCATGGCCGTTGCTTATTGCTGCATAATTACGTATCCTTAGACGTGGTCGTTGTATTTTACAACATATATGTTCTCGGACATGGTCGTATAATGACAACCAGGGTTTACAGTTAAGGAAAGGTATATACACTAACTTGAATGAACTACATAGCTGTATTTACTTTCCCTTAAGGATAACCGGACATATTTATCTCTTTCTCTAATCAAGTCTGGACTTCTGATGTTGATCTTATCTTCGGACACGACACATATTCGATAAAGGTTATTTGTTTCATGCTCATCAGACGAGATAATTACATAAACTTTTAACGAACACAACAAATGAACCATATCGTTTCGATTCTGTTATATAGATACGGCATGGTCAGTTGAATTCCCCACCGCGCCACCACCACCACCACCACTACCACCACCGCATTTAACTGTTGACAAATTCTGAGACCGAAATTCCGAGATTACAGCAGTAATCGGTCTTAGAATATGCAGGGTAACTTTCGCAGTTGCATAAATCTGTCATGGTTACTTTTAACTGAACATATGTAACGGTTGTTCCTAATTAGCTGATACGGGGCTATTCTGTTGTTATATAGCAGACAAGTATTATTTTGATATAACTCTTAACCACGATTATGGGCGTAAGGTACCCATTATGTTCAAACTGTATGACATACTGCTGGTTGTGTAACGACGACATGAAGTCGAATAGTCTTATCAAGCCTGTATAAGTACATATGTATTGCATTTTCTCCAAGTACAGTAACACCCCTCTAATGCGAACACCAAAAATGAGCATAACTCTGGGCGGCAGAGGCAGGTGATAGCTTAATGCAGGACTAAAGTTATGCAGAAAGCTCCTATATATAGGAGCTTTCTGCATAACTTTCGTCCTGCATTATGCAACCACCTGCTTTAAACGACACCAGTGGCTGTTTATTAAGAGGTCGCATTGGCGGGTTTTACTGTATTTCAAAAAGCTAATGGTTTACTCTTTTGGCGCTTGATAGTTTTGCCTGCAAATAATGTCCCCTGCTTTAAAATTCAGAGAGGACTTTCATACTATTGGTGATAAGTCAATCAGCTTGGAACTTGATGAGATGCCGAGTCACTCGGTGTCTAATCTGGATCTGTACTGTTTGCAAAGCTAAATACAGAATCGCTTTTTGCAGCAATGAAGGAATCGCTCGTCCGGCGACTTCGGTGGTGAAAGAGTTACATGCATTAAGAATAAGTTTTTTAATTACATTGCGCCTATCTAGGCAACTATAGAAGACTCGATGTTCGTTGTTTTCTATTTGTATAATGGATTAACCTGAATACCATTAATTACAACTACGAATATTCGTGTAAGAGAAAACAGGCATATTGCTGGTCTTTCCTAGGGTTGGTACAGTACCGTCTCTCTACGGCAACCACCCTACATGCGTATAAGTATAGGTTTAAAAGAATAGGTTGCAGCTTTACATTATACATTACACAAACCTATTCAAGATTCACGAATATTGATAAACTTAATTCGACTATTTAAGAAACTTCAGAATCAGATTTATATACTTTAATAAGCAGACAATTCATCCAAGAAGACAAGTGTGTGGGATAAGTGTTAATTAAGCATTTGGATATATACTAACAAATGACATTTCCTTTATTGTTACAAAAAGACTGTTGGATTTGACTACACCGTCTCATGTGGTAAATACAACCTCACATGTCTTTAGTAAACCGAGTCTGCAATTTTCTCTTTTTGTGTTGCAATTGTTGATTTCGAGGGATCACCACCTTTCAGAATTTATAATCTTCACAACAGCAGGTGTTAAGTGTTTGTGTGGCGGCCGTAAAACGTCGCCCCGTACTTCATTCTCAGTGTTGTTATACCTTCTGATCCTTCGAGATCATGAATTTCAGTACTTCTGAAAATTGAATACCGCTTAAGCCGGTGCTAGGGGGCGTGAGCAGTGTTGCACTTTCAATTACTGCTCATGAACAGACTCAATAAAACCGAGTCTGCAATTTTCTCTTTTTGTGTTGCAACTTTTGCTTTCGAGGGATCACCACTCTTCAGAATTTTCAATTTCTTCGGCGCATCATGTCACATATCTTGACCTCTTAATCCGTGAATATTAACACAATCAACACCAATTGCCATACATTGCATAGTATAGTATTTTGAAACGTGTTTTATGAGACAAATGTGAGACTGTCACGTGAATATGTTTTCGCAAGTCATATCTGCTGGAATCATATTCGATTTATCAAATACATGTTAACAGAAGTGCTAGCTGCCCAATCCAGTTTCATTGATGTAAACCAATTACAGATAACTTCAATCTACAATAAAACACTTTCGTTGGGTTTTATGGTTCATTTAAATTAGTTCATCAGTTGGAATACATGAGCACACTCTGGACCGAATTGTCATACATTGTATTAGTATCAATGTCAGTCCTTAACCCTTTTCTCCTTTCATACGCTTTTGTTAGATCTTTGCAAACAGGGTAGACCCCGATCAGACTGCTCCTATAGGAACAATGGCCAGAATATACATAAATAATGTCAGTGTATTATTAGAACAATTAATCTGATTAATATTCATGATGTCATTATTTCTGACATGAATATTCATGGAATAAAGCATTTAACTCATTTTTTATAAATGCAACTTTTGTAATATATGCAATATAGTGTATATATGTTTCTAATCAATCTCACATCGTCCAATGTAGTTCGTCATGCTGGGAAATAGTTGGCATCAATGCAAAACCTTGGAAGATTGGCATGCTTTAATCAGTTATTCCCCGCGAGGTTAGGTTTCTTTTAGAAATCATCTACAACATGTCAAGTTGTTTGCTTCATGTTGTATCAAAAATATATTACATCAGATCTCTACTCAGTATACATGAAACATTTATTTTATACACAGGCCAAACGTGTTTTCTTATTGTATACACTATATATGCCTGTAATTCAGAGCTACAGACAAATGTGCGTACCCAAATACTAAAATCACCATTTCCCCGCCAAACTCTATACTGTGACAACTCTATAGAATCGTCTCTCCGAGACGATTCTAAAGAGTTGTCACAGTATAGGGTTTGGTGGAGAGATAAAGGAGAGATTCTTGAAAATGTTTAAATTTACGCATCTTATCTGGGCATCTGAATTGTAGGAAGTAATTCCTTTATGCACACCTGTAGGAGCCGTCTGATCAGGCTATGAGCTGTATGACAGAATGTCAACGGTTTACATAGTATGGTTTTCTGTAGGAACACCTCAGATGAAGGATGAGCTTCTTCGATGAATTTCCCGTAAATACCGTATTATATCTAATAAAAGATCCCGAGGGGAGATGTGTTACTTGTTTAACAGGAGCTACTTGCAATTTGTATACAGGTGGTTCCTTAATATAGACTGTAAACAATGCCGATAACATTGTTAGGAGCTTTCGTCATTGCCTTCAGTCTGCATTAAGCTACAACATGTATTGTGAAAAAAACTACATTTCTTTTTTTAGTGGATATTATGTAGGGTTTTAGTTGTCCCGCAAAAGTAAGGGGCGATGTGTTTACTAGAGTGGGGTGTTTATTATGAAGAATACGGAACATTCAAGACATTGGATCCTATACAACGGTTGACTGCCAACAAAAGGACACGTGTTACGATGGAAATTCAGTAAAAACCGTCTAACTCGGATTATCAAATAAAGAAGTATTTAGGTCATTTTAGACAGTTAGGTGCTCAATGCAAGGTGAAAGTCGTGCAGAAAGCTCACATAGGAGCTTTCTGCATGACTTCTATCATGCATTTAGCTACCATCTGCTTTTAAGACCGGTATTGAAACTAATTATTCGTCCGATTTAGAGGGGATTTAATGTATAGTGTATATTACCTGGTTTGCGTTGCGATACAAGCGTGCAATATTTCAAATCCCTTTACTTGGAAAAGACGTGCATATTTAAGCAATAGCAAAGACAATGGATTCATCAACTGCTTCCAAATATGCGACATGAAGTGGTGATTGTTTTAATAATTTCAAAGTGGGCATCTTAGTGAACGGCATTTTGTGGTGTTCTCGAACTATTCGTCATGACACTAATAAGGATTGCAATTACCGCTTGATCCTCTCTGGTTCATTTTGTATGGTTTCATACAATTTTGACACGCTTAAAAAACACAACCATCAGCAAGTCTTTTTTATAACAGTTTCATCCTTTGCTTCATATAAACGCGTTTTCACACATGTGCAAACAGAGTAGACGGATCATAAAGCAGCCGTCTGATCTGGGTCTACTCTGTTTGCATAGGCTAACAAAATGCGCATTTGTGATGTAAATGGTTCAATATTTAGGCTTGTACTTCTTAATGTTGTATGGAAGTCATTCAGAGAGATCCGTTTTGGAGATGTCTGTGCGGAGCTCGTTGTTTGGAATTTCTGCACGACGTCAACACTGCATCAAGTGGTCGCTTATCTTAAAGATACCTCTTTGAATATTATCCGTTTTAGAGAAGTTTTACTGTATCAATGAGTCGTCCACTCCTATTTATATGTCGGAATGCCTGAATGTTTAAACCTGTTTTTCATACCCTAAAATATCTGATATATATTTTCAAGAATGGATTTAAAATTATTCTTAGGGCAACATGTAAATAAATTGTTTATCTTTTTATAGGAATTTCAGTCCATCGAGTATGTCGTGAAATCAATGAATGTTCGACCATACTTCAAATGCAGTTTTCTTCATTTTCGGGTGTAATTTCAATGTAATACAGTTTATATTATGGAAATTACTCGAGTAAATAATACCGTAAAAGTTAATACAGAAGAACTTCGATATCTCGAAATCGGATGACTTGAACTTCGAAATAACTCGAAGTTAGTATTATGTCCTTCCAAATTATGCAATACAGAACTGTTCTAAAATGTATCACGTATCACTGCGCATACCTAGGCCTGTTAGTTAAAACATTTTGTTATATACATTATCTATAGAAGATTAATTTTATTTGAGAGTTATACGTTGTTAAAATGTTATACATCGACTGCACAATTACATAACGTCATGTCTAGGTTCTGTGATAGGTGTTATATTCTTTTGCTATCTGTGACACTAATATACATGTATATATGAATAATATATAATTATATAAAGATATTATTATCTTAGTATTAACAAGTAGTTATATCACATATATAGTCAATGGATCTTAATTTTATATGAATATACAATTAAGGTTTAGTGACAGCATTTACTTTTATTAGATACAGTAAAACCTCTCTTTAACCTACAGGAGCTTTCAGCAATACTTTAGACCTGCATTAAGCTGTGAACTTGAAAAATTGCCAAGATTAGAAATCGAATGACTCGTAGTTCTGTTATCTCGAAGTTATTTTTATGGTCCTCTGAAGTATGAGCTATCAAAATTCATCTGTACTTATATATAAGTGTAATAGCATTCGTGAGTTTTGAACGTACTTGGTCCAATAACAATAGTTAACAGATTTGTTTAAAAATAGCAATAAGCATATTGTATGTTTTGAATTGTATGATATTGCATAATTATGTATATGAGTATCAAACCTTTATTGTAATAAAACTCGTATTGTATCTTCCAGAGGTCCAGATAAGATGCGTAAATCAAACTGTTTTCAATACTAACTTCTTTGTGTCTCGACCAAACCCTATGCTTTGACCACTCTTTAGAGTCGTCTCTTCGAGACTTTTATCTGTTCATCTGATCTTCGAAATATTAAGGAAAATGTTAATATCCCATAAGCCTAAACAAGCAGTTAGATGCGAGATACCATTTGTCTTCAAAATAATTTAATCATACAAAAAACGCGTATTCAACCACTTTGCCATTTATACCATTTTAGAGCAAAGATTAATACCAATCGATCATGTTCTGTCTTTGATGAGATAAGATCCAATATGATCAAACATTAAATCACATGGTCAGAAGTCGGCCTGGGTCATCCAATTAATTACAAAAGCTCGTTGCCAAATATTTGCGGAGCTATTTCGGTGTAAACCTTCAACACAAGAAAGACAGATTGATGGCAGCATTATCGCACTTTATACTGAAGCATACCAATAACAACCAACTTTGATGGACTGGAACTTTTACGACCCCCTTGACGGTGTTCATGTGTGTACAGTAGGGCCTGCTCTAAACGGTCATTCATTTATTGACCATAGGAGTCTTGAAAAACAAGTGGTTGGATAATGCAGGACAAAGGTAATGCAGAAAGCTCCTATAGGAGCTTTCTGCATTACTTTTGACCTGCATTAAGCTACCACCTGCCTTACAGACCCATATTTAGACTTCTTTTTGATGGTCGCCTAAGACAGGTTCTACTGTATAGAGACAGCCGCTGTGTAAATCAGGGTCCGAGGTTATCAAACTATCTGCTTGAGTCTAAGTTCACTCGCAAACATCAGATCTTTAGTTAGCTCAAATTCTGAACAATCATGTACAAGTACTTAAGAATGAACTTAGACTCAAACTCTTAAGTATCATGGCATCGAAGATTGTACATTTAACCCTTTTCCTTCATATAAACGTGATTTCATGCGTTTGCAAATAGAGTAGACCCAGATCAGACGGCTCCTATAGGAGCCGTCTGATCAGGGTCTGCTCTTTTTGCTAATGGAATTTGAAAAATATGTTACTTAACTTTCTAACATGGCTACAATTCTCCACCTTCCATATTTAATTATCTTGCCCGTGAATATTCAGTAGGTATTGAAACATAGAACAGAGAAAGGGTTACGGTTAAATGCAATACTGTTGTAACTATATTTGGTGAGCAAACTTTATGATAACCTCTGTAACTGATCTGGATCTAAACTGTTTGATCACTTATTTCAAACAGAATGGAACTAGCAATACTGTACAAATGGACGATCTTAACTTTGCCTTCGTTGTAGACGACGAATTTCGAAAATAATATAGGCTATGTAATCAATATATATTTAAAACGAAGGCAGTGCAATGACTGACCTGGGATTTACATGATTTACGTATAAAATCATATGCACTGTAAAATCGACCAGTTTCACTTCATGCGTCAGTATGAATTTGTGGCAGCATGTGTATAATGTTCACACATTCATCATTGTTCAATTTTCAGTGATTGCTTGCATGATTGTATGTAGTCGTGATATTATTGTTTGGAGACTGTAATTTAGCCATGCCCGCTTGTCCACCATCCGATTGAAACATAACATGTACTGGTGCATTAATGATATTTTACCTGATTATAACATACTTTCAACACAGAAGCAATTTCATATGGGTCTGCACTGTTTGCAAAACACATGAATGACTCGTTTCCCGTACTGAAAGGGTTAATAACCAATTGAAATGATAGAATATCAATTCCCATTTAGTTACAGTGAGTGTTGGCGTAACCACCTGTAAAAGTAACCCCATGACGGTGAAATGCACTACTTGATATTCTACTCCCACTTTGCTAATGGCAGGAACAGTTACATAAAATAATACTGTTATACAAAACATTAAAAATACGAGTACAATAAATTAATGAATACCAACTACATGTAGCGGAAAAAGTTCTTGATTCTGAGCTCTCCTAATTAAGAAATATGTACAACTGATCACTGTTATAGATAATCCTCTCACATCTTCCCTCTTTCTAATACAACAAATGAGAATAGAAATTAGCAAACACTTCATATTGTTTGGATCCGACCCAAAATACTCGGGATCTAACAATGGCTACCCGAACAGACGCTGGTATACCAACACGTTAATAGAAGATTATTGAAATAGTCCAATCGGCTCCATTTTCATTTCTAAGATTAGGTATTCTACATCTGAACACTTTCGTAATATATCAGCACACTTGTATGTCTAATATGTATATATGTCATGAGTAACATAAAGGTGTGTTTGTTTGTTTTGACAATTCTTCATACGTTCTGGCCAACATTGAATTAGACATGTTGGACAGTCAAGGATGAGACAACTGTTACAAAAGCAATATCAATACTAAATAAGACTGGTAGAGTTGTCTTGCTTGTTAGATGCTCGGTACGGGTAAATATTTATCTGTACCGAACTATGTAGCATATCGTTATATCTAAGGCATTTAATTCATTTATTCCCATTTTACTTAACCTTTAGCCTGCTGGGAAAATTACGTTTACAGTAATTTTCACCTACTACATTTTCAAAATTCAATCTATAATCAATTTGTCTGCCAAACTTCAATCAGTGTGTCAAACAGTTTGGATCCTGATGAGACGCCGAGTTACTCAGCGTCTCATCGGGATGTTTGCATAGGTATTCACTCATCTGCCCATATCAGACTAAACGTTAAGGAAACCCCGTCCAGATTTTATGTTGAAACCATCCATTTTCCATGTTGAGGGAGCACAGGAAACAAAATATATGCTGGTATAAGCCATTCAGCAAACAGCACATACCTTGGTCAGGGGGCTCCTTCGGTGACCCTCTGATCTGGGTCTACACCGTTTGCATTGTTCTTTTTCACGGACACTGGGCACACATGGGTTTGAATCATGATCTGTACCGTTTGAAAATTGCTTAGCAGAGATCATTATGCACATGCATGTTTTAACCTTTAGATTGCTAAATAAATTTAGTTGGTAGAAAAGTGTTATCGACTTCAGTTGTCACAGTTGGTTTATCTCTCATTTATCTTCATCAGTCAGAGTGTCAAACAGGTTAGAACCAGATGAGAAGCCAAATTACATGGCGACTGATCTGGATCCAAACTCTTTGCATTGGTATTGACTCATACGCCCGCTGCATGTTTTGGGTTGCAGTTATTATTATTATTTATTTATTGACTTGGTTGTAAACAGATTTGTTTTATTTGAGTGATAATACTTATTGTTCGTTAGACTCTCTACTGTTTGGGTTTAACCCATTACCTCATATGCTATTTTTAGATCCAACCTTTTTTTTTATAAATCTACTGGAAAGGAGCATTAACTAGAGAAAATGATGTTTTTAGAATTTTGTAGTTTGAAACCATTGTGATAAATAGAGCATTTGCTCCTACAGGAGCAAATGCTCTATTTATCACAATGGTTTCACAAAGTGACTTTTACAGATTCGTCAAAAGTCGTCAATATGAGGGAATGGGTGAAAAGTAGCAGAGAACGCGTGGACGATGTGAATTTATGAGATTATAACGTCATAGACAAAATGTTTACGCCTCAATAAGTAGATGCACAACGAGTAAGTCCTCGCTAATTCTACCACTGTAATAAGCATCATTATTGTTTTAACGCATTCCTTCCTAGACTATGTTTAGACCCAACCTCTTTGAATTAATCTACCGGAAAGTAGCATTAACTATAGAAAAGGAGAATATTACCATTGTGTAGTTTTGAAACTATTGGGAATGCTTTATTTATCACAATGGTTTCAAAATGTGACTTTTATAGAGGCGCCAAAATGCGCCACTAGGAGGACATGTGTTAAGACAAGCTGTAGCTTAACGCGGAGTGAAAGATACACAGAAAGCTCCTCTTCGAGCTTTCTGCATGACTTCAACTCTCATGCAATATATTCTATATAATTATTTTTCAGCGCATTTACTACAAATGAATGTTTGCAAGTTACATGTATGCAATTTGACAAAGTTTGAACTATCAAAAAAATGAATGTAAGCAGTACAATGCCTTCTATAGAACTGACATCACATTTATTTTTGGCTGCTGGCCGTTCCAAGGCGGCACTCCTGCTTTCAGCCTACGGTCAATTTTGTTGTTTAATATGCTTAATGTTTAATGTGTTTCGTCTTGATATGCGTCCTGTTATGTTTTGTCTTGTGGCTTTACCGTTTCTTGTTAGATGGTGTTTGGTGCGGTGTCATTTCGTGTGTGGCTCTCCCTGTTTGACTATTTTTCCATATTTACTCAGCTTTACAAACCCGTAGAGAAGAGACAGTTTGTGTCCAAATGTTTACAGTATAGGAGTATGAACGTGTGTGTAGATGTCGAGATAACTGCAATAGGTGATCATTATATTAATGTACGAATCATTTCCCTTGATAAGTAAAATGATTAGTTTAGTTAACTGCGTACTGCAAAAATGTCGTAGGTTTCAACATACGACGATTGTAATCGTCGTATGTTAACACTTACGACATTTTTGTAGAATCAAATATGTTCGAACGTACGGCAATTTAGTTAATTTCAATCTTAGGACCTTCACCAAACAGCCCCCTGGGATTTATCTGATAGGTATAGGTGTAGGCGATTACACATACCATTCTATAAACGGGGCAAGCACCGTGGATTACTTAATTTTAAACCCACACGAGTTTAAACATGTACATGATTTCACTATTTTAGATCCAAATGAATTTTCTGATCATTGTGGGATGGATATTAAATTTACCAGCGCGTTAACAGAATTAAATGATGCAGTAGAAATAATTAACGACGAAATGTACATAAAGTGGGATGATTCAAAAATAGACTCATTCAAAGATTTATTGAAAAATAAACGAGAAGAAATCATTTCAATGACTGATTCCCTTAATACGGACAATATAGAAACAATTACTGACATATTTGCAAATTTTATGCAGCAGAATACGTTAGAAATATTTGGGAAAAAACGCAATACAAAACATAAAGTAAACCACCATGCTCAAAACAAATGGTTTAATGAAAAATGTTATAATGCTAGAAAAGACTTAAAAAAGGCAAGACATATTTACGTACGAAATAAAACTGTAGAAAACAGACAATTTTTTATAAATAAAAAAACATATACAACAAAATAAAGAGGACTGAAACAAATGCATTTAAACACATCGAGCGCGACTCCTTATCAAAACTAGGTAAATTCATGAAAACTGTCAAATCAATAGTTCGCTATAAATCAGAATCGTCGAATTTCATCAATTCAAACATCGGGGTCAAACAAGGAGACCCCAGCTCCAGTCTGATGGTTTTTTTTATTTTTTGTTAACGATCTAATTACAAACATTAATTCAAATATTGAAGGTTTATTTACGGTTAACGAGCTGAAGCTATATATTATGATGTTCTGTGACGATGCGGTTTTATTTGTAGAAACACCCGAGGCGCTTCAATTAATTTTAAACGATTTAGATACATATTGCCTAACCAGGGGGTTAAAGATTAATACAGAGTAAACCAAGGTAATGATCTTTGAAAAGGGACGTCACAGTAAAAATACTTTTACCATAAACAAAACAATTTTAGAAACTGTTGATTCATTTAAATACCTAGTGATTCACCTATTCAAAAATGGTACATGTAACTGGTTTAGAACCCAGAAACTACTAGCAACACATTCTAAATATGCGTTACATAATTTATTTATAGTTTTTAATCAAATAAAACTATCTATCAATGATAAATGTACACTCTTTGACAGTCTAGTGAGGTCTATTCTTCAATGTAGTGCAGGTGTATGGGGATTTCATGAAAGTAAAGATATTGAATTAGTACATTGTAAATTTCTAAGAAAGGTTTTATGTGTAAAAAAATCCACAAATCTAGAGGGTCTATATGGAGAACTCGGAAGACACCCACTTATATGTAAAATACAAAGGAAATTTATACTCATTAAATTTTGGCTAAAAATCTTAAACTCAAATACTTCACTTGTTAAAGAAATGTACAACATGATGAAAAATGATGCAGACAATAATATTACATGAGGGGTAACAAATTGGGCTTTTCAAATAAAGAATCTACTAATGGAAATCGGAATGACTAATCTATGGATAAACCAATATCTTATAATATAAACTATAATAACATTAAACAGCGTATTTTAGACATGCATATGCAAACCTGGTACACAAATATTAACAATTCAAGATGCTTATCATCGTTCTGTATCTATAAACACGATTTTAAATCAGAAAAATATCTTACCCGTATCAAAATTAATAAATATCGAATTGCTCTTACAACATTTAGATTATCATCCCATAGGAAGACATACAAATGTAGCAAGGCAAGACAGAAAATGTAAAATATGTAGAATGAATTTGATCGAAGACGAATATCACTTTGTTTTAGTCTGTCCGAAATATAGAGCACTTAGATCAAAATACTTGAAATCATATTATTGTCACTGGCCAACACGTAATAAATTTGAAAATCTTATGTCATCGGAATCAGTAAGGACTATTCATAGTCTCTCAAAATTTCTTTATTATGCCGATCAATTAAGATCACTAATGGAAAATGTTCAGATATAAGTTTATTATAATGATGTTCCAACATTTCTTTCTCTGTAAAATGAAGTTATTTATGTATTTGTTTTGTGTATTTCACAATCCTATAAAATTGTATTGGCTATATATGTGCTTTATGCAACTTGATGCCAAATAGAATTTATGTTATGTTATGTTATGAAATATCCAATATAACTTTAATTAGTTTTTGAGTACGATACCAGACTTGCCAACTCATGTATTCATCAATATAATTAGTTGATTATCTTGCTTTGTGTTGCGTATGTTAGTATACATTAATATACAGCAGCACCTGTCTTAAGCAGCCATCCAAAAGAGGTTTAACTATGGGCCAGTAGGGCAGGTGGTTGCTTAGTGCAGGGCAAAAGTAATACAGAAAGCTCCTATATGAGCTTTCTGTATTACCTTTGCCCTGCATTAAGCAACCACGTGCGCTTTGAGAAGCCTGTGTTCCATTACTGAATAACCGCTTAACCCTTTCCCTGTTATATATTTAGCCCAAATTCCAATACCTACTGAATATTCATTAACAAAATAGTTATAAATAAATATGAAAGGTGGAGCATTGTAGATATTTTAGAAAGCAAAGAAACAGATCTTTCAAATTCGATTAGCAAACAGAGCAGACCCTGATCAGACGGCTCCTATAGGAGCCGTCTGATCTGGGTCTACTCTGTTTGCAGATGCGTGAAAACACGTTTATATGAGGGAAAGGGTTAAGACATTTTATACAGTAGAGCAAACTGTTCCTTTTATTTCTTCTACGTTGTTGTACAATGAATACATAAACATGTACAATTTTACTGATTTGTATACAGTAGAAGCCGCACTTCATTTATTGAACATAGGAGTCTTAACAAGCAGGTAGTTGCTTTAAAGCAGGGCAAAAATAATAAAGAAAGCTCCTATAGGAGTTTTATGTGCACTTTTGTCTTGCGTTAAGCTTCCACATGTCTTACATACCCATAATTAGACCTCTTTTTGAAGTCCACTTAAGACAGGTTCTACTGTATCACTAAAAGCCAGTTATGTGTTTGTGAGTGACATTTTCAGAAAAAAAATTATATGGCTATAAATTAAACCTTATCCTCCTTTCACTACCTGGGCATTGTTTTACTAAACAGTCTCAAATTTTGAGTAACTTTCGAAGGGTTCAGATTTACGATTTTCGTAAATTCGTTTTACTAAACTTTCGCAACTTGCTTGATTTTCGTATGTAATAATATTTCGCAACTCTTCAATTAGAGGTAGTTTAGTCATGACGTACGCATCTGTCACCGGTATCCGATGTAAACAGTCGCCTGTAACAAAGAAAATAGACAAAGACAATTGGTTCGAGGCTTGAATGTTAACTTAACTGGCATCCAATGAAGAAGGTGCGACTTTGATAGGTATATCAATACCATCTGTTTTGCGAACGATTACTCGGTTCCGATTTCTATAAAAACGAATCACCTGCCACCTCCACATTCAATCAATGGCAAGGTATTCAGTTCCGTTGAATATGATATGCAGAAATCATCCATGTTTGCGAACGACTAAAGCAAACAAATTCATGTTCATACATTTATGCAAAAACTGGCGGTTGGGCGTAGCTTCGCCATGTTAGTACAACGCTAAATCGTAACTTAAGCAGAAACAATATTCTTCATTCGTTGACTTATGCAAGCCTAAGTTCGTTAGTAAAACGGTACACTGATTCGCATTTAGAAACAGATTGGAACCACGTGAGACTCGTAGTAACTCGAAGTCTCAATAAGATCGAAGCTATTTGACACTCGAGTACCGTTTTACTTGCACTTGCATAAGTCTACGAATGACGAAGTTTTTGCGTAAGTTACGATATAGCGTTTGACAAACCTTGAAGTAGCTACGCCCAAGCGCAAGTTTAGCGTACACTTACAAGCAGAAAAACCTTGGGTATTTCGTACGTAAACTGGAATGAAATGCAGACCGCTATTTTAGGATATTTCTACATGACGCCCACGCTGCTTTAACTCTTTCGCTGCCAATTTCGCATCTGTGATTACATAAGCAAACAGTTTGAATCCAGACTGTTTGTTCCTGTGACTATATTTTTTAAAATAAAAATGAATAGGATTAAAGAATTGTAGCAGACGAAAAAGATAGCAGACGTCAGAATGTTGCACCGAAAAAGTTAAGCAGCCACCTGCCTAAACGACATAAATTATTCTTCATTAAAATGTCGGTTTTGAGAGGTTTAACTGATTAAAGGTAGACTCTAAAGCATTTTAAAATTATAAATGTCAACACCATTTCATTGCTATTGTGTGGACTTTCTGGAACTTAAGGAACTACTTGCTGTCATTAACTCTCTGCGGGGCCTGTACACGCCAACTATGTCGACAATGTACTTGGGGAATTATTTGTGCATAACTGTGTATGTAAGTGTCAGAATTTTGAATTCAATTCGATGTTGAACCGGAAGCCAATGAAATTCCTTCAAAACTGGCGTGATATGACTGCATCGAGGAGTCCTGGTAAGATGCTGGCTGCTTTGTTTTGCACCCTTTGAAATTTACGCAGTGTGGTTTTTGAAATCTCATGCAGCAATGACCTGACAAGTATGCATTGTATTTAATTCTGACATTGTGCTCGTGTGAATGAGTCTGGAATATTCATTTCCACACGTCAGATGGTTGCTAACAAAACATTACCATAACTTTTTTTCCAAATAGAACATGCATTACACTACTCTCACAATGGACAATGTTACATAACGTTTTTGGTAGTTAGTGTATATTAAGAGAGAATTTAACGATTAGGAATTCAGAGCGAACATAGCGGTTTGGCACGCCCTATCATTACGTCATATTAATTAATGAATGTGTACTACCATAGTTGAAAGCTCGCGCAAATATTCTTAGTATGAAGTCCAAATATAGACATTTACATGCAATTATATATGTGTGTTGAAGATCGAGTTACAGAATGAGACCACCGTAGTCGGAAAACAGTTGTTACATATTAGTACCCAGCAGATGATAGACACATAGAAAACGAAATACTAAACATTTACATGTAGTAAACAGCAGTAAGATGAGTTGTGTGAAGGTGGCACTCGAATATCGAGCTGCTGTGAATACATGTTTTCAGCCAACACTGAGTGCAGCGTGCATTTCATGTTGTCTGAAAAAGGTTGGTAATCGTTTATTGAAATAGGTCGGGTTAGATCTCCCGCAGGATAAATAAGTCTGTGCCGTTACCGACTCATATCTGAAGAAAAACAAGCAGCCCCGCTTGATCTAGAGTGAGGTCGGGTGGTTTCGGCCCCTATATCAGTATAATAGTGTGTAAGGATGCACTCTAGTGCTCAATTTACGGGGTTGGCGTTTGAATTTCGATCTCAGAGCTAACTCAAATTGATCCCAGCTCGGTATTCGTGTTTGACGTTTCAATGTCGATCTCAGAGCTGGTTCGATATTCGCGCCAGCTCGATATTCGCTGTCAATGTTTGAATTTCGATCTCAGAGCTGGTTCGATATTCGCGCCAGCTCGATATTCGCTGTCAATGTTTGAACTTCGATCTCAGAGCTGGTTCGATATTCGCTCCAGCTCGATATTCGCTGTCTATGTTTGAATTTCTATCTCAGAGCTGGTCAGCCAGCTCGATATTCGGGATTGGCATTTGAATATCGATTATACATTATTCAGGGTTGATGTTAGAATGTCGATCTCAGAGCTGGCTCGACATTCGCGCCAGCTCGATATTCGCTGTTCATATTTGAATTTCGATCTTCGGATCCATTCCTCGATTTATGTAAACATCCAAAACTGACCGAAAGAGAATTGTGTTCAATACGTAGTCTTTCATATACTACAATGTGACTTAATGATAGGGAGTACCTAAACAATAAATCAGTCAGTGTTTATTAAGAGATAATTTAACAATTAAAGAAGCCGTCGCTCGCTACGCTAGCTGTAACTTCTTACATTTGTAATCGTTGAAATCTCTCTTAATAAATCACTCTTAGAAATATTACCGCCATTGTGTTAGTCATTCATTTGTCAACCACGAAACGTCCCGGTTTCGTCTCGCGTGACATTCTATATTCCGGTTGTGTCGCGGTGTTTATAACATTAATTTTGCTGTCATTCAATAACTGCCGAAAAAACTCGTCTGTTGAAAATGTCAAACGGGGGCGATAGTGTCCTAACATAGGACGTTTGTGGTTAAAGTATTGTATAGGGAGATGCTAATGGGTAAAGTTTGGTAATTTATTTTTCTATTGAAGGATGTCCTCATGCCAATATCATTGGACTGACTGTCAATAAGACTACCCACGCACCACTGGGATCAAAAACAATAAAACCTCTCTAAACTGGACGTTAATTTCTGTATAAATATCGGTCTTGGAGACAGGTGCCAGCTTAATGCAGGGTGAAAGACTTTCGCCCTGCATTAAGCAGCCTCCTTCCTAAAGGTATCTAAATTAGTCTCTACTAGAATTCCGGTTTAGAGGGTTTACTGTATTGAAATAGTTAAACCTTACGTTATTGGTGATGCCAAGTGTGTGGTGCTTACCATTTTACCTCATAGACACGTGCAGAAGAACCCCTCTAATGCGACCACTTAATGAATAAAAATGGGCGACTTTATAAACAGGTGGTTGCTTAATGCAGGACAAAAGTAATGCAGAAAGCTCCTCTAGGAGCTTTCTGCATTACTTTTGTCCTTCATTAAGCTACATGTACCGCCTGCATCTAGAACCCAGAATTATACCTCTTTTAAGTGGTCGCATTAGCGGGGTTTTACTGTATATTCACGCTTTTGCAAACATAGTAGACCTGGATCAGACAGCCCCTGTAGAAGCCGCCTAATCAGTGTCTGCTTTGTTGTTTTTTTGTGTGGAATTATAATGATCTGATTTCTGCCAAGGACAAATTTCCCCCCGAGTACATATACCATGATAACAGTTCAGCTATTAAATACTCATGCGTCATAATTTCTTACATGAATATTTATGAGAGAAAGGGTGAAGGAACCTACAAAGCACTTGGACAGACTCCGCATGGATTTCTTCCTACCTAATACGATAAAGGATAACAACTCCAAAACCAGCCTTTAGCCTTCAACATGAATTGAACGGGTGAGTGATTACCTGTATACGTCGAATAACTCGGCGTCACATTGGGATCCAAACCGTTTGACAACATTCCGATTGGTAGCTTAACCGAATTTAGAATTCTGGAAATGTAGTTGGTAATATTTTGTATAGAAATAATTCGCAAGCAGGCTAAACGTTTGGTTTGTATAATCTATAATCGTTTTTATTACAGAGGATACTATATTGTGGTACGCAGACATTCTCATGTGATGCGGGCATATATTGATATTGAACATCGATGTCGAGAATATTTTGCCGTATTATTTTGTGCTATATACATACAGAGATCCAGATAAGATGCGTAAATTAAAACATATTCAAGAATAACTCCTTTGTTTCTCCACCAAACCCTATGTTGTGACCACTCTTTAGAATCGTCACTTCGTGACGATCCTAAAGAGTGGTCACAGCATACGGTTTGTTGGAGAAAGGACGATTTTAGTATTTGAGTACGCACCTTTATCCGCTACTCTGTCAGTAGCACACATCCTCCTACTCGAAGCATGCCTATTAGATGTCGGCACCGTGACATAAATAGCAGTTTTTAATTCACGATTTATTTATGAATGTTCGTATCTAATGTGTTCACAAGCATATGACTAATCAAACACGTGACTGTGAGTTTAGCTATTAATACTTTTATTTCTATATCGACTGGATTAATTGTACTGCCCAATAAGATCAGTCATGGCAAACTGGCACAAAGGTCTGTGCATAGTGTACATTTCCATGGGATTTTAATCGTGATGTCAAATTCCGTGTAGAATCCAATAACAAATATTCAAAACTTGGAAAGGAAATAACATAACAATAATTTCTTTTGAAATATTATTTCATGTGCGCCAACATCATACCGCGATTTCGAAGATATGAATTCTAATCAAACAGTCATTTCTGGTTTTAGCAAAGTAACCGTACATATGCAATGTAACAATGCAACAAACTCTTTGTAATGAAGCTTTGTAGCAACCCGTTTTTATACGCCCACCTAATAAAGGTGGTCGTATATTGGAGTGGCCCTGTCCGTCCGTCCGTTCGTTCGTTCGTTCGTTTGTTCGTTCGTGCGTTCGTTCGTTCGTTCGTTCGTTCGTCCGTCAACATTTTGTTTGTCCGCAGTTTTCTCAGAAAACTGTTTGACAGATATTAATAAAACTTCACACAAATGTTTAATGTATCAAGATCTGAAGCTGAGTTGATTCTGAGGTTCATTTGATTTTTCGTTTCAGAGTTATGGCCCTTGTCCTTAAAAAATGCAAATAGTTTGTCCACTGTTTTCTGGCAAAATTATATGAGAGATATTAATGAAACTTAACACAAATGTTTAATGCATCAAGATCTGAAGCTGAGTCGATTCTGAGGTTCATTTGATTTGTCGTTTTGGAGTTATGGCCCTTTTACTTAAAAAATAATGTAAATACATGCAAATAGTTTGTCCGCTGTTTTCTGGGAAAGCTATTTGAGAGATATTAATGAAACCTCACACAAATATTTAATGAGTTGATTCTGAGGTTCATTTGATTTTTCGTTTCAGAGTTATGGCCCTTGTCCTTATAAAATAATGCAAATACATGCAAATAGTTTGTCCGCTGTTTTCTGGGGAACCTATTTGAGAGATATTAATGAAACTTCACACAAATGTTTAATGCATCATGATCTGAAACTGAGTCGATTCTGAGATTCATTTGATTTTTCGTTTCAGAGTTATGGCCCTTTTACTTAAAAAATAATGCAAATATATGCATATAGTTTGTCCACTGTTTTCTTGGAAAACTATTCGAGAGATATTAATGAAACTTCACACAAATATTTCATGCATCAAGATCTGAAGCTGAGTTGATTCTGAGGTTCATTTGATTTTTCGTTTCAGAGTTATGGTCCTTTTACTTAAAAAGTAATGCAAATATATGCAAATAGTTTGTCCGCTGTTTTCTGGGAAAACTATTCGAGAGATATTAATGAAACTTCATACAAGTGTTTAATGCATCAAGATCTGAAGCTGAGTCGATTCTGAGGTTCATTTGATTTTTCGTTTCAGAGTTATGGCCCTTTTACTTAAAAAAATAATGCAAATATATGCATATAGTTTGTCCGCTGTTTTCGGGGAAAACTGTTTGACAGATATTAATGAAACTTCACACACATGTTTAATGCATCAAGACCTGAAGCTAAGTCAATTCAGAGATTCATTTGATTTGCCGTTTCGGAGTTATGGCCCTTGCACTTAAAAGAAATAATGCAAATCTATGCAAATATATATGAGAATGGCCATAACTTTTTCATTTGAAATGATATTTACTTCAAAATTTTTTATATGGTTAAACCTTAATATGAATTTTCACATATATTGCGGGGTTTTTGGTAAGTCATTTATTTCTAAAGTTATGGTCCTTGAACTTTGTGTGTTCGTTGCTTTGTTTGTCGGTCAGCTTTTAGTTTGTCTCTTGTTTTCTGGGAAAACTATTAAAATGATATAAATGAAACTTAAAAGAAATGTTTTAAGCAACAACATCTGAAGCTGAGTTTATTTTGAGGTTCATTCAGTTTGTCTTTACAGAGTTATGGCCGTTGCACTTTTCAAAAATCTGCAAATATGAGGATATTTTTTATTTAACTTTTTTATTTAATAAGATATTCACTTCATTTTTTTTAAAAATAGTATCACCTTAATATGGAAATCAAGTTCTGAAGCACAGATTAGAAAATGTCAACACTTATAAGGCATGTTGAATCAGAGAAAGTTTGCAAGTGGGCGTATTATGTACCGTATGCGGTACTCTTGTTGAAATAGCGTTGCACCTTAAATAAATTATTTCAAAACGGTTTAAAGTTTGTTTCAATGTGCGATTGTTTATGTCAACACGTTTTAAAATAAAGTAACTGTTGCAAACTGAAGAAAATGGCTAAAGTACTTTTCACTGAAAGGAAATGGTAAAAACAGAATACGTCAAAACTCGTATGCACTCGTGGTGTGTTTCCAGCATCTGTAAACTCATGGCGTCAAGCCGGTGTCACATGACGTCACTGACTTAAAATGCATATTTTACTACGAAAAGCGTTCAATGTCAATTTTTAACTGAATGTCTGCTTATATCGGATCATGATGCAATTTTGACTGCTTCCCATATGATCAAGTTTTGAAGAAACTACTAACCGAGTATATATACACTTTGGAACCTGATAAGATACCAAGTTTTTTCGGCACCTGATCTGGATCTAGGTTGTTTGCAAATGCATGTCTGGTTGCAAATATCATGGTTAACCCTTCGCTTGCTATTCACGTCAATATACCTACCTGTAAATAGTGAAGACCCAGATGAGACAGCTCCTGCAGGAGCTGTCTCATCAGGGTCTGTACTAATTACAAGTTGATTGTGCAACCAGTGCACTCCACAGGAGTGATTGCACAGCGAAATACGTGTACACAGTGAAGATATATGTAATTATACAACAGGGCATGTGTAAAGAAGGAGAAATGTATTTTAAAATTCAGCAAGCGAAGGGTTAAGTTTAAACTATAATTATTATTCTGTATCAGTATCACAAGTCGTGACAAATCCTTACAATACCACCCTGTATACCTCGCTAAACGGGATTCTAGTAGAGAATACATTAGATACTTGTAGGCAGGTGGTTCCTTAATGCAGGATGAAAGTCATGCGGAAAGCTTCTGCATTAAGCTGCCAACTGTCTTAAAGACCGATATTCATACTACATTTAAGGTCCGGTTTAAAGGGGATTTGCTTATGACAATATGTTTAGAATTTGATATATTGTATTATACAATAATGACTCAGATACTTGAGTTTGTAGTTATAAGAGAACCAAAAACCTTATAGCACTTTCCCTGGTTATTCCTCCGTCCTTCCACCTTTCTGTCATTCCCTTTTTTCCGTCATTCCGGTCTTTTATCATAGTTTAGATTCCAGACATTATTCGCTGTGCCTACATTTGTATGTTGACTTTATTTCAGTAGTGTCATGTCTCTGTGACTTTGCAAAATCCATTACATAATATCGCACCATGTATGTAATTCTAATTGTTTCAACGTATTTCCGTGTCTAAATTATACCTCTGTAAGAAAACGTTACCGACGTGATGACCTGTGGCGTTCTGACCGATCTAGTCTGGACATTAATATAGAGAATAATAGGTTAGTGCCGTAGATGGGACGCCTTTATCCGACGAGGGGAGAAAACGTTGAGGCGAGGCACTAACCTATTATTCGATTTATCCAGTCAATTTAGTTAAATATCTTTTTTTCATAGACTCATATTTAACATAACACTCTTGAAATGATTTACATTGAAAATGCGGTTTTTCGATCAACGAATCCCTCCCTTTTCATTTCCATTTAGACGTAAATAGATCTAATGAGCTACCGCAGAGGAAAATAGTTTCGATAATTGCATTACAAGAGGGGACGTGGTTGAATTTGAAAAATAAGATGATTTGAATCGAGGGTCGATAAGTTATTTCAAACAGACATGGTTGTATTCCCTGGTCAAATTCGAGTTCCGTAGTCTCGGTTTCTATTTTTAGATAGACCTAACGTCACTCATAAATCGATGGAACTGAACGGGCTATATTTAGGTCTATGACTATCACCGCCCCTGTAAGAGTTTATCAATCAAATTATCATGAGAGTGAAAAGAAAAACATTTACTATTTATCTGTCAGTATTTGCTTCCAGGCTTGATTTTTATCGAAAACGCGTTTCGCTAGCGGTGGGTTAAATTAATAAAACTGATAAATCAACGTCAATTTCTATGTAGCCTCAGTGGCGTAATCGGTAAGGACGACGTCTTTAGAGTGATTAGAATTGGTTTTTGTATGATCAGGCGCGGGTTCGAATCCAGCTATAGCCAATTATTTTTATTTTTTCTCATTTGAATACTTTTTTTTGGTGAATTTTCTGTTAGATCTATTTCGTCAACATGATTTTATGCATATTTACAGAAAATTAAAATAGTTCAATGGTTATCGAATCATTACGCCTATCTACTAACCTAATAAACCTTCTGCTACCGGAAGTAACCTAATAAACCTAAGTTTATCTGCACCCCCTTTATTATGTCACTAGAGAAGCCTGGTGACTGGATAAAATGAATTATCCACTATCTATACTAAATATCACAGGATGTCATTCTGACGTTCAACGCCCAATCGTTATTTGAAAAGTAATACATAAAAATGTATTACCGCTAATGTTTTGTTTCTACTTTTAGATGAAACGACCAAATAGCAGATGTTGTGTTGTTGCATGCGCATCTGTTTATCCATGCCCTCTGAAGAATATATTATATAAGTCAGTTATGCTTATATTATTATATAACAGATTAACAGATCAGATGCGTAAATTGAAACATTTTCAAGTATAGCTTCTTTACTTCTTTACTTCTCCATCCAAACCTATATTGTGACCACTCGTTCATCTCCAAGGGACGATTACAAATGGTTACACTATAGTGTTTGGTGGAGAAAAGACGAATATAACATAATCATACGGCTCCTGTAGAAGCCTTCTAAACAGGGTGAAATATGTTTGCCGATGGAACTACATGTATATAATTCTTAACCCTTTCCCTCATATTGACGACTTTTGACGACTCTGTAAAAGTCACTTTGAGAAACCATTGTGATAAATAGAGCATTTGCTCCTATAGGAGCAAATGCTCTATTTATCACAATGGTTTCAAACTACTAAATTCTAAAATTTTCCTTTTCTCTAATTAATGCTCCTCTTCGGTAGTATAATTCAAAGAGGTTGTATCTAAATATAGCCTATGAGGTAATGGGTTAATTTACATTTTCGGTCATAGTCAACATAGCATGATTGTGCTCATATGCCATTACAAAATTCCGCCAATACATCATATTAGATATGTCTTACATTAATAATTATTCAGTAGGGAAAAGACTGAACATTCGGTTTTGTCAGTCTTCACTGCATGAGTGTCCTTTGAACGCCTGTAGTTAATGTTTGTCGTTTGTAATCGCTCAGTTAAATAACGAGGTTCTTCAAAATTGTAATAAAACTATTCAAGAAAACCCAGTAACAATGCATTTCGAATATTGCAATTTCACTCCAAATATAAGTTCAACGTATTTTGAATTGGTGGATAAAACTATCTATTGATGTAGATCAATATCTCTGATAATGTAAACAGAATAAATGCTCACCTGACATGATATACAGAGTAACAGACACACGTGTTTGCTCAAGTACTAAATTCCTCATGCCTCGAAGACATGATTCTAAAGAATGGGCACAGCATAGGGTTTGGTGAAGAAATAAGGACGTTATTCATGAAAATGTTTTATTTTACGCATGTTATCTGGACCACTGTTACATAAGTTCGTAACATCAACATTAGCTATCCGATTATACAGCTTGCCATGACATGATCCTGCTAATAAGGGTCGTGCATCACTGTAACATCAGTATAAACACATATGTGTAAGCTTACCATTTCATTTTAACCCATTTGCTCCCAGTGGATTCTTCCATGCTTATATATTGGATTATTCTATCTTTTATCTAAGGGATGTCTGGTCTAAAGTTTCATTTTTGTTTTGTTTTATTTTGAATTTCCTATCAGCAAACAGTGTAGACTCTGATCAGACGCCGCAGTATGCGGCGTCTGATCAGAGTCTACACTGTTTGCCTACGTCCCATATATGGGATCGTGGGAGCAAATGGGTTAAAAATATACATTTCATTTCATTGATGCATTTTAAAGCAGTTTGCTGGCTTTGAAGTTTATTTGAATATGTGTATACCAGTTACTTTACAATTATGTAAATCTATTGATTTTGATAGGTTTTATACATGCGTTAACCTATTCCATCATAGGCTATTTTTAAACCCATCCCCTTTGAATAAATCTACTGAAAACGAGCATTTACTAGAAGGTTTGAATTGTGTAGTTTTGAAATCATTATGATAAATAGAGCATTTGCTCCTACGGAGCAAATTCTCTATTTATCACAATGGTTTTGAAAAAAGTGGCTTTTACAGAGGCGTCAAAAGGCGTCAATCTTAGAGAGTCGGTTAATAGTCGCTCTCTGCAGCACCACTAGCCCTTGCTCATTACTAAAGGCATTTATTACAATTATTGTGAATTCAATTTATTTCTCGTCGAATGTGCGTGCTTGTCAATTACCTTTCCGATTGATTGGAAAAAGCGGTTACAAATCAGGTTCAGTGGTTATAAAACGTTTTGTTTGAGTCTGAGATCATTCTCAAGCATCTGATTGGTCAGATTCTGAGCTTGGACTTAGAAGTTTTATAACCACGGACCCTGCTCACTTGTTATGAGCTGCAAAAACTATCTCCACATACAACATCAAACATTGAGTAGGGCACTGTTTCTTCCGAGTTCACCCTTTCACGAATATACTTGTCATGGAGGGCCAGAGCTTATAGAAATGTGGAGATCCATGCTAAATACAGATTTATCAGAATAGGTGAGGGTAACAAAGTGTATTGTCAATATGGACTATGAATATACTCAAACAAGTTGGTGCTATGAAAATATAATGTCATGTCTAGGTCAGTCTCATCAATTTGATAACAGAACCGTTGACTATCTATCTCACGCAAGTGATCTCAGTTATAATTACTGAGGTACTATCTGGTAACGTGACCTTCAACAAATTTCAAATCGATGGACTGACATGTGTGAAGCTTAGTTTCATTATAATCTTTGAAAGAAAACGAAATGTCAAGGGCAAGTCAGTTTATTCCTTTGTCTCATCGAATCGCCTTTTAACCCTTTCGCTGTCAATGCCGGATCTGTGATTACCTATGTAAACAGTTTGGATCCAGATGAGACGCCGAGTAACTCGGCGTCTCATCAGGTTCCAAACTGTTTGTTACTGTTACTGTGTTTTTGAAACAAAAATGAAGAAAATAAAAAAAATGAAAATTTATAGCAGACGACAAAGTTAGCAGACGACAGAGTTTGGCAGCGAAAGGGTTAAGGCCTTAGCAAATAGAGCAGACTCGGATCAGATGGCTCGTATGTATACGAACCGTCGGATCAGGTTCTGCTCTGATTGCTTATAAAGCATCTTAGATCTGTTTCCATATTATTTGCCATAGCATTTTGGATACAAAGCTTATAAGAACCTAGTAATTAATATTCCTTAATGGATAGAATATGATATGAACCTGGATGTAATCAGAAACGTAACAGATTTGCTCAGCTTAGGATGTTAACCATATACTCCATATACGCCTTTGCAAACAGAGTAGACCCATATTAGGCGGCTCCTGTATGAGCCGTCTGGTCAGGATATTCTCTGTTTGTTTATGGTATCATATACATGTAGATCTAATTATACAGTTGCAGCCTAAGCTAAACTGGCCAGTGTTAATATGCCATTATAAAACATAATCAAACTAATATGCCTGATGTCATACTTTCTTACATTAATGTTTTTGGAATAAAGGGTTTAACCCTTTCACCACCAATCTCGCATAAATGTACCATGATAAATAGTGCAGTCACAGATCAGACGGCGTCTGATCAGGAACTTCATTTTTCGTCTCAATCTCTATTTCTATATATGTGCTTTATTCCTTTGAAATTTTCATTTATTTATCTCATTTCCTTATTTTACCGAATGATTTAGCAAAATTGGTTTGCAGACGACAATTAGAAATGTGGCACTGAAAGGGTTAAATATGAAACACGTTTCTCTCCGCTTTGACTTGCAAAAAATTTACGTGGAAATACAAGGAAACATTTGCAGTACCTTGTCAGTATGTATTTAACACTCTACCCGTTCTGTGTTCCAAATTTCAATACCTACTGATGGAAGGTCTAACAGTGTACCCATTTTAGAAGCTAGCTAAATAGATATATCAAATTCAATTAGCAAACAGAGCATACCCTGATCAAACGGTTCCTCTAGTAGCCGTCTGATCTGGATCTACCCTGTTTGCAAATGCATGAATAGCTGTTTTATGAAGGAAAGAATCAACATTTTCCCTCATGATTATTTGTGTAAGAAATTATAGCATCATGAACATTATCAGCTATGTTTTATAATGGTATGTGGATACTGGATGTTTTGTTTTGCTTTGGAAGATACTGTAGCATCAAATATATACAATCACATAAGCAAACAGAGCAGACCCTGGCAAGACGGATCTCCTATGGTAGTTGCAATGGTGTAAAAAGCAGTTCTATGAAGTAACGGGTTACATAATGTAATCTTAATTAATTCTAACGGTAAATGTTCCTTTAAATCTAGTTTATATTTTGTTATAATTATATTATGTATATGTACCATTCAAGTGTCATGCTGTTTAACCACTTACTTGCTTACTTACTAACTTACTTCTTACCTATTTACTTTTGTAAAATCATTTGATTAAGTTTTGCTGTGATACCAGATCTTTTTCAAGACATTACGTTCGTTCGGCACGACAATGAATCTTTTCCTTGCGTGAAAGTCTGTGACATCTGTTGTTAAAATGGAAACATACATGTACGTGCTTCCTTAATAGCAAGCAATATTTCGAGAATATTGAGTTACTTGCTAGGAATAAGATACATGTCACCTATCTAAAAATAAATATCTGCTGAAATTCTGATTTGGTGCACTTTTTTTTTTCATTTCAGATTCGATCAAGTTTAACCCATTACCTCATTGGCTATTTTTAGACCCAACCTCTTTGATTAAATCTACCGAAAAGGAGCAGTTATTAGAGAAAAGGAATTTGTTTAGAATTGTGTAGTTTTGAAACCATTGTGATGAATAGAGCATTTGCTCCATATGAGCAGATGCTCTATTTACATTTGTATTACAATGGTTTCAGAAAGTGACTTTTATAGAGGCGTCAAAAGGCGTCAGTATGAGGGAATAGGTTAATCGGGAAGTCCAACAGATTGATGGGACGCCATGTTACTCGATACCCCATCTGGATCCAAACTGTTTGTAAATTCTGGTCAAACCGTGAATAGTGGGATATGGAAAATTATCAAGCACCATTTTGAGAATCTTCAAGGGAACAAGGGAAGCACTTAGTTGTTAACCATTTCCATGTTCAATGTTCATGTAAGAAACATTGACACTGAATATTTATTAGCTGAATTATTACAACGTAAACTTTGGCACAAACTCTAGAAGCAGACCTGTATCATGTCAAATGCAAATATGGCAGATCCCGAGGAGCCGTCTGATCTGGATCTACTCTGTTGGTAAGTGCGTGAAAAGGATTCATATGAGGGAAATGGGTTCAACCTGTCATGTTATACTAGAATAAGGAATTCTACAGTGTACAATGCCATTTATATCAAACAATTCGAACCTTATTTTGAACACTATTTCAATTATATCAGGAGCATGGTTGAACAAGATGTGTTTGTGAAACGCTTTGCCCTCAACATGCATTTTGACTAGTACCTATGACGTTTGATCTTGGTGCGGCACCTCTACACACTTTACTAGTTGAGTAGACATGCTATGACTCTATCGCTAATAGTTCAAATGCCATGACCAAGTTTAACTATTTCCCTCATATTGACGACTTTTGACGACTCTGTAAAAGTCACTTTGTGAAACCATTGTGATAAATAGAACATTTGCTCATATGGGGGCAACTACTCTATTTATCAAAATGGTTTCAAAGTACAAAATTCTAAAGTTTTCCTTTTCTCTAGTTCATGCTCCTTTTCGGTAGATTTGTTCAAAGAGGTTGTATCTAAAAATAGCCTATGATATGTAAAGGGTTATCCCTTTCCCTCATATAAACGCCTTTTCGCGCATTTTCAAATAAAGTAAACCCAGATCAGACGGCTCCTATATGACCCGTCTGATCAGGGTCTGCTTTGTTTGGTTTTGACATGATATAGATCTGATTCTACAGTTTTTGTCAAAGCAAAAATTGTCTTGAAAACTGTACATTATAAAAATTCAACTGATAAATATCTAAAATGTCATTATTTCTTACATGAATATGCAACAGTTTTTACCAGGTTCAAAACACTTCTTATTCATGTGTCATTATAAATATTAAGCTAATTGATTAATATTGATATAAACATTTATTTTTTTCATGCGCATTCATGGAATAAGATGCTTAAACAAGACATGTTATAGTTACACAGTTCCTTTTTATCCTTATACAATGTCTAAATATACTCCGAACAGGAAATGTTCAGTCAATGCACCCTGTTTGCGAATAATAATTTTGCTTTTAAAGTTGACAGTTTGCCCTCCGAGTCTACAGTCGACATTGTGTCAAAATGTTGCAATGTAAAATTTTATTACTGAATAACTTAAGATCAAATATGTATTAAATTGATTTAAACTAAACAACAACAGGCAAACGTTACAGCATACATGTAGTATTTTACATAAACGTATTCCTTTTGCTATTATTGTTAATCAATTCTAATATATTGTGTAAGCATTTGGTTATAAACCTACATAATTTGACCCCACTTACCTTAGTGGTAAAAACAACAACAGAACTACGATTAGACACAATCGGTTTGTGTTTAATGGAATTCGGTTCTTGTACGTAACATACCAGAACAGAACCGTTAAAACGTATTTGAACCGCTTCACGGGAAATACACGTTATGTTGCCTCCATGAGTATGGCGTATGTAGTGTTGCAATATTGTATGAAGAAAAATATTTGTTCAATAAAAAAAATATTGATTCAATAATTTTAAATATTTATTAAATAAACAATTATCTATTCAATAAATAATATATTTATTCAATCTGATAAAATTTGATAAAAAAAAATATTTGTGTGACAAAATATTTATATGGACAAAACAATTAGAATTATGGGATAGCAGAATTGATTTTTGTAACCACGGATTTCATTGGCTCGTATACCGGCTCCTCGTACTTCTGCGCTATACACCACAAGGACATATTTCAGTAAATTAATCACATTTTTTAATTCTTCTGTTTACTCTAATCACTTTAAAACAACACGTTAAAACATCAATGTCTTCTTGGATGATTCCTTCCTGGATACTGCGAGCTGCCATATTGGAATGTAAGAGCCAATGGGATGCGTTGTTACATGATCGATAATCTGCTATCCCAACATTACAATTGTAGTCCATATAAATATTTTTAAGAATCAGCTATTTTTTTCAAGCCATATAAATATTTTTAATGACAATTTTTTATCAAACAATTTTTACCACATAAACATAATTTAAGAACATAATTATTTTTTAGATAAATATTCTTTGGAGATTGAAAAAATATATTATTTATTGAATCAAGATTTTTTATTGAATAAATATTTAAAATTATTGAATCAATATTTTTTATTGAACACATATTTTTCTTTATACAATATTGCAACACTCCACACGCTATACATGACAGCACTGATGACATTTGTCTTATTCCAAATAATATAATTATGCAGAATTGACTTACAACACGCACATATAGTTATGCACATTCAGCAAATACCTATCGCAAACAAAGAAATTCGTCTAGTAGACGAGTTTCTTTGTTTGCGATAGGTGATTGCAGAATGTTTTGATATAATAAATAATAATAATTATCAAAACGCAAGGGACGGACTGATTTCTGATGTTGGTAAAACTTGTGGTCAACCCTTTTGTATTTACTACGTATTATGTATATTTCTGAACATGTTTGTTTTCACGTGGACTTATGTCTTGTTTTGTTGTATATTTATATTGCTGACTATTTACAATAAAACACAATAAACCACAATAAAACCCCTCTAAAACAACAATACATTTTGAAGAATTGAGAAGTGTTAAGCAGGCGATTACGTAATGCAGAATGCAGGTCATGCAGAAAGTTCCTTCGGGAGATTTCTGCATGGCTTTCACCCTGCATTAAATTTCCACCTGTCTTACCAACCGACAGTAATACTGATTTGCATGTTCAGTTTAGAGGGACTTTACCGTAAAGCAAATCGGTAACCCTCTCATATAAAATGTTCTTGTGAGATAACAAACAACTGTTCACCCATGTGCATATCCACCTACATGCTGTGAGTCTATTTTAGGAAAATTATTAGTTGGGATAAGACAAACATCATAACGATAACACTATGGATTTGCATTCGCTCATGCCATTTGTTCATTATCCTAGCTGCATGTAAAGGTCATCAGATTGACCTTAAACATGTACCCTTTAACCCAAGTGGCATGTCACCCACGTCAACTTTCCGTTTTTACATTCACTTACGTAATGTTAAAAACTTGAACAAAGATAAAAACAATTAACCCTTTACTCCGTAAATACAGCTTTCTACGCCTTTGCAAATAGGAGCCTATGCTATAATATAGATATGATTTTACAGTTTCTGCTATGGCCAAAAGTTTCTGTGTCCATGTAATATCATAACATTTAATCTAATTATTATTAATGACGTCATTAATTCTATGGATATTCATGGAGTAAAGGGTTAAGGTGTTTGCAACTTACATGTATTTTGATTCCGACTATTTATGTAAGGCAAATGTGTTATGAAAAGCATAAGCAGTGTTGATAACGGTTTATTAGGTTAAGAAACTAAATTTCAGTAAAACCTCTCTATAACGGCCACTAAATTACATCAAGTATTTTATGTTGAAGGCAGGTGACTGCTTAAAGCAAGGCGAAAGAAAAACAGAACGCTCCTATACATGTAGGAGCGTTCTGGTTTACTTTCACCTTGATTTAAGCAGCCACCTGCCCTAAATACCAACTAATTAATATAATTTAGTGGTCGTTATAGAGAGGTTTTACTATATATGCTTTGAATATGTATCAGAATTCTTAACTTTGGAAATTGTATCAACAAGGATTTTAAATTAGGTGAATTTGTTAGATTAGAGAGCTATCGAAACAGAATAATCAAATCTATATCCATGGAAAATTATTACGGTCTATCAATATGCCCATATTTGCCTTAATTGAGGTTAGGTACACAGAGCTCGCATGCAAAATAGACACAACTCCAGTTCTAACGATGTTAATATTGAGCACGTGTATCTATACAAATTATTTTTACAGAATTTTTCACCTAATACAATTTCAAAACTCAAGCCAAAATGAATGTGTCTACCAAATTTCAATCAGGGAGTGAAACAGTTTGGATCCTGGTGAGACGCCGGGTTACTCGGCGTCTCATCTGGGTCCAAACTGTTTGCATCGGAACACATATATCCGTCCATAGCAGGCTAAATATCAAGCAAGCGTATCTATACAAATAAAAGATGACAGGCCAGAAACGTTTTGAAATATTTTTACTACGAGAAAACTTAACCAACTTCCTGTTCAATATTCATGTAAGAAACAATGGCATTATAAATATTTATCAGCTGCTGATTTATTATGGTGTATGAACAGATGCCGTTTTTAACCTTGACTGAAATTGTAGAATCAGATTTAGATCATTTCATAAGTAGAGTATACGCTGATCAGATGGCTCCTACAGGCGCCGTTTGATCTGTGTCTACTGTATTTGCAAATGCGTGACAAAGCGTTTAAATTAGGGAAAGGGTTAACCCTTCACCTAATAGAAAAGTATGTTAATCCATTTGCAAAGGTATAGGAGCCGGCTGGTTAGGGTCTATTCTTTATTTCCTTATGGCATAGCATAAATCTGACCCTACAGTACCTGTTTGTCTACCAGAGCCAAACATTCCTGTGTTCGTAAGCCAGACAAAAGGTGTTTAATCAAAATTCATAAAGTCATCCATTTTTGTAAAAGTATTCATGATTTAACCCATTCCCTCATATTGACGACTTTTGAGGACTCTGTAAAAGTCATTTTGTGAAACCATTGTGATAAATAGAGCATTTGCTCCTATAGGAGCAAATGCTCTATTTATCACAACGGTTTCAAACTACAAAATTCTAAAAAAAAGTTCCTTTTCTTTAGTTAATGCTCCTTTTCGGTAGATTTATTCAAAGAGGTTGGATCTAACAATAGCCTATGAGGGAATGGGTTAAAGGATTTAACATTTAGAAACCACGTTACAACTCCAAAATTAAATCAGATTTGGTTTTAGATTCTGAAAATAAAACAAAATCCGCATTCTTGTTATTTTCATCTTCCAATGTGTGCATGTGGCAAATTAAAAAAGTATTCAGATCCTTTAGAATACAAATTATATTTATTAATAAAGCATAGGTCTGTTGATAGACAAAACGACCTAATTAAATACGTCCGTTTAATGCAAATGAGATATGTTCATAATGGTTTGATCTTGGATTATTTCGTAGTTGTCTATATATAGATGTCAATGACACTCATTTATTTGTTTAAACTGGAATTTTACCGCATTACACGAGTAGTTAAAGCCCTAATTGAAATCGTCTTTAACACTTCATCCGGTGTGAAAAAGGATAATGTCTGCTTCAGATCTATTGCAATATTAATTACCTCTGAATAGAAGGTTTTAGAAAGTATTGTTCGAATGTCAAACAGCTTGGATCCTGATGAGACACTGAGTTACTCAATATCTCGTCCGGATCCTAGCTGTTTGCAGATGCGAGTCGAGTCATGTATAGCGGGATGATGGTTTAAATGGAAATGGCCTGCCATCATTGTCAGTTGTGCTAGAAATCGACTTTTATCAGTGTCATTCAGTCGGTGTTATGCTTAAATAGAAAACGTAATCAAAACTCGTTCAGGAATTTCAAATAGTGTACGCGACATCAATGTATTATTTTCAGGCTGTATGTTTTTGGAGTGACACAGATAAATATGATTGTAAACTATTTGCATTTGGGGGTTCTAAACACTTAATAAGATAAACAGAGCAAATAGATTTAACAGTATATGTACCATTATGATAGAGTTGGAATGTTTTGGTCGTCTCGTGCTTTGGCTATCAGTTTGACAAAGTCATAGAAGATCGTGGCATTAACGAGTCGTATCATAACCAAAATGGTTCTTACGGAATTTGTAAACGGTGTCGACAAATACCTTACACAAGTGATGCGTCGATAATTAACCATTCCCTTGCTGCATTTTAAAATACATTTCCCCTTCTTTACCCATGCCCTTTTGTATAATTACATATATCTTCACTGTGTACAAGTATTTCGCTGTGCAATCACTGTTGTGGAGTGCACTGGTTGCACAATCAACTTGTAAATAGTGCAGACCCTGATGAGACAGCTCCTGCAGGAGCTGTCTCATCTGGGTCTTCACTATTTACAGTTACGTATATTGACGTGAATAGCAAGCGAGGGGTTAAGGTAGACACATCTTGAAATATACATGTATCGACCAAGATCCGCTCTATTTGGTTTTGGAATAATATAGATCTGTTATTCCATAACCAAATAGAGCGACTCCTCATCAGACGTCTCCTTCAGGAATCATCTGGTCTAGGTTCATCCTGCTTGTAAATGGGTTAAAAAGCGTATCTATAAAGTAAAGAGTTAAAACACGAAGCCTTAGATTTATGACATTTTGAACCTAATGGTATCGTATCTTTCATCAGTAACACAACGCATGCAATGGTCTAAACAGTTTATCAAGTTGACTGATAAAATGCTGTAGAAATCGATTTCATATTACGGTCATCATGAATGACTTCAACTTGTTCACATGAAGGACCAATCGTATGTGCATTCATTTGCAAACAGTTTTGATCTAGATGATTCGCTTGATGGGTGTTTGTCTCATCAAGGGTCAAATATATTGACACCCAGTCATTAGATTTAACGGGTCACAAGTCAGCAAAGTTTCAGCTCAGAATTTGAGTAATAATCGATTGGGAATCTTATGTTTAACCCATTCCCTCATAGGCTATTTTAGACCCGACCTCGTTGAATCTATTCAAAAGGGGCATTTACTAGAAAAAAAGGAAATCTTAGAATTATGTAACTTTGAAACCAAATGGTTTCAGAAAGTGACTTTTACAGACGCGTCGAAGGGCGTCAGTATGAAGGAATAGGTTACGATTTGTAAAGCAATCTCGTTTATTTAGATCATGATATTTTGTAGTATATTAGTATATAAATTTCTACACTTAATATGGACTACCACAACTCTTAATGGATTACATGTCGCAGTATATTAGCAACAGAACAACACGAATTTTGAATTCATGCCGTGTTTGCTGTAAAGTTTCATTTAACCAATTCCCTCATATTGACGATTTTTAACGACTCTGTAAAAGTAACTTTGTGAAACCATTGTGATAAATAGAGCACTTGCTCCTATAGGAGAAAATGCTCTATTTATCACAATGGTTTCAAACTACGAAATTCTAAAATTTCCTTTTCTCTAGTTAATGCTCCTTTTCGGTACATTTATTTAAAGAGGTTGTATCTAAAAATAGCCTATGACGTGATTAGATACTCAATATTCAGGCTGAATAATGTGTGTTGCCAGAAAAATCCAATATTATACCAAATAAAAACCGAATACTTTAACATTTCGCAGTTATTTAAGGGGAATAGCATTACAAAAGTTGATATAAAGCCCTGATACAACCATTGTTTGTTTTGAGTAAGTTAAAATGATAAATAATGATATTTCTCTTCAAAAACTATTACAAAAATGTATCACTAATGCGACCATATAGTTTATTTAGCATAGGAGACTGAAACATCATTTGGTTGCTTAATGCAGGGCGTTTGTCCGGTTATATAAGCTATCACCTGTTTTAAAATCCAGACGTATACTTCTTTTGAGTGATCGTATTAGCTATTAGCAAACACTTCATTTAACCCTTACAGTGCGGGACCCGAGTCACTAATGTCCTTTGCAAACAGTGTAGACCCAGATGAGATGGCTCCTAGGGGAGCCCTCTCATCAGGGTCTGCAGTGTTTGTCATGTTACACTTTTCTTTAGAAAACATCCCTAAATATTCATTACAAGCTTTACCCATTTGAATTTTGGAAGAGTCCATTTGAAAATTCAGCGTTGTAAGGGTTAAAAAGTCTAATTAATTTTCACGAAAACATACTTTCTCAGAGCTACAGATAAAGGGGCGTACTCACATATTAAAATGATCATTTTTCACCAAACGAGACGATGATTTTAAAGAGTGGTCAGAAAATAGGGTTTGGTGGAGAAATAAAACAGTTATTCTTGTAAATGTTTAAATTTACACATCTGTACTGGATCTCTGTTTCTAACATGACTATTCATGAGGGAAAGGGTGTAATCAATTGTATTAATGTTAAGCATGGTTATGCATTTTATGACTGTAATGTATTTAGTGTCTTTACAACATAAACCAGACGAAACATACGTCAATGTTCAAGTGACACACTGCCAATACTTTCTCCAATTTTTAGAACGAATTGGATGAAGGCAAAACGTGCATCTGGTCAGAATTGAGTAGCTAGCCAATAACCAGAGCTACAGATAAAGGTGTCTGTCCAAATACTACAATCGCCATTTCTCCACCAAATCTTATACTGTGACCACTCTTTAGAAGCGTCTCTTCGAGACGATTCTAAAGAGTAGTAAGAGTATAGGGTTTGGTGAAGAAATAAAGGAACTATTCTTCAAAATGTTTAATTTACGGATCTGATCTGGACCTCAAAATAATGTTACATCGGACTAAGGGTTAAAACTAAGCATCAGTATTCATTTAACGTTAAAACGTATGCCTTCTGCAAAAATGTTATACCTGCTTATTATAAACTTTAAGATGGTCACAAAATCATTTTGTTTTTAAAAAGCCTGTAACTGATTTTCAAAGTGTTCGGGCCATTGTGATACGTCTGATTTAAAAACTATCAATGCGATTTACGATGCTAAATCAAAATTCACGCAGTCTAGACAGAGTGTAATCATTTCATTTACATCATTCAACGTACCCTTCTCATACTGAATTAATGCCGAGTCTTGTTCAAACCCTGACATGTTAACAATGTTTGATATTGGCCGATCCGTTCGAAAGGTTATACACTATTGACCGAGTATCAAGCAGTTTGGATCCTGATGAGGTGCCGAATTCCTCGGCGTTTTATCTAGATCTATGCTGTTTGCAAATGCAGGTAAGTTCACACTTAGCGTTAGAAAAGTTAACTTATTTGAATTTCATCAATTACCTTTCTGTCAAAATACTTAGATGCCCTATTGTTTTAATTCGTAAGGTCTGTACCAGCAGACAGGAGTTGAATAATTATGACGGTACATGATAACATCACTAGAAGTGAAAGTCTCTATTTGCATCCTGTTTTAAAAATGCATAACAATTACATAAATAAATGGATTGTATGCTGAAAAGATGCACATCGCATGAAAACCAGTCGAATATGACGGTACATGATACCATTACGCGAAGTGCAGGTCTCTATTTGCAACGTGTTTAAGAAATGCCTAACAATTACATTAATCATTTGTTTGTATGCTGAAAAGATGCATATCGCAAGAAAACCGAAGAAGCCATGTTCACGATGTATTCGGCAATGCATTATTAGTTATGCAGTGCTTAGTGTCCCTAATATCGAGTATACACTGCCAGCAAATATTCATATGGGATGAATTTATCTTACCGACCACCTTTAATTTCAAGCATTTACATGCATGATTGCATCATAGGCCTTCATGTATGGCTTTGTGCAGACGTATTTTCTTTTTACAAACAACCACAGAATGCTATAGAATAATGGTTGTCTCACACCATATCTAAACAGTATTTCAAATATATATTTTATACACGTATCATTTCGTATAATTTTCTGCCATAGATCTCTTGCGACCTTGATATGACATTTTCTTTTAATTGTAAAGTACCTCCCTTTAATAGAACAAAAGAAAATAATTGTTTGTTTTACTCAAATTTCGTTTATATATTTTTATTTTTTTTTATTTTTATCATTATAAAACTAACTTATATTTATATTTCAATGCCTATAAAGTACAAATTATATGTATGCATTTTTTTAAAAACTATGCTAGAATAAACATGAATGATTATTAAAAATTGGAGAAAAGCATTAGGCTATCAAGCAAGGGAAGTAACTCTTGTAAAGACGTGATAAGGACATGATAAAGACGTGACCTCAATTGACCAATGGAATGACTAGAATTTAGTAGGAGGTAAGATAATAGTATGTATTCGGCTCACGGTTTAGATTCGCTAATTGTTCAACCAAAGTCGAACCTATTTTGTTGTAGAACAAAAACTATAAGTCTCGATGAAAAGGCCTATATGTATATGTATCACATAGGCATTTTCCGATGTTGGTTCAAATTGACAATCTTCATAATAATGATTGAACTTAACAAATACCTAGTAGTTTTATGATGCTATTGAAAATATGCGCTTAATGTAGGGACTTCCTCGTTAACCCTTATTTTGATTAAATTTGAATCTGATGTAATTTTGACTACAGTAACTTCGAACCCTAAAAGAAGTATCACCATCGGTCTAAGGCTAACATATGGCGCAATCATTCAACCGCAGTCCCGGCTAGTGACAATCACAGGTACCCATTGTAACCCCTGGGTGGAGAGAATGTGCGGGTGGGAGATACTGAAAAGTATCTCTGAAAGTTCCGGGAGGGACCGTGATTTGAACCCAGGACCTCCGGAATGATAGTCAAGCGCGTTACCACTAGACCACCGCACACCACAGTGTTAAAGTGTTAATAGTTTCTAAAAAAATGCCTCGACTCGGAAATAGTCACCATTGCACAAAATCAAAAGTTGAGCAGGCATTATTCTTTCACAGCAAGTGAAGAGTTATGTGTGTGTACTGGAGAGACCGCCTGTCAATGACAATATTAACTCTACTATTTTCTTGTTCTATATTTAGTCCAAATTTCAATACCAAATAGTTGTAATGAAATATAGAAGGTGGAACATTGTATCCAATTTAGAAACAAAAGAAACAGGTCTATAAAATTCCATTAGCAAACGGGACAGACCCTCATTAGACGGCTCCTATAGGAGATGTCTGATCTGGATCTTCTATGTTTGCAAATGAGTGAACTTCTCTGTTTCCAAATGAGTGAAAATACAGTAAAACCCCTCTAATGCGACCACCAAAAATGAGCATAATGCACAGTGGCAAAGGCAGGTGGTAGCTTAATGCAGGACGAAAGTTATGTAGAAAGCTCATACAGGAGCTTTCTGCATAACTTTCGTCCTGCATTAAGCAACCACCTGCTTATGAAGACAGCCATGTTTGTTCATAAAGTGGTCGCATTAGAGGGGTTTTACTGTACGTTCATATGAAGAAAAGGGTTAACGTAAACACTTCACGTGGTTCTAACTACTCTATGCTGTCGAATGATACTGCAAACTATAACACGGACAGAAAAAAACAACATTTCTCTAAAGCGAGCGCCTATACATATTTATGATGAGCTTTAACCCTTTCCCTCGTTTAAACGTGTTTACGAATCTGCAAACAGGATAGAATCAGATCAGATGGCTCCTATAGGACCTGTCTGATCAGGGTCAGCTCTGTTTGCTTATGGAATTTGATAGATCTGTTTCTTTAGTTTCTAAAATGGCTACAATGCTCCACCTTCCATATTTCATTAAAACCTTTTTGTCCATGAATATTCAGTAGGTATTGAAATTTGTAATAAACACAGAACAGGGAAATAGTTAAGCCAAGTGGTTGCTTAAGGCATGATGAAAATAATGCACAAAGCTTTCCCGCTTTATGCGTTACTTTCATACTGCATTAAGCACCAACCTGCCTAAAAGTATATAAATTATTATTTACCAGAATTCCGGCCTATAGTATTTTTACTGTATTCTGTATTAGCCTGATAAGTGAATATATTCGAGAAATTACTTGTGTTTTGATTATGGTGTTTTATGTGAATTACAACATATCGTCATAAACCAATTCTATGAACTCGGGTATTCAAATCAGTGCACAACAGGCACACCAGAGACCTAGATACAGTGTCTGAATTAACCCTTCGCTTGCTATTCGCGTCAATATACCTACCTGTAAATAGTGAAGACCCAGATGAGACAGCTCCTACAGGAGCTGTCTCATCAGGGTCTGCACTATTTACAAGTTGATTGTACAACCAGTGCAATCCACAGCAGTGATTGCACAGCGAAATACTCGTAATTATACGACAGGGCACGGGCAAAGAAGGAGAAACGCATTTTAAAATTCAGCAAGAGAAGGGTTAAGATATCTTAATGAATAACTTCTTTATCTTCAAACCAAACCCTATGTTGTGACACCTCTTTAGAACCACCTTTTCGAGACGTTTCTAACGAGTGGTCACAAATAAGATATTACGATGATTTGTGTATTCTTTATATATTGCTCTGACACACTTGTGTTCTGTGGGGATATATATAAGTTTTAATCCGTTCGTGCTAGAATGTTGTTAAGGTCACGTTACCGCATAAATAAACACATAAAGCAAAGTCTTACTTAATTATGTTCTCACATCAGTAATTTTTATTTATATTACATTAGTCACCTAGTTCTCCAGAGAAATCAACGTGTTTACGTGCTGAAATATTTAAACGTTTCAGTTCTCGTATTATTTAGCGTGTTACTTAACCCTTTCAGAGCGGAAAACGAGTCACTTATGTCCTTTTTAAACAGCTCCCAGAGGAGCCCGCGCATTAAGATATGTACTGGTTATCATGTTACACTAATTTTTTTTACATACACCCCATGAATATTCACGATAAGCGTGGCCAGTTTGAGTCTTGGGGTTGTCAATTTGAAACGTCAGCGTTGAAAGGGTAACAAAGTATGTTATAGACATTTTCATTTTCCCAATCATTGAAGGCGTTCAAGTGTCCCAAGTGATATATACGTCTGTCCAGTTCAGACCATATTTCATTGAAACGAACAAAGTTTTATTAACTTTTATCCAGTTTTCAAAAATAATGTCTTCCAAAAGTAGGATCTAGTTCAAGACAACCACTGACAAATGTACATTATTGATTATTATAAACGGGTAAATGTGCCAGGCAAGCATGTCCTTAAGCGAGAACCCACCAAATACACAGACTATCATAGCTAATACCCCCATTCCACTGAGCGGCGATTCCGCTACGCTTCGAAATTTTGGTAAAAACGCTGCATATCGTAGCAGGAGCTGCAACAGCGCAGTAGAAGCGCCCTGGTCGTAGTAGAAGCGTAACAGAAACTTCTTGATCGCCACTTCACGGCGATTGTTTTGACCTTGCTCAAAACAATCGTAGTGGCATCGCCGTGGATTCGAATCGCTGCAGAAGCGTAGTAAGAAATTCATGAACGCAGCAGTATCGTAGCCGCAGCGTGAGTAACGTAGCGCAATCGCAGTCGCATCGCAACAAAAGCGCCGAGATATTTGTCCGAATACAAATGCTTTTTCACACATTTGCAAACAGAGTAGACCTAGATCAGAAGCTCCTATTGGAACCGTCTGATCAGGGTCTGCTCTGTTTGCTTATAACATGATATAAATATGATTCTACAGTTTTTTGTCAAAGCAAAAACATTTCTTAAAAAGGTTAAATTTTAAAAATGCAGCTAATAAATATTCATAAGATTGTGCTTTCTTACATGGATATTGAACGGGGAAAATGTTAATGCTTGCAAAAAGAAGACCTAGATCAGGCCCAACACTGTGTTTTCTTGATCTGGGTCTTCAAAACAATTTGATCAATTTACTTCGAAGGATGATGGTCAACTACTATGAAATCAGTTTAATCACCCATTTTATATAGAAACGTTCCAAAAGCGCAACAGAAGCGCAGCTCCTGCGCATAGGTCGAAGCAAGGTCGTAACAGCAACGTAATAAGCGTAGACGAATCGTAGCCTGAAATCCCTTGTAGTGGAAGCGTAGTAGAAGCGTCTTGGAGAGACCTCAATCGCCATAGAAGCGCAGCAACATCGCAACAGGATCGTACACAGCGCAGCGAGGTCGTTCTTGAAGCGTACTATAAGCGTACTAGAAACGCCCAAGTCCCAAAATTAGGCACATGACGGCGCTTCTGCGGCGATTTGGAAGATTTTGAAGAAGCGCCATGATCGCCATGAGCGCAGTGGAAACGCCGCCAGTGGAATGGGGGTATAAGGAGATATTTATGTAGCTTTTGGCCTTGCAACAAATCTGCAGAGCAACATATAAACGGGCGTACTCAAGTACTAAATTCATAATTTCTCCACCAAACCCTATATTGGGACCACTGCTTAGCCCTTTCACTTCCTATGTCGCATTAATACACCACGACATATAATGCAGTCCCAGATCAGACGCCGCCTTTTCAAGGCGGCGTCTGAGCAGGGACTTCACTATTTGTCTCAAACTCTTCTTCTATATCTGCGCTTTATTCCTTTGAAATTTGCATTTATTTATCTCATTTCCTTATTTTACCAAATGACTTAACATAAATTACATTGCAGACGAGAATTAGACATTTTGCGCCGAAATCGAGACGATTCTAAAGATTTGTCACAACGTACGGTTTGGTGGAAAATATAGAAATTATTCTTGGTAATGTTTTAATTTACGCATCTTACCTGGAGCTCTGAGTTGCTGTTCGGAACAGTTAGTCTGTGATCCCTCTATCCATTAGAGTACTTATGCAGAGAAATATATGGGCGATCAAACAATCATTCAAAGTGTTAGTTTGATTAGCAAAGTCATAAAAACTGCTATCAATTTCTATTTAAGAGCAAGGGTTCGATTGTCAGGGTATTTTGAATTCCGGTGACACACAGTTTGGCTCTTATATGGACTAAACTGAAGACTCGGACATGTTAACTCTTTCGCTAACAGTGTCGCATCTGTGATTATACCTATGTAAACAGTTTGGATCAAGATGAAACGCCGAGTATCACGGCATCTCATCAGGATCCAAACTGTTTGTTACTGTGACTGGTTCTTGAAACAAAAATGAAGAAAAATGAAAATTGTAGCAGACGGCAACGTTTGCAGACGTCACAATTTGACAGCGAACTAGTTAATGCGGCGACAATGAAATAAAGATGTGTTACCATACACTGTAGTTTTTTGTCTTTATGTAATATAATAAACCAGTAAAATCATTTGCCCAGGGAATTACCAATTCATCGTGTCCGAATGAATGATTGAAAATAATCTGGAAGTATTAAGAAACAGATGTGTTAATATCTTCTAATGCATCCTTAACCCGAATGGCTTATATAATAGGGTCACTTATTAGCGAATGGCTTATGTAATAAGGTCAGAGCTACAGATAAGGGTGCGTATTCAAATACTAAAATCGTCACTTCTCCACGAAACCCTATATTGTGACCACTCTTTAGAATCGTCTCGAAGAGTTATTATTGGAAATGTTTTAATTTACGCATCCTATTTGTAGCTCTGAATAAGGTCATTTATGTTCTCAGATCTTACCGACGTAAGCTTAACCTTTTAACTTGGCCAATGTATAGCTTGAAAACAAAACGCGTTTTTCATTGAGATTTAATGTTGACAATAGATCACAAAATGCTCCCATAAGGCCATCTATTATAGATATGAGGATCAAATGAATGTCTTCTCATATATGCATTGTATTTTGCAACGTCAATGTAAAGTACAGTAAAAACAACTCCCTCTAAACCGGAATTCTAGTATAGAAGAAATTTAATACCTTTAGTCAGGTAGCTGCTTAATGCAGGGTGAACGCCATGCAGAAAGCTCACAGAGGAAGAAAGAAGGGGATCAATTCATGGAACACATACCAATATTGTAACGCCTAAGCATTATCTAAATGATTTATTACCACCATTAGTATAAATTATGGCAGATTATCCTTTCAGAAATAGACATAACTATTCTTTGTCTAATAGCGTACGTTCTACTTGGAAGATCGGTATTTAATCGCTTTATTGTGTATCATTTGCCATGTCGTTATTCTGTTCATTTTCACATACAGTAAAACTCCTCCAAACCGGAATTCTAGTATAACAGAAATTAGATACTTTTAGACTGGTGGCTGAAGTATGCAAGGTAAAAGCCTGGAAGAGCTTTCTGACGTTTACCCTGCATTAAGCTGCCACTTGTCTCCAAGACCGATATTGTTACTACATAGAACGTCCGGTTTGGAGGGGTTTTACTTTATTGTAATGTACAAGTTTAACTGGAACATGCAGAACAACTATTTGATTTGATTTGATCACTGAGCAAACGTATATGCATTTGTCCATCAACGTGTGGAATAATTTGACAGAAAGGCAGACAATTTAGGATTTTGTTCTCCTTTAAAATCAAGCTACACCAGTCCCTGTCAATTTCCATGGTGATAGAACACTAGACATTATACATACAATAACTTGAACGTAATTGCAACTTGCTTACTTATGGTTTATATAATAACCAAACATGCAGTTGTGGGCGCCCTTGTGAACATGGTTTATTTTATCGTTTTAGTGTCCGGTCTATTGCATGTAGCTGTTACGAGAATACCCATACAATGTCATTGCAGTGGTTACATCTGTAGCATTAGAGGTTTTATGTTTCGGCAATCCAGAATGTACTCTTGGGGCCAATGTACCATTTTTAGCGCATAACATCGACTCATCCGGACTTTCAACCGGTCCTTTTAACCGGTGAAGAATAATTTCCCCCGCATTTATTCATTAATTCCCTAAAATATTGTTTCTTTGAATATACAGTAGAATTTGTTTTAACCCTTTCTCTGTTCTGTATTTAGGCCAATTTTCAGTACTATTGAAGATTCATTAACAAAATAGTTACAATGAAATATGGAAGGTGGAACATTGTAGACAATTTAGAAAGTATAGAAACAGATCTATCAAATTATGTTAGCAAACAGAGTAGACCCTGATCAGACGGGTTCTCTACGTAAAAACACGTTTATATGAGGGAAAGGGTTAAGCACCTATAAAATGAGGTCTAAACCTGGGTCTTTTATGGCAGGTAATAACTCAAAATAATACAAAAACCACCACTGGAACTTTCTGCAATGCATTTACCAGGCATTAAGCAACCACGTGCTTTTTAAGACTCCTATATTCAATAAATAAATGGCCATCTAAAACAGGTTCTACTGTAGGTGGGCGGGCAGAAAAGACCCGTATATTTTCGTAACGATCCGAGCCTGTTAATGCTACTGTCTATCCACGTGCTACGTACTCATATTATGCGTGCATGAACTATACATAGTTTCGAGAATAATTCGGTAAGTCTATTTTTAGTGACCAGTTTGTATGTGCAATATATATGATAAGTGTCTCGGCTTAGCCCTTTACTCCATCAATACTCATGTAAGAAATTGTGACATCATCAATATCGATTAGAGTATTTTTTTAAAATAGCATCTATGTTATGTTATGAAGTTTTTCTCAAAGCAAACACTAGACTCGAATCTATATTATTCCATAAGCAAACAAAGCAAATCCTGATCAGACGTCTCCTATAGGAGCCGCCTGATCTGGTTCTACTTTGTTTGCAAAGGCGTAGGAAGGCGTATGTATATCGTTAAACGGACTGGAAGTCAGACGAGCGATCTGTGAATATCCATGGTATAGTCTACAGCACATATAAGGTATGGGATTACTGCATGTCACACTCCATATGTTACAGTTTCGTTAAAATTTAACATATAGATGCGTGAATTAAAACATTTTTCAAGAATAACTGTTTTAATTTCTCCACCAAACCCTATGATGTGACCACACTTTAGAATTGTCTCGAAGATAACATAGTGCTTGGTGGAGAAATGACGATTGCAGTATTTGAGTACGCACCTTTATCTGTCGCTCTGGTTAAAATGGAAGAATGTAGCTACTAGGCTTAGTACTGAAAAGGCAGCAGCACACGCGTTTTTACATAAACACGATGAACAAGCCATGTACTAGGTGATTGCTGAGACAGTGACTCATGGCCAAACTCTAGCCAAAGTGACCATATCAAATCATGAAATGTTTGAACTACATATCAATGGCGGCAAACTATGGGTTTAATATGCCGCACTTTAGATAGCAGCTTAGTAAAAGCAGTGGACACGACCTAATGCCCCTACACCCCTCTCCACCCTCGCCCCCACTTCCCCTAAAACAATAACAAAAATAAACCAAATAAAAATACAAAAAGTGAAAAAACAACAAAAAAATGAATAGAAATCGCCAAGCTGTAAATATGCTAATCACGTCATGTTAGTTGCCTTCTGGTAAGCACATAGACTACACCAACTTAATATTTATCAAATACTTTGCCGTGTGAGAGTGCCGAAACAGAATGCCGTAAATCACGGAAATGCACTAGTGCATTTTATGTAAATGAGCAGTAAATCCGGCTGTACAACGCTGTTAACAATGGCCGAAAAAGCCGTCAGGTATTGTCTGTTTCACTTATGGCACCTTATAAGGGTTGTGTGATAAAATGAATCTTACATCCATGTTCATTACTAATTGTTTTCATGCAATTCGTTTACTATAATGAACATTACACACGCTAAAGATCGTGTTATATTGTCATAGTAAACTCGTTTCATAAAACAATTTGTAATGAACACTCATGTAAGAGCGTCTATGTTGAACACCCCATGACACAATGTTATAAAACTTCTGAGTCTGAGATCATTCTCAAGTATCGGATTTGTCAGACTCTCAGCAAGTTCCGAATCTGGCCAGTCAGATGCTTGAGAATGATCTCAGATTAAAGCATAACGTTTTATAACCTCGGGACCATCAAAAGCTACACTAGACCAATGCGTCCTACATGCATAAACCGCTTTGTTTACACTGCGTGAAAAGGCGTTTATATGAAGGAAAGTGTTATACCGTGGTTTATGCCTCACCGTGATCTCAGTAGTCCAACGACACAGGGAACTTATTGATCAATAAGCATGTCACATTATCAACCAACAGGATAGTTTATTATCAAATGATGATAATCATATTGATAACACCTTCATTTTGAGGGCACTGTGAATAATGAAAACCACAGATAAGAAATATACCGGGGCCATTACGTTTAACTTTCGCATGCGAATATAGTAATTTGAATGAAGAAAATCTATATGCCTATTGCTTTGTATTCTTTTTCATTGTACATTAAGATCTTTCTTAAGCGACTATAAACTATTAATTATGGATTCAAGATATGTGATAGCTTATTCAGGCCATTTGCATAAAACAACCATTTCCTTATTAAGACTACAATGTTCTACCAGTCAGCATACGTTTTAAGCAGGTTACATGCATTACAATTTTAGTTTATATTATATTAAATGAACAGAGAAAATTATTACCAAGGTTCATCTACGTAATTACATAAACATGGCAATCATCAGTACCAACATCTGACTGTTGGTCCTTAAATATGACACAATACTATCAGAAATTACCGAGTGTTCGTATTAACCCATTTGTACCAACGATCCCATATATGGGACATAGGCAAACAGTGTAGACTCTGATCAGACGCCGCATAATGCGGCGTCTGATCAGAGTCTACACTGTTTGCTCATAGGAATTGCGATATAAAACAAAACGAAGGTGAAAATTTAAGCCAGGCACCCCTTAGATAAAAAGTGGACTAATCCAATATATAAACACGGAAGAATCCACTGGGAGCAAATGGGTTAAGTATGATATACTATCACATAAACTCGCATAGTACATCTACGAATGTGTCACTCACTGTATATCACTGCACATCACGACTGATTTAGAAACTTATAAAACAATTCATACGAACAATGACAACTCTGTTTATAATGATATTACAAGAATATGTATTAAATTGGAATTATCATTCAGGCATGTTTTGATAATTGTAGACTTTTGATTGTGATCCCGAGTCATTTCAAGAAATGGTCGAAAAGCGTTTTTCAAATCAATGTGTAACAAAAAAGTATCCGTTATTTGTATCATCAAGTGTCTAGTATTATAATTGTTGGAAAAAGAAAATCAGACATAATAGTCAATGACTAGTTTGTTTTAGATAATAACTAATTCTCCAAAGTCAAAGTAATGTTTCACCATTATCCCGTTGAACCCGTGTAAGTACAAATGAAACCAATGTCAATAAACTCTGCTTAACCTTTTTGCTGCAAATATTACTTACGCAAAAAATTGGTTCATTTCGGTGTCGCATCGGGATCTAAACTGTTTCCTGCTGTAGTAATGTTTTTAAAGAAAAGCGGAGAACATAAGTTAAACTACCGAAAACTGCAACACATGACAACATTTGCAGATGACAATACGTGTATTTGGAATCGAAATATTTCATGTAAATTCACTTCTTGTACGAAAATGTGAATAAAACTGCATTATGCTGGTTTGCAATGGGAACTAGTTACATGTAATCCTTAAATAAACATTATAATTCCAGTAGAAAGAAACTTTTTATTATACGTAATATATCGCTTTTATGTATTTACATTTGCTTTAGACTCTTTAGTGTGTGTAGGAGTTATGCAACTACAATTACAGTCATATATTGTTTAAACTCCGTCTGATGCAACTACAATAAAGAGGTCGAATTCTGGGTCTTATTAGCTTAATGCAGAACAAAAGTTATGCAGAACGTTCCTGCAGCTACTACTCCTCGAATTTCAAGGGATCATCAAAATAACTTCGAGATAGCTGAGGTTTGAGTCATCCAATCTGAATATGTAACAGCTTAATTCTGAAAACTTCTGTAAGAGCTTTTATCATTACGTTCGACATGCATTAAGCTGTCACATGTGTTTCTAGATATGCTTAGTGATAGCTTTTAGAATAATTTTGTATGGTTGATTTTGAAAGGAACAAACTTTTACTTCGAGTTATCACGATGGTCGAGTTATCCGTGTTTGAGATATCGAAGTTCATCTGTACTTTCGTCCTATATTATATAACCATCTGTTTTTTAAAAGACATCTGTCTTAATTCATAAAGTGGTCGTTTTAGAGGGGACGTACTGTACTGTTTAGATAATAACTTGTTGTAACCATGACGCTTGCTACAACTATGATCTGAATCGAATTGTTCTTATGTCCAAGTAGGTCAGGCATTCTGACCGAGTGTCAAACAGCCGATGAGATGCCAACCATATTGCACTTGGCACAATAAGGTTTAACATAAAGTTGAACATGCCTTAAGCGGATACCCAAATGAGTTCTAATTATGGGTGTGTTAGACAGATGGTAGTTTATGCAGGTCCTATAGGAGCTTTCTGCATTACGTTTGTCTTCCATTAAGCAACCACATGTTTGTTTAAATATTCCTATGTTCAATAAATGAAAGACTGCTTAAGAAGGTTCTACCGTAATTATATACATCCTGTTTTTACACTAATTTTACAGTATGATCAGAACTCTACATGCATGGTAAATACATATGGAATAAGATTCTGACCATTACATGAGTATCACAATTGACTATTGCTGCAATGTTTGTGTATTTATTTGTCTGCCTACTGCTAGAAACAACCGTTTATCACATGGTCATAGCAATTGCTTTCTTGACTTTGTTGTATTCATTACCAACAGCTTATTCATATCAATCAAATTACTGTACACTTAATAGCATCCTCGTTCTGCTTCATGCATCACCATCAATATCAATAGAATTCAAATTTGTTTGTACAAACATATCATTTGAAAGCGTTAGTGTCTAGCTTTGACAATAAATTTAGATATCTGATACTTTGTTCACCAATTAGGTGCTGTTGTGATACATGACCATTTTTCAAAATAGAAAATTACTTTTGTTCTTTCGTTTAACTTGACAAAGACAAATTATGGCTTTGCATGAGATTCTCTGAGAACAGTCTATTTTCTTAAACTAGGAAGCTATAGTATTTCGCAAGCAATTTTGAGAATCTTGTTTCATTTGTACTAAAGTCAAGACAACGTACATTGTAGTATCTGGAAGGAAAGTTGCAAACTCACCGAGTTTTTTTTTCAAACATTAATGTTGCATTATCCACCGGCATATTGCAGCTGGTAAATATAAAAATCCCACAAGGTACCTACCACTTATGGATCATCTAACATAAGGTGCGGTATACACACACCAGAAGAACATCACTTATTCCGTTCAATCCATTTTGGCAGTTTCTCCAGTTGTGATTATAATATTTAGTACGAAATCGCACGTAATTAAAATATCCCAAAATAATCAGAGAGACCAAATGTGATTGATAATAAAAAAAATACAGGAAGTTAGATAAGACGTTTTAGAATTTTCTAATAAAATAGTTAAAATATATATATATAGTTCTAGGAGCTGTCTCGTATGGGTCTACACTATTTGCAAATTCAAATACATGTACATGTATATACCCTAACAACATGAGAAAGGTTAAATGTGTATAAGTTATATCTCAAAGTGTTCCATTTAACTTAATCGACTCTAGTGATAATCTGCATGCATTATGTTAACAGTATGATAAGCGTGACCTTATGTCCGTAGTAAATAAACTATTCTGCTAAATTAAGTTAAAAAAATTATGGCATCCGACACCTTCATCCCCATTCTACTAACATTGATCTGAATAACATTTACCTGAGGCTTAGATCCCAGAGAATTAGGAGCCTAGCTAAATGTCCCTTGTCTAATATTAACCCTTTTGGTGCCAAATTTCTAACTGTCGTCTGCAAACCACTTTTGTTAAATAATTTGGTAAAATAAAGAAATGAGATAAATAAATGAAATTTCAAAGCAATAAAGCTCAGATATAGAAATAGAGTTTGAGACAAAAAGTGAAGTCCCTGAAATTAGATATAATTTGTGCTGCTCGTCAGCGCTTCAAAGATTCAAATCTTGCAAATATCTTTAAATTCTTGGTTAATTATACAAATGAACAGACGAATAGGTCAATGAAGTTTGAGATTTTATAAGTATTTCTGTTACTAAACTCACTTGTTTTCTATATCGGTTTGTTGGTAGTTGTTGCGTCTTGTGTGCGGCATTTCCTGCTGGACTTAATCATTTTTCCATTCAACATCCGGGCTACTCATTACGTTTTAAATTAAAACTTTTATATGTTTTATATGTCTGGTATTTGGTTTTAATTTATGAGAATTCTTTTCGACTTTCCTGTGCTGAAAGAACTGCATGACTAGGGAAATGAAATACGTCATTATTGAATACCAGAATCAAAGAGACAGTACTGTCATTTCTGAAAATATGACATGAATGAGTGATTTCTGACACACGTGTTTGATATATTGAATTCAGGCTTGTCTACGTTTCCTGTAATCAATACCAAATTACCTCGATGTTGTCTAAACCACGAAGTAGTTGATTGATTACTTGTCAGTTTTAACGTTTTTTACTTTAACGAAAGATAATGATTTCTAGGCAGCAGCCGTACATGAGCAACGCATTTTTTTCTCAGAGGAAAAACGTTCCTGCACACTTTCCCAATAGTTTTGTATTATTGATAAATATAAACAACAGTGATAACAAGACTGCAAAACGTTTCCTTTTTAAAGTATGTTTAGCTGTTTGATTGCCAATCAGATTAGAAAATATAGAACAGCAGTTAGGCAGGAGAGGCAGGTCATGCTTCACGAATGTCCAAAACAAGCCTAGAAACCCAAATAAAATACCTACACTCCCCTTACAAACACACACACACAAAAAAAACCCACACACATGCCCCACCCCACCTACACACATATATACACACACGATACATATACAGACCCATAAACAATATATACACTTCAGTGTTGTGTAAAACAATTATTTGAATATAATGTTAACCTAAATATGTTTATCCTGTCACGTGCCTATTTTCCTGACGGATAACAAGGTGCCTGATAAACTTTTTGTTATTATGTCAGTAGGTCACATGACCGATGTTAATAGATCTATGTCAGTTTGTCACATGACCTGTAGCCGAAACTACTTTTTTAAAAAAAGTTTTTTACCGAGACGCTTATTTCGTGAATACACAAATTTACGTCTACCTAGTAGATCTAGATCTAGATCTACTGAATAAAAAAAGTTTAACAAAGCGAATTGATTTCAATCGATACCCGTTAAACTAAATAAATCTTTCACTTCATTCTCTCAAACTTATATTCTTAGACATAGTAGATCTAGATCTAGACTAGATCTAGTTGTCTGTCGCGAAATTACCGTGTTTAGATAAATCCACATCAAGATTCATAAATCGTCTAGATCCTGTATTCTAGTAGACTCTATAGTCAGTTCTATTTTAATTCTGTCGGCGTCTATCTCAACCGAGTCTAGAATTGAAATGTTATTAAGCTAGCCTTGACATTTCTATTCTAGACGAGTTTAGATCAGCTTGTCTCAAACATCAAGCGACAGGTTCTTTTTCTCACATAACCAACCGGGGCAACGGTTTTGTTTTGAGCATTTTTTCAGTGGAATTCCAGTGACGTAATAACGCCTTTATAGTGACGTCATCAACAGTCTAGAGCCAGTAGAGTCGGGTATACTTTTCGGTGCATTTTGTGGTACATTTGGTACATAATAAAATAATTTTATATTTTGCTGTCGTGACAAGGATAAATAGAATATTCGGTTCCTAGCTTTGAATGAGAAATGTTATCTGGCTCGGCTTCTGAATATATCAGGTTCGCCTTCGGCTCACCTGATATATTCATCCGCCTTGCCAGATAACATTTCTCATTCAAAGCTAGGAACCAAATATTCTCTATTTGTCCTTTCCCATAATTAATATGTTAACGTGTTTACTATTTATCAAAATACTTCTTGGTGTCAAGGAAGATCTTAGAATATATAAGAATAATGGAAAGTTCTTGAAGACATTTGTTGACACCAATAGTTTGTATTTTTTCTGGGACATTATACAGTATACAGTAGAACCTGTCTTACTTGACCATTTATATATTGAACATGGGAGTCTAAAAAACAGGTGGTAGCTTAACGCATGGCAAAAGTAATGCGGAACGTTCCTATTTGAGCTTTCAGCATTATTTTTGACCTGTATTAAGCTATCACCTTCCTTACAGGCCCATGATGATACCCTTTTTCATGGTATCTTAATACAGGTTCAACTGTATTTGAATAATTTTAGAAACGTATTTGTTCACGTAAACATATTGTTTACTTCCTGAAAGTTCTTGATTGTTCCTTGACCTTAAACTTTTACATGCACTTTACCACTGTATTTGCCATCGCGTTTGTTGTAATGTAGTCGGAGAGAGGATACGTACGTTTATTTACACTGTGTAGTTTAGGGTGGGGATGGAATAAGTGTGAGGTTAGGCGCTCCTAAACGGGTTTAAATCTCTCAGTGACATTTGTCATTGACCGTTCCATGGCGGTACTTCCATCTTCCCGTATTGTTTGTTTGTTATGCCTTTGTGCGTCTCTGTGTGTCTTTTATATACATGTACATTAATTTTGCTGTTATTGATCGTGGTGCTGTTCGGATGGTTGCGTGTTTTGTATGCGGTGTTTCCTGCATGACTCATACACGTACTTTTATAGATTGTTCTTGAACAACATAAATAAGACTGGCCTATACTGATCCTAATCTTTGTTGATACGGATTTACTTAAAAGTTACTTTGACACGTAACAATTCTTGTATTAATATTAGACGATTATCTGAGTACCATTAGTGTATGAACTGTGACATAATCATTCGATGTGAAACTATTCTTAAGGAGGACCAGGAAACTTTGGAGTTAACAAGGCATTTAGAATTGGCTTTGTACTTTCAGTAAATTTAACTCCGTAATGCTGAATAATTAAAACTTTAAAATTGAATACCGCCTAAACCGATGCTAGGAGTGCGAGTAGTGTTGCACTTTTAATAACTGCTCATGAACAGACTCAAAAACCCAAATTGTGCAAATTTCTCTTGTCGAATTGCTGCTTTTGCTTTCGAAGGATCTCCTACTTTCAGAATTTATGTACAACAGCAGCTGATAAGGGCATGTGTGGCGGCTTTGAAACGTCGCTTCGTACTTCATTCCCCGTGGTTTAAACCCCCAGTGGTAGTTTCACAGGGTTCGTCCTATACTTTCAAGGTCTTTTTTTAACTTAGATTTAGTTGTATATATTCTGAAACAATGCGAAATATTATAAGCAAAATGCATACATATAATAAATAAAAGAAACAAATAGTCAAATATATCTGATGATATGTAAACAAACTTACATGGCATTGTACAAAACAACGGTACGGTGAATGCATAGCATAGTTACCAGATCTTTACATGGCATTCTACAATTTAATAAAATAATTAACGTTCAAGAAAACAAATTGTTAAACAAGAATCAGTATAGATGAAATGAAGAAATGGTTACCTCTGTTAAAATATAGAATTCCTCCAAAAATATATCAAAATCATGCCAGAATTAAAAAATGACTGTCAACTGAAAATGCCGAAAACACGAATGACCCGTGATTCTCGTGACCAAAGTTAGGTTATAAATTAGTTGTTATTTCCTTTTACCAAAACACAATGTTAATTAAAAGTAGCTACAGAATGACTACGAAAATGATGTGAAGTTTGTGTATGTGCTTACACCATGTGTTTTTCTGGGTGGGTGTATGCTTTTGTATGGCATCTCCTGCATGCCTTTCCTTTTCATTTGTGATTAGCTGAAATGTTAGACATGTTATGTCACATTAAAAGTGAATGTTTCAATCAAGGACGAAAATGAAACCTTAGATTTATATTATCCAATTAGCAATCGACCAGACTCTGACAAGGCGTCAATGTATCAAGTAAAAGTTAACCCTTCTCTTGCTGAATTTTAAAATACATGTCTCTTTCTTTACCCATGCCCTGTTGTATAATTACATATATCTTCACTGTGTACAAGTATATCGCTGTGCAATCACTGCTGTGGAGTGCACTGATTGCACAATCAGCTTGTAAATAGTACAGACCCTGATGAGACAGCAGGAGCTGTCTCGTCTGGGTCTTCACTATTTACAGGTAGGTATATTGACGTGAATAGCAAGCGAAGGGTTAAGATGAAGTCGAGTAACATTGGAGCGCTTTTCTAATTGTAGCTTACGTAAATGCTACTTGGAAACGTCTTTAGAGTTAACATAATCAGTGCCAATCGTCCCAGTTTATGTCACAGATGTCACCAGCAGCTGTGACTTTAATGGTATATATTGCGAGCGCTATTCGCGTATTTGTGATTATATTTATAACACATTTGGTTCCAGGTAGGTCGAATGTCTGGATATATTGTCAGCATACAAAGTGTCTGACATTCGGAATATATGCAGGAGAAGAATAATTTCTGTTTAATTCAAAGCACGCTGTTTCTGTTCTGCATGCGAATATTAATCAACATACTAAATGTAAATATCTAAGAGACACCACGGGCAAGGGAGATGAGCTAATCGCAAAACCACCAGATGTCTTTAACCCCCCTACTACTGTAAACTATGATGATTCCAAAACATCTAATCTAGCAGTTGCCAATTTACTTACTTCCAATTTGATTATGACAGAGTGTTAAACAGCTTGGAACCTGATGAGATACAGAGTTATATTGTGCCTCATCTGGTTCCAATCTGTTTAGAAATGCTTGACAAGATTAGGTTCAAACGGATTACATTGCTAAGCACGTGTTTCTGACACAGTTATAGGGCTTACATGTAGAAGTGGCATTCATGGATCCTTTTGCATGTAATAGAGGTTTTCTTCCGTTACAATATATATGAGAGATTTATTGGAATGACTGTTTTTATATTAACAAACTGTTTAATATGTGTGTACAGTGAAAACGTTCTAAACCGGAATTCTAGTAGAGCAGAAATTAAATACTGGTGGCTGCTTAATGCAGGATAAAAGTCACACAGAAAGCTCCTCTTTGAGCTCTCTGCATGACTTTCACCCTGTATTAAGCTGCTACATGTACCTATTCCCAAATTATTACTAAATTTCACGTCGGGTTTTGATGGGTTCTACTGTAACGGCTTATCATTTGTAGATTGGTCTCTTGTCGTAGATTGTCTTGGTGTAAATGAGCTGTGATAGGGGGTAATGAGCTGTAATAGGATGTTGGTAAACATAGTTTCTGGATCTGTAATCAGATCGATAGATTAACCCTTCCCATGTTCTAGTTTATTCCATTTTTCGACACCTCTTAATATTTATGGACAAACTAGTTATACTGAAATATGGAAGGTGGGACATTGTAGCCATTTTAGAAAGTCAAGAAACAGATCTGTCAAATTCCAGTAGCAAACAGAGCAGACCCAGATCAGACGGCTCATGTAGGAGCTATTCTGTTTGCAACTGCGTGAAAAGGTGTTAATATGAGGGAAGGTGTTAAGTGTTGTATTATCCGTATACAGTAAAACCTCTCTATAACGGCCACTAAATTGTGTTAATTAGTTGGTTTTTAAGGCGGTGGCTGCTTAAAGCAAGGTGAAAGTCAAACAGGACGCTCCTATAGGAGCGTTCTGTTTTACTTTCACCTTACTTTAAGCAACCACCTGCCTTTAACACAAGTTACTTGATGTAATATAGTGTCCGTTATAGAGAGGTTTTACTGTATACCCTTTGTTGCATCAGCAAACTTTTGCACAATATGGCGAAGTAGATCATTATCAGAACCATCTGTGACCCTTTCATTTAGGGAAACGATTCACTAATGTCATTTGCAAACAATGCAGACCCAGATGAGAGGGTTCGTAGAGATGCTCCCTTACCCTGTTTGTCACGTTACACTTTTCGTTATATACTCATTGAACATTCTTTGTAAGCTTGACCAGTATGAGATTTGGAAAAAGTCCATTTCACAATTCTTCGTTGAAAGGGTTAATGATGTTAATGGACTGTATCTACGTTGTTTGAAAATCACAAACTTATCGAAGACAATTTCTAATATGACGAGATACCCATATTAAAAGACTGCTCAAATATATCTATACTTTTAACTCTTAGCCTGCTAAGCGCGACCTAACACAGGTTGGATCCAGATGAGACGCCGAGTAACTCGGCCGAGTAACTCGGCGTCTCACCAGGATCCGATGTTTTTGACACTCGGTAAATACTATCTTAAACACTTGATGGAATCAATAGTCAGCAACAACTGTAGCAGATCAGAGTTTGAGCAGAGATCAATTTGTTCCAGGTTAACCCATTACCTCATAGGCTATTTTTAGAATCACTCTCTTTGAATAAGTATACCCAAAAGGAGCATTAACTAGAGAAAAGGATTTTTTTAGAATTTTTTAGTTTGAAACCATTGTGATAAATAGAGCATTTGAGCAAATGCTCTATTTATCACCGTGGTTTCACAAAGTGACTTTTACAGAGTCGTCAAAAGCCGTCAATATGAGGGAAAGGGTTAAGGGTTAATAAACCAAACAGACGTATAATGTTAACCCTTTGAATGCGAAAACCGAGTCTACATTCATTTGCAAACAGTGTAGATCCAGATCACAGTGTCTCTGGATGAGTCATCTTATCAAAATCAATGTTTATCATGAAGATTCCACTAACACATTTAATAAATTGATTAAGTGATGAAAATGATGAACTATTCTACTCTGATCATTCAGCATTTCACAATGTCGTAAATTTTATGTTTGTGTTATACCAGTAAGAACATCATTTTTGGTCCCCATTAAGGGCGAAATCACTCAGCACTTTAGACCTATTCCCATATATAATAAAACCTAAAGCATATCTTATTACATTTAATAAATTCATTATGCACCTATTCTCGAGATATGTGACATAAGACAGCGGGAGTAAGTAGATGTAATAAGACGTTACTTTAACTTTTGTTATTTATGGGAATCAATTAGTGTTCTAGAGTTGGTGTTCTACTTAACGTATTGCACATTTGTGGCTAATGTAGGCTAAGCTATACAATAAAATCAATTCAATTGGGTATAATTATCGGTGTTTGAGATGTCCATTTATTATTTGCGAAGTAATATTAACACTACTACAGTAGAACCTGGCTTAAGTAGCCATTCATTTATTGAACAGTGGGTTCTTAAAAAGCAGGTGCTTCATTAATGCAGGACAAAGTAATTCAGAAAGCTCCTATAGGAACTGATGACCTGTATTAAGCTACCATCTGCCTTATAGACCAATACTTAGACCTCTTTATGATGGCCGCTTAAGACTTTTAGATGAAACGACCAAATAGCAGAAGGTTGTGTTATTGCATGCACACCTATTTATCCATGTTCTCTGAGTACAGTCAACCCCTCTAAACAGGGCGTTCAAGTTAGTATAAATATCAGCATTGGAGCTTTCTGCATGACTTTCGCCCTGCATTAACCCATTCCCTCATAGGCTATTCTAGATACACTCTCTTTGAATAAATTTACCGAAATGGATCATTTACTAGAGAAAAGAAAACTTTTAGAATTTTGTAGTTTGAAACCATTGTGATAATTAGAGCATTTGCTCCTATAGGAGCAAATGCTCTGTTTACCACTATGGTTTCACAAAGGGACTTTTACAAAGTCGTCAAAAGTCGTCAATATGAGGGAATGGTTTAAGCAGTCACCTGTCTAAAAGTATATACTAGAATTCCTGTTTAGTGGGGGTTTACTGTCCACGCAATCAGGATCTAGATGAGACGGTCATGATTAAAACTGATTGACACTTTAACTGTTTTGATTTGAGAAAAAGCGGAAGAAACACGAACTTTGACAATTGAAGACGCCAGTTTCTTAGCGAGGAAAGAGATAAATGCCTTTACATTCCCATCACATCTTGGTTATATCGTCTGTTTTATTTGTATTGAATTGGCCCAGCTGTTTGTTAATAAGTATATATCTATCAGACTTTAATCAGGCATTTATTTTACAATTACGGTTCCGTCTATTGTAATGTAGACTAAACGCTTTCTGATCGTTTGTTCCCATGATAAAAAAACACAACAAAACAACATTTGCTTGATTGATGACGCAAACGTTTTACACTTACGGTAATTATCTACGGAAACCATCAGGAATGTTACATGTACTTGTTGATACGTTGTTATACAGTGCTTCCTCCCTACAACGACCCTCTCAATAACGAGTCCCTCCTTACAACAACGCATGTCACTGTTTCCGAAACAACAAAGCTCCAGAAACAAACTTTTTTCCATCGTATTTTCTTTATGCCTCTATCAAACCCTATGTTGTGACCATTCTTTAGAATGATTGAGGCATAACGGTATAAGTTCTCGAAATACACCTGATCTGCGGATCTGAAAACAAGCTAATTATGTTTGATTTTCCCTCCCTATAACAACTCCCTCTGAACAGCACATACAATCTTCGTATCCCAAAGGGTGTCGTTGTAGAGAGGGAACACTGTATTCACATATTGTTACATCTGTATGTGGCAATAGCAAAGACTTACGCAAACTTTTCATAAACCTTTTCTGTTAAAAGAACTTTTTGGTGAATAACATCGGCGGCGTCGATGTCAAACACATGGAAGATTTGGCAGTAACATTGTAGCCATTTCAGACACTACAAAAACCATTAGGAAACAGAGCAGATCCTGATCAGTCTGATATCGGCCTACTCTGTTTGCAAATGCGTTTCATGCGAATACTTTGTTTCAGTACATAAACAAATGATTGATGTAATGTTTATGCACTTTAAAACGTGTTACAAGCAGAGACAATCACGTTAATTGTTTGCATTTATTTTAGACAGTAAACATATCAAACTCTGAGGAAGGGAGGGTTTAGTATATTTTAAGTTTGCTTTTTTCAGAAACAATGCAGATATAGTCCCCACAAAAAGGCATATACAATGATATACCAGGAAGTAACAAGCATGTCTCAAACTGTGCTACATTTACGAGTGTACATTTATCAAAATTTCCCTGTCAAGGCTGAAGTACTTTTGTTTATTGGTGTCGTTTTATAACATTTCTTAGTTTATAACGGATATATCTCCACTTTCGTGGCATCTAGAGACTCATTACAAACAGTGATAAAATATGGTCGCTTAAAATGGTCTCGGTCGATAGCCTTGAGGATTTCTTCACCTGTGCATTGCCAACCACATCAAATCATATAGCACGAAATGTCATCTATTTGTTGACTGGACAAATTCGATTTTTAAACTAACCTATAAAATGAACTTGAAGAAAGAAAGTACAGGATTTAAAAACTAGGTACATATATGCAAATGCTGGACTGTTCAATACACGACCTGAGTCGCATTAAGCAGCTACCTACCTAAAATACCTAGACTATTAGATTTGCAGTTTAGAGTAGTTTTACTGCCAGTTAATGTCATGTTTGTTTGTATTGTATCCAGAAATGTGTTCCTCGTTATTTGTAGAACCAGACAGTCATTAGAATCGCGTATATAAAGGGTGTATCAAAGATAAGAACTACAAATGATAAATAAGATTCTGTTTAACCCGTTCCCTCATACGGACTCCGTTTCACGCCGCTGTAAACGTCACAACATGTAACCATTGTGACAAATAAATACATAGTTTTCACCAAGACCATCGCAAAAACAAAATATATTCGGTCTGATAGGATATAGTTTACCACCACCCACATTAATTGTAAATACACGTACGAAAATTAAGAGAATTTGAATATTTCAACGCTTCCGTAAGTATTTGGTTCGACTTTGTTTGTGGAGAATGATCTTGTACAACATGTGTACGTACCATCTGTATGGTCTTAGTAACGACCAGTCCAGACTGTCATTTTCAATGGCTGGCTGTTAGATAATATTTTTCTCTGTATTTCAAACTTCTTATTAGTCTTCCTTTTTATGTTCAACACTGACTATATTCATTCTGCAAAACGCATTTATAACCTTTATCATCTTATGTCTTTGTTCATTTAATTTCTAAATGTGTGTTTCGATACAGGGTGCTATTTCAAATGCATGTATAGCATTCCTTATAGATAGTATTATATCAATAGCTAAATATATACAGTAAAACCTCGACAGTTAGAAGTTTTAGTACTGAATAATTGAAAGCAGTGTTGGCAGGTGACTGTTTAATGCAGGGTGAACTCCTAGAGGAGTTTTATGCCCGACTTTACTACCCATGAACAGACTCAATAAAACCATTTTTTTCTTTTTGAATTGCTGTGTTTGCTTTCGAAGGATCTCCCATTTTCAGAATGCATGTGCTTCACAACAGCAAGTGTTAAGTGCTGGTGTGGGGCCGTAAAAAGTATCCCCTTACTTCATGTCAGTGTTGTTATATTTTCTGGTCCTTCTGGATAACCAGTTTTCCTACAGTATGTTAAGTATAGTAATTGAATACCGCTTAAGCCGGTTCTATGGTGTGAGTAGTGTTGCACTTTTAATTACTCATGAACAAAATCAATAAAATGAAGTCTGCAATTTTCTCTTTTTGTATTGCTACTTTTGCTTTCGAAGGATCTCAAACTTTCAGAATGTATTTACCCTGCATTAAGTAGGGGATTTCTGCATGACTTCAACCTGCATTAAGCAGTCACCTGTCTTATAGACAGATGATGATAGGGGTTTTATTATTAGTACAATCTGGGGTTTTCTGTATGTACAAATATATTTTATCACATAATCTTCCTTGTGGGAGTGCCGTAACAGAGTGCCGTAAATAACGGAAATGCACTAGTGCATTTAGTATGCAAATAAGCAATCGTTAGCCAATCTTAGTGCTCATGTAAGAGTTAGCCAATCGTAGCGCTCCATGTGCGTCGTCCGTTGTATCACTACGCTGTCTGGACGAAACAACCGTCAGCTAAAGCATTTTTCATTTTCTATGGCATTGTTAAGGTTTATGTGATGAAAAGAATCTTATATTCGTGTTCATTACAAATTGTTTTCATGAAACTCGTACTATTATGAAAATCAATATGACACTCGCTAAAGCTCGTGTCATATTATTATAGTAAACTCGTTTGATATGTGTAATGACCACTCATGTAAGATCTTCTATGTTCTATATATTGTTCTATTCATAATCCATATATCAGTGTATCATATATTCTGGCGTCTAACGACAAATACATTATTAGCTTCTCATTGGTGTCCACACTGTTTGCAAAGGCTATTACAAATTTCCGCAGAACATGTGTCTGAAACACACAATGTTTCTTGAATGAAACACACAAAACTTTGCTCATCTTCTTTCAACAGCCTGGTCTTAAATGTTATTATCTTCTACATTACAGAGGATTGAATGCTCTGACAATCTTACATTCTCACGGGATGCTAACATACGGCAAGTGTCAACCGTGGTCGCCTCTTTAACCCATTCCCTCATATTGACGACTTTTGACGACTCTGTGAAAGTCACTTTTATGAAACCATCGTGATAAATAAAGCATTTGCTCCTATAGGAGCAAATACTCTATCTATCACAATGGTTTCAAACTACAAAATTCTAAAATTGTTCCTTTTCTCTATTTAATGCTCCTTATCGGTAGATTTATTTAAAGCGGTTGAATCTGAAAAAAAACATATGAGGTAAGGGGTTAAGCCAGCATGCATTTGTAGTTTTAATTAAGTGCGGGTTGTTGTATTATACAGTCTACACATTGTAACCAATAGCCGGCTATCTATGCCATGGTGGTCATTGCAAATTCGTATAACATTTCTCCAGTGACCAGTCGAAATTGTCTGAATTACTATATGAAACCAGAAGAGATCGTACCGTCTTTAAGTGTATTTAAGATGAATAGCTAATTTCAGGTGGCATCTGTCCTGCGCTTTGCTGTTTGAAGAGGGGTGAACGCATACTACAGGGTCTACTTTGACTGCTTATTGGATTACATAAATCTGAATCTACAGTTTCTGCAACGGCCAGGCAGTCCTGTACTCCTATGACTATAATTATAAATATTCAGCAAAACAATATTCAAGGTGTCGTTATTATGTACGTGTACATTTGTATAATTATTCATCAGGTAAAGAATCAACTTTTTCGCTGCCATCTGTTATCGTCTGCAAACATTTATTTTTTATCTTTATTGCCTATTCATTCACGAGTTAATTGTTTAAAGGGTCGATTTAACATGATTTGAGAGTTTTGTTTAACATTTAATGTGTCGAAATCGAGTATATTAGTTATTTACAAACAATGTCAACCAATATTAAAGGGTTCCTGAGGTCTGCACTATTTGTAATACAGATCATAGTCATCAGTTATAGTTTTGTTTAACCAGTTTTTGGTTTCAGACAGAGTGAAACGACTTTAATTATTGAGCAGCGTAAGAGTGAAGGTAACTGTGAAGTACGTTTTTTCTGGTATTGTACCATTGTTTGGTAACATTAGGTGGCAATGAATATCTGAAACGTTTGCTTAAACTGATTAAGAGAACGTAGAGATAAACAATTTAAATATATATATGTTTTCGTGAATAATGGAATTTAAGGCTAAAATTGCTTTGTGAGGGGGTGGTCGCATATGTTCCATTTATATTGCATGAATAAAACAACACCCGTTAAGATTATAAGATTGTTTAATGTTTATCCTGCTGAATGCCTGCTGAACTAATGCAGGTAGAAACTGTCATCGACTTCGGTTGTAACAATTGATTTATCTTGCAATTCTTATCATCAACACTATCAGCTTATCAAACAGCGTTGATCGAGACGAGACGCCGAGTTACTCGGCGTCTCGTCCGGATCCACACTGTTTACATAGGTAAGCACTTATCCGCCAAAAGTAGACTAAAGGCTAAAGGAGTCCATTATACGACTTGTTCGAAATACTAATAACATTGTTACGTGCTAGCGTCTGGCAAATATCAGTAGATTAAACTTAGTTAACCCTTTCACCCCCAGTGTCGCAAAAATGCACCACGACAAATAGTACAGACCCAGATCAGACGCAGCCTTTTCAAGGCGGCGTCTGATCAGGGACTTCACTTTTTGTCTCAAACTCTTTTTCCATATATATGCTTTATTCCTTTAAAATTAGCATTTATTTATCTCAGTTCCTTCTTTTACCAAACGATTTAATAAAAGTGGTCTGCAGACGACAATTAGAAATTTGGCGCCGAAAGGGTTAAACATGTAGTAAACATTGACTTCACACACGTAAATTGCTCTGTAACACGCTGTTTAACTCTTCCGGCGCTAAATAATTTTCGTCTGCAAACAATGTCGTCTGCATTAAGTTTCAGAGTGGACTGTCGTTCAATTTCTTCTCTGAAACGCAAGTAGTCTGTCAACCAGTTTTAATCTTGATGAGACGCCGAGTGGATTAAATGTCTGGTTGTTAAGAAACGAAATGATTCATTTTTCGTCTTGTTTCGATTCAAAATGTTTTCTCGTAAACGTGTAACGCTTAACCGTATTACACACCAAATTGGTGGTAGTAGCGATGTTCTATCCTAATGCTGTGCCTGAAATAATGGTAGCTAGTTCGTATGTATAAATACGCGGAGGGTTTTCCTCCATCCGTATAACGCGTTGGACATGGTAATAAAACTGAATTACTGTTTAAGCGACCGTATCACCTACTAATTAAAATCAAAACGAAGAACGCGATAAACAAAACAATACAGTAAATATATTCTGAAAGTGGGCGATCCTTCGAAAGCAAAAGTAGCAATGACAAAAGAAACAAATGCAGACTCGGTTTTATTGAGTCTGGTCATGAGTAGTAATTAGAAAAGCAACACTACTCACGCCCCTAGCAACGGTTTAAGCAGTATTCCATTTTCAAAACACACAAGCACTTAACACCTGCTGTTGTGAAGTACATATATTCTGAAAGTGGGCGATCCTTCGAAAGCAAAAGCAGCAATGCAAAAAAATAAAATTGCAGACTCGGTTTTATTGAGTCTCGCTAATCCGACAAAATACTGTTTTATCATAGGAGTCTGTCAAACGGGTGGCTGCTTAGTGAATTTCTGCATAACTTCAGTCCTGTATTAAGCTACCATCTGTTTTAAAACTCCAGAAGTATACTTCCTTTGAGTGGTCGTAATAGTGATACAGTGTACTTTACAATTATATTTTACAAAGTAGAACTCTTAGCAGTAGAGCTTTGCACCATGTGATAGTCTCACAGAAACCTTTTTGAAACTCTTATGAATTACAGTTTGCCTCGTGTACATTTCTTTAGTCCCGACATTCTGTTTTAAACCAATAGTATAACCTGGACCCACCAATACGAAATCATACAGGATGGCTCTTCTGTTAGAAGCATTGTCTTTATAATTGTGACACGTCGCACAGTGCCCATCCTTATTAAAGTAATAGTCCCTACCAAACACGCATACTGTCAATAGCATCATAAAATTGTGTATTTGCTGTACAGTAAAATCTCTCTATAACGGCCACTGAATTGTGTTAATTAGTTGGTATTTAGGGCAGGTGGTTGCTTAAAGCAAGGTGAAAGTAAAACAGAACGCTCCTATAGGAGCGTTCTGTATTATATTCACATTGCTTTAAGCAGCCACCTGCCTTTGTCAAAATATACTTGATGTAATTTAGAAGCCGTTATAGAGAGGTTTTACTGTATTCAATGATTGTCAGTTGAACTTATATTGCAAAATGCCCCTGTGATACAAAATAAACCGTTTTCCTCGATACTTATAACTCTTTTTTGTACAACAAAATATTACCTCCCTAAGTCAAAAAGACACGGAACTAAAACGCAACCCTAATAAATACCAGTACATTTTTCGTTGATACTTGTATTTGTTTTGTTGTACAACAAAATATTACCGACCTTTTTCGAAAAGACACGAAACTACACTGCAACCTGAATAGATAAAATACATTGGCGAATAACATCGGGACTTCGATATCAATCACATGAAAGTTGTGTCTATTTCAACTGTAAGTCGCGAATAGAAAACATTTTCACGCGGATTAGCAGCCAAGAGCACTATATGCATACGGAAACCGAAACGTGTATTCACTTACATATACGTTAAACTCCATCATAGATACATTATTGTTTTAATCACATGTCATAAACTTGTATCTAAAACATACCAAAAGATAGTTTCTGACCCAAACAAACAAAACGTTTTGGGTTTTTTGCGAACACTCCTGCTCTATATATACAGTAGGGTCCCTCTAATCCGACCATTTAATGAAAAAACATGGGTGTCTTTATAAGCAGGTGGTTGTTTAATGCAGGACAAAAGTAATGCAGAAAGCTCCTAGAGGAGCTTTCTGCATTACTTTTACCCTGCATTAAGCTACCACCTGCATCTATCACCCATTATTATACCTCTTTTAGGTGGTCGCATTAGCGGGGTTTTACTGTACATGTATATAGAGCAGGGGTGTTTGCGAAAACATGCAAGATAATGTAATTAAACACTGTTATTGTCTGATAAGAGGATGCATAGTAAAACTTCTCTAAACCGGTCGTTCAATTAAGTATAAATAACAGGTCTTGGAGACAGGTGGTAGCTAAAGGCAGGGTGAAAGTCATGCAAAAAGCTTCTATATGAACTTTCTGCGTGACTTTCATCCTGCATTAAGAAGCCACCTGCCTAAAGTATATGCATTCTTCTCTTCTATAATTCCGTTTAGAGCGGTACGTTATACTGCATATGTTTGTCAGGATTTCACGCTAATGTAATGCTGAAGATACAAAACCCTCATCAGTGTCATGAAGACTGGTCTTTGATATCATATGAAAACACTTTGGATCCAGATGAGACGCCGAGTAACTTGACGTCATATCGCGATCCAACGGCTTGACACTCTGGTCATTGTTTATAATGGAATTGAAGAAACGCCTACTCTAATGCTTTGAGCAGACGACAATGTGTCCAGCAGACGACAATGATGGCATTGACGTGATTAAGAAAGCAAACAGATAATAAAAAAAGCAAACGATAAAAGGGCGTTTTGCAGCCGAAAACTAATATGTGTTTCAAGGCTTTATTGCAGGCATGTATGGTGTCACTTTCTCACTTTAAATATCAAAGATGTCTACATGTGATAAATAAGACTATCATTGTTGACAGACTGGATGCAAGAGCGGCTACGATAACCGTGAACATTACATTCGATAGGCGGTATTGATCTATCTATCAGGAATACGCAAACAAAATATGAAACTTTATTTGGATTATCATGGCTCCTAATGGATTAAATGTCGCAGTTTATAATCAGACGAACAACAAGAATTGAAATTCATACCGTGATTTCTGTAAACTTCATCAAATATTAATGACATTTGATATTGAACCTTTATCCTGCTGTGAAGGCTTTTATCGGTCGACGGTGCCATTAAACTCGGTTGTCAAATTTGATTTGTCTTGCATTCCTTTTCACCAACACGTTCAAGGTATCAGACAGTTTGGATCCTAATGAGACACTGAATTTTCCGAAGTCTCATTTGGATCAAAACTGCTTACATAGGTACCGACTCATCCGTCCGCAGTAGGCTAAAGGTTAAGGCAATTTGCGTGGCAGGATTCCTGCTATTGTACCAATTTAAGAATTATTAAGGTTTTGTCGAACGAGGTAGTATTTGAGATGTACGTAAATAAAATGGTGACAATATTTGCGATAGGGCCATTATATACGTTCACTTAAGTCCTTAACCCTTTCTCTCATATAAACGTGTTTTACGCATTTGCAAACAGAGTAGATCCAGATCAGACGGCTCCTAGAAGAGCCGTCTGATCAGGATCTGCTCTGTTTGCTAATAGAATTTGATAGATCTATTTCTTCGCTTTCTAAAATGTCTACAATGTACTACCTTTCATAGTTCATTATAATAACTATTTTGTGACTGAATATTCATTAGGTATTGAAATTCGGAATAATCATAGAACAGGGAAAGGGTTAAATCACGATTAGTTAAACACAACATCAAATGATAATAACGCTTCTTTGTAATCAAGCATGATAACAGCTCTCAAATAGCGTCAATCTGACGGCATTTATAAACTTGCAATTTGACGATACTGACATCTAAAAAAAATAGATGAGTATTCCGAAAATAAAGGTTTTATTCGTAGCGTTAATGTAAACATGAACTTGACGGAGGGTTTATAACTGTTACTGCCAGTGATTGTCAGCGGTAGGTCTTATATATAGTAATGTCTCTCCCTATCTCATACGGCCACTCATAATTAGTCTAATTCTGAATTTTTAAAACAGGCGGTAGCTTAATTCGGGACAAAATGATGCAGGAAGTTCCTATAGTGCCTGTGGTTTGCTGCGTTGTGATAAATAGTTTCTTGTAAAGCAATCGTTTTCTGTACTTTATAAAAGGAAAGGTACATTTCATCTGCATAATTTCACATTTCATCGTGTTATTCTTGTTTTCCATAAAAATGTCAATGTCAATGTTTTTATGAACAGTGTTGCATTTAACGTTTTGAAACCAAACTATTTCCATTTGCGTAAAGAGACAGAATTAACAGTGCTTGATTCTTAAGACGTTCTTTGTATGAAAAACCACTTTTAGAGTGTCTTATAATTTATTGTCTGTGTCATTGCACAGGGTGATTATAGTTGCCATTGAGTGTACAAAGTTCCTAGATATGTTCGATATACCTCAGTGACTGTTACATGTACTTTAACCCTTCGCTTGCTATTCACGTCAACATACGTACCTGTAAATAGTGAAGATCCAGATGAGACAGCTCCTGCAGGAGCTGTCTCATCAGGGTCTGCACTATTTACAAATTAATTTTGCAACCAGTACACTCCACAGCAGTGATACTTGTACACAGTGAAGATATATGTAATTATACAACAGGGCATGGGTAAAGAAGGAGAAATGTATTTTAAAATTCAGCAAGCGAAGGGTTAAGATCAAGTTTAATCCTTTCCCTGTTCTATATTTAGTCTAAAGGTGGTACAATATAGCCATTTTAAAAAGTAAAATAAAACACAAATCTATCAATTCCACGCGCAAACAGAAGACCCTGATCAGGTGGTTCATAAAGGGATCGTCTGATCTGAGTCAACCCTGTTTACATATGTATACGTCAAAAGACATTTCTATAAGTTAAGGGTTAAAATGGTACAGTCAAACCTTTTGGATGAAGACTTGATAATTGTTTAGGCAGGTGGCAGCTTAATGCAGGATGAAAGCCATATGCCAAGTTCTTGTTGGAGTTTTCCGTATGATTTTAACCCCATATTAGCTGTCACTTGTTTTAACCCATTCCTTCCTAGTGACGCATTTTGGCACCTTTATAAAAATCGCATTTTGAAATCATTGTGGTAAATAGAGCATCTGATCCATAGGAGTAAATGCTCTATTTATCACAATGGTTTCAAAACTACACATTTTTAAAATTCTCCTTTTCTATAGGGAATGCTGTTTTTCGGTAGATTTATTCAAAGAAGTTGGGTCTACAAATAGCCTAGTAGGGAATGAGTTAAGACATGTTATTATACTTGTTTGGTGTTTATTGGTGTTGTACTTCATTCTATGTTGTTATTAAGCAATGAATTTAAACGGACAATACATGTTTAGAAACATAAAAATGAGAAAATGACTGTATGTTTTTATTTTGTGAATAACTGATTACATTATAACCGTTTTAAGCGGCCATCAAAACGAGATCTAATTATCAATATTCATGACAGATGGCAGCTTAACGCAGGTTGAAAGAATTACAGAAAGCTCCTATAATAGTAGTTTTCAGTATTACTTTTGCCTTGCATTAAGCAGCCATCTGCCTTTTAAGACTCCTATGTTCTATAAATGAATGGTCACTCAAGACAGGTTCTGCTGTATTTCATGACCGATGAATAAGGACATCAGCATTTAGCGTATTGCATAGCGTGAGTGCTAAATAGGACTCATTTTATAATGTATAACCATAAGTTTCCTATTGGAATATAATTATTATGTTTATATAATCAGAATAAGAATAACTTTATTTTGGATTTAAACATATACAGTTTATCATCCCTACACATTGTACGATACAAGATATAATCAATATCAAGCAAACCGCTTGAGCGCATAACAAAACAGAATTTTAGCATTCAAACCATAATAAAATACATGCTAATATGACATTACGTCGATGGTAAATTTGGAATGTTTACTAATACTTTAAGCAGAAAGAAGGTTACTGCGTATTTTAAGAGCACATGTAACGTACGTTACTAGCTTTGAAATTACAACTTCATCGTTGGAACTTAAAATCTGAGTCAGTTTTAACATATCTGGCTTCATTCTAAAATAATTTGGAATATATCTTTACCTAACAACCTTGTACTTTTCACATATAAATATAAAGTGAAATTCGTCTTCAAATCCGTTCTATAGGGTGTCTACTATAGCGACCAGTTTCAATTTTCAATTTATGGCAAGAAGTACGTAATTGTGCCACACATTTAAGCTTGATGTATGGTATGTTCATGTTAAGATGTTTTCATACCCATACGAAGTTTTCAAGTGTTTGTTTAAGATAAGACTGTTATTGTTTTGCAATGAATTGTCCCATTTCTGTTGAAAACAATCAACTATCCTTTGTTTAAATACATATTTAAATATATTTGAAATTACAGAAAAAGGGTCTTCCCATACATTTCCAAAACCATACTTATATAATAGTTCTTCAACACCTGACGCCCAGTTTGTATGGTTATCCCACGTATCTGACAACGCACATGCATATGATTCTCTGATAATACAATTTTCAGATGTCAATACTTTAAACCAATATTTTAAGATACGAATGTAACGGTTTATATAAAGAGGAAATATCCCAAGTTCACCGTACACTGCTGCGTTGCTTGCACCAAGTTTAACTTCTAAAATACGTTTGCAAAAACGTAAAATGTATGCGTTCTAGCTCTTTGCTTTTTGTAAACCCCCAAACTTCGGTGGCGTAATTTAGAATAGAATTGACAAACAATTGACACTTCGTTTTGGGTGTAAATGTTAACTATTTTCATATTGCAAAGTAGAACGTTTATTGCTTTTAAGGCTTTACCGACTAATAATTGGATATTGCTACCAAATTGTCCATTGCTACCAAAAACAACCTCTAAATAGTTAAAATTGTCCAAAATTTCAATGTCTTGTTCTTCATAAGTCCATTTCTCATTCTACTGTACACGACCACGATGCCTGAAAACCATTACTTTTGTCTTGTCCAAATTGACTTTTAATCCCCATATGTCACAATAAGCCTTAATATTGTCTAAACTACACTGCATATCTTCCACAGAGTCTGATAAAACAACCATATCATCAGCATACAACATGAGTATTAATGTATGACAAGTTGTTTGTAAATGACATATCACTGATCAGATACCGCACATCTGGTCTGTACACAAGTTGTTTGTAAATGACATATCTCTGATAAGATTCCGGACATCTGCTCTGTAGGCTACTCAAGTTGTTGTAAATGACATATCTCTGATCAGATATTTCTGTTTAGTCACCGAACATCTGGTCTGTACTCAAGCTGTTTGTAAATGACATATCTCTGTTTAATTAACCCGTTACCTTTTGAATATTTATGTAAGAAATAATGACATCAAGAATATAATTTAGATTATTTTTTATAAAAGCATATGTACAGAGGATTTCGGTCTAAACAGAATTTGTAGAATCAGATCATAAGCGAACAGAGCAGACCCGCATCTGGGTTTGCAAAGGCGTGAAAAGGCGTAAATATGAGGTAACGGGTTAAAATAAAAGCTGACAACCCTACCAACATTGCGAATTTCGTCTGCGGGGCCTTTATACAGTGAACCCTCTTTACAACGGATCTGTTTCTTTTACAGACATTTTACTGGTATAACGAAGTTGCCTTTATAACATGTTTAAATATGACAGAAACCATATGGCCAGCTTTAAACTAGTACCAACAGATAAATGCTTAATGCAGAACACCAGAAGTGCAAAAAGATCCCATGTGGAGCTTTTTAAGTGATCGCCTGTCTTTACGACAATACGCCCATTTAATTAGCAGTAGTTTCGAAGACTAAACAGTAACTTTGTTTCAAGGCATACTGCCGGTATATCGAAGGTGCCATTGTAACGAATGCCGGTATAACGATGGCTCACTGCATATTATGTGAACGTATGCTGATTGCAGCATGGAAATAACTTATAACGCAAACTTTAAACAAATTGATCAGATGGAAATTGTTTGTTTTCAGGACCCGTGCGGGTCGCTATGACGGGTGATGAAGAGGAAACACTACGGCACAGATCAACACCGGGAGCTACGACGAAAGACGCGGGAATGGCGCTCGCGAAGACGCAAGGACTGGAGGATGCTTTGACGCGCTGTTAAGGCAGTGGAGATCCAATCCAAATGCTCAACTTTGAACAATGTGAACTTGTTCTGCTTCTATACTGTCATCAGATAGTTAGAAATGCACGATACGTTCATTCTAATGGCCAATTTTCCTTTTTCTGCCAGCAAATTTACGTTTATAAACTACTTAGCTAGTTTTGTGGCCCTAAGGTTAGAGATATTGAAAGAATCTGTCCATATTTATTCTCATTCTGTTCAGTCAATGGGATGTGCTTATTGGTACAGTGTGTGTTATGGTCTGACGTGGGACCGATATCATGAAGATGTCTCTAGGTTTTTTTAATATCTAATATCGTCCTACTTGCACACACTTTTAGGCTGGGTTAAGGTTAAAGCTCAATGAGTATTTCTTAGCCTGCCGTCCGTCCATTACATCTACTGGCAGAGGTTTCGATTTCCGGACATGCTATAGTGTTTGATGTCCTGGGATGAAGTCTACTCCTTGCTTACAGACGGTTTAAATTTCAGCAGTCTATAGTTATTATAGTGCAGTAGTTTTGTTTTGGTATAAAGTTTAACGTTGTTTTCATATCCCACCAAACACCTCATAGTTGTTTTGGTCGTTTCTCGGTCCAATGTGACATCATAGACAAGTCAGTGATGTTACATTTTTTGTTCGGACTTTCATAGATCGTTTTGTAGTCTTGATAGTTTAGTACTTTAGTAGTTTTGTTCAGGTGTCTTGGTGGGTTTACAGTACAAATGAAACTGCATCTTTGACATAAAATAAATACAGCTTATCTGTATTCTAGGCAGTCGTGTACCAGCACTGTTGAGGTTGCTTGCTCAGCGTTAGGATTTCATATAGGGCATTAGGGACTACTAGGAATCAATTACTTCAACATTGCTGATATACGTTTTGCCTCATTTTACTTCACTTGCGTTAACTATACTATACTACGTAAACTGAACTATAAACACCTTAGTCTGTTGTGATTTAACCGTCTGTGAGCAAGAAGCAAACTGCATCCCAGGATTTCAACCACTTCAGTCTGTCCTGGAACTGAATCCTCTATTAGTAGATAGTAAACTTCATAATTAGACCTCTGCCAGGGTATACTTTTCTGAACCGTCAAATGCTCAGAGAGCTTGTATTAAGGGCAATTGACTGAACTATCAAGCTCACAGAGCGCTTGCATTTTTATTTTTATTTGACTGTATTTCAAACTCCTTTATTGGACAAATGCATAAGGATATTGCTTGATCTCTCAGCTGTAGATAGACGTTTTGGCATTTATGCATGTACATGTAGTTTCAGACAGGTTCAAGTCACTCATTTAATGGTTTTTATATCTTTTTCCTGCGGGAAACATTTTTTCTGTAAATTGTTTCTCTGTTTGTTTTTTTTAGATTTTTTTCTAAAAAACAAACAAACAGAGAAACAATTTACAGAAATAAGGAAAAGTGGCCACCCCATATTTACCTCCTACCTTGACGCGGTTATGGGGCTTAATTGCAATTAGGGATATGTTTTGTTTAATCAGCATGCAGTATTCCCTTCGGCAATAACTAAAAGGAAGGGATGTTGGCAGTTTCAACTCATGTGTGTGCATTTGAAAGCAGAATTTTCGAGTTGAATCAAATCCATGTTACACAATGTTACATACAGGTATTATTTCTTATATAAATAGTCGTCAGTGAAAGGGTTAAATTAATAAAGATTGTGTTTTAACCCTTTCCTCCATATAAACGCTTTACAATAGCCGTCCGATCAAAATCTGCTCTGTCTGTTTGTGAAATGATTTTAGATCTGATTAGACAGTTTCTTCCAATACCAAAACACCATGTGTGTATATACCACCCATAAAAACTCAACTAATTACATGTAATGCCCATGATGCGATTATTACTTACATGAATATTCTACAGGTCAATTGATAAACCGGGTCAATAATATCATTGTTAACACCTTATCTGATGAATACTCATGTAAGAAATAATGACATCATGAATATTGATTAGTATTTTAATAATGCATATAAACATAGTATCTTTTGTCTAAGGCAGAAACTGTATTCAAATCTACATCATCTCAGAGAAGACCCTGATCAGACGACTTCTATACAGGAGCCATTTTATCGAGGTCTAATATGTTTGCAAAGCTATAATAAAAAGGCTTGCTAATTAGGAAAATGGTAAATTGTGATATCAGACTTCGGGGGAGAACCTACTTGGCGTTGATGAATTACATTAGAACCTATCTTAACCGGTCATTCATTTATTGAACATAAAAAGGTGGTTGCTAAATGCAGGCAAAAGTTATGCAGAAAGCTCCAATACGAGCTTTCTGTATTTCTTTTGACTTGCACTATGCTACCACAGGCTCGTAATTAGACCTTTTTGATGGCCGTTTAAGATATGTTCTACTGTATTTACTTACGATAGTAGAGCCTGGCTAAAGCGACCGCATGATTTATTAACATAACCGTCTTTAAAAGCAGGTCGTTGCTTATTGCTGGGCAAAGGGAATAAAATAAATTTAAGGAACTTTTTACCTTTGTCTTCCATTCATTTACGACCCGTTTTAAAGATTTGTCATCTTAAGTATTAGAAGGATTTACTATATACTGCTAAGCATTGATGAATTATTATAATTATGATTTTTTATTATATTCTGTATAACCTATGTAATAGCATATGGGCGTTATGTTTAAACCTTTCCCATTTGAATATTTACGTAAGAAATAATGACGCCATATAACGGCATATGCACATAGTACAGTTTGGTATTGTAGAAACTACAATCAGATCTATAATGCTTATGGAGATTCAATTGGATCCAATGTATCAAATTCTAACCCTATACTCTATAAATACGCCTTTCTTCGCCTTTGCAAACATATTAGACCTAGATCAGACGGCTCATATATATAGGAGCCGTCGGATCAGAGTCTGCTCTGTTTGCTAATGATATAATATAGATATGATTCTACAGTTTTTGCCTTGACCTAAACTTCCTGCGTCCATGTGCTATTATAACAATTAATCTAATTAATATTCATGGTGTCATTATTTCTTTAATGAATATTCATGTAAATGGTTAATGCGCTAACGTGGAAATAGATTAACCTCACTCCTTTGTGTCATCCCTATGTATATTGTATCGACGCATCTAGTATAAAGAAGACTATTATCAATATTGTTTTTACAGAATTTTTCACCTACTGCATTTTCAAAATTCAAGCTATAATGAATTTGTCTACCAAAATGCAGCCAGGGTGTCAAACAGTTTGGATCCTGATGAGACGCCGAGTTACTCTGAACTGTGTAGGTACATGTATTCACTCATCCGCCCATAGCAGGCTAAAGGATAAGTGTGTATACTATCTTTAACATTCTGCACTCAAGTAAGTGTCATCTGCAAATATTGTAGTCGGCTTCAATTTTTATTTTTGAAATTTTGATTTTGAATCTTCCTTTTTAATTCAAAAAACATGATCACAACATACATGTAAAACAGTTTGGATCCTGACGAGACGCTGAGCTACTCGGTGTCTGCAAATCTGGATCCAAACCGTTTGCAAAGGTTATCACATATTTGCCAGTAGAGTGCATTTGGTTTTAACTTACTACGCTGAATTTTCAAATGGACTATTCCAAAATTGTGAATATTTAAGGATTTAAAGAAAAGTGTAAGATGACAAACAGCTCAGACCCAGATGAGAGGGCTCTCGTCTGGGTCTACACTATTTGCCATGGACAGCACTAGTGATTCGTGTCCCGTACTGTAAGGGTTAATCCTAAATAAATACAATTGTTACATGTATCATCATTCAGTTTCGGTATTTAAGGAAACATTTAATATTTGTTTTAGTGCTGTATCATTGTATGTGTAATTGAAGGACTTTGTTAGCATGGGTCAAATGTGCATGTTTTCATTAGCCGTTTATGTAACCTGGTTTAACCCGTTACGTCATGAATGTACATGTAAGAACTAATGATATGATGAATATTAATTAGATGACTCTTTATAATGACATATGAACAGAGGTACTGTTTACTACGGCAATACTTATTTCATAAGCAAACGGGACAGCTTCTGTTCAGACAGCTCCTACAGGATTCGTCTGATCTGAAATTTACTAATTTATGTAAAGGCGTGAAATGTACAATCATATACGGAGTGATGTTAGTATTTAGTATGATGATAAGTGTGCGTGTGTGCGTACGTTTTCGTGTGCGGGTGCGTTTAAATATATTTTAATTTGATGTTGTTAATATATTTGTATTAAGTAAAATAAAGAACAATAGAATCAGCAATTATAACACCTTTATCTTCAATTTTCAGCCTTTCAACTAAAGCATGCATCTTCAATAACAATTTATCTTATTAAGTCGTACATTTGTAGCTAGAACCTTTCCAACCATTCACTTACACGAGTTGCAAAACAATTGTAAACAAGCGGAGTATATCCAGATAAGACAGCTTCTGCATGATCTGTCTGATCAGGGTCTGCTCTGAATGCTTGTGGAATAAATAGATCTGAGGATTCTACAGTTTCTGTCATAGTCAAATATTGCTGTATTCATATCATATTTACTCTAAATATTCCGACACCGAGTTTCTCCTCCCCGTCCATTTAAAAAGCTGGATAATTCAGCTTTGCACTATATACAGTAAAACCCTCTAAACCGGAAATCTAGTAGAGAATAACTTAGATACTTTTAGGCAGGTGGCTGCTAAATGCAGGATGAAAGTCTGGCAGAAAGCTCCTAGAGGAACTTTCTAAATTACTCACACCCTGCATTAAACTGCCACCTGTCTCGAAGACTATTATTTATACTAAAGTAAACGTCCGATTAAGAGGGTTTAATTGTAATAGCAAGTAGTGAGGACTTTGATCAATCGTCTTCCGGAACAGTTTGGTCTGGGTCTTCACCACTTGCCTATGTTTGTCTGTCTGAGGGTAATAAGAAATTATACCATGATAAAATATCCATAAAGTTACATGGCTAATCATTTAGTAAATGGTAAAAGAAATAAATTAGGTTGATTCAAATCAATATGTAAGAATATCATTTAACCCTTTGAATGCAGAAAACGGGTGTATTAGCACTTGCTCTGTGCAGAACCCTCAGCAAAATTGAAGACTTCTCAGACATACACCAAAGCATCACAAGAGTATGTCAGATTAGTCTAACGTTTCGTTTTCTTAAGGGAAATGATTTTGTAGAGATGAATGGTAAAGTTAAAAACCAAAATCAAATCAAAGTCCATATGAGGAGCAGCTGGATATGAAGAATGTGAAGTAATGGTCCATGTAAAAAACAAATACATGGATATGCCGGGTATCGAACCCGGGGCCTTTCACGTGCAAAGCAAACGCCCTACCACTGAGCCACATCCCCGCTTAATCACGAGGCAGATGACGGCAGCGTTAAGTTGGCTGCCGTTTCGCAGTTAAAAATGCAATTTATTTGTTACTAATATGCCCTTCGTCATCAATTAACGCAATGATATATCACGAATACAATACCAATAACTCGCTAAGATGTTGTGTTAGTTTGATTGTATCTGGTTGCTCTTATTCAAATCTGACTAACTAGATCATGTGACATTTTATTGAGGACTTTTACGGTTGTTTTCCCTTTCAACACTGTATTTTCAAATAGGCTATTCCAAATTTCAAAACAGATAACGCTTACCGTGATTATTCAGGGACTTATTGTAAAGAAAGGTGTAGCATGATAAACAGTGCAGACATTGATGAGAGGACTCTTCAACGGGTCCTCTCATCTGGGTCTACACTTTTCTACAAAGTGACATTAGTGTGCCCACATTGAAAAGGGTTATGGCGTTATGTGTACACACTTGTCAGTATAGATTCACTGTATTAATTTTTAATCCTTCTAAACATTAAGCCCTTAGCCTGCGGAAAAACGGGGTCTACTTAAATTCTAATCTGCTACAGTTTTTACTGACTTCCGATTCGTTCAAGATTTTTTCAATTACTGTCGACCGTGTATCAAACAGCTTGAATCCTGATGAGACGCCGAGTTACTCGGCGTCTCATCTGGATCCAAGCTGTTTGCAAATGCCAGCCGGATCGCGCTTAGCCGCCAAAGGGTTGTTTAACACTGTTCGTGAAAAAACTGTTTCCGTATGTTTACTACAGTGCCTCTTTATGTCTGATTTTGTAGAGATTTTCTGAGATAATGTTCCTCCATTCCGCCTTACAATAAAAATTTAACGCTCCCAAAAGGCGCGATAGAATGAATGCTTATAGAGAGAACTACGCGATAATCTCATTTGAACCCCCTATAGCTAGATAACATTAGATATTATATCTTAATAATAGGTAAAGTGAAAATAATTATGGTTCGTTTTCGCTTGTTACCAATCCATATGGACTAATCATGTATAGGGATTTCTTCTTATTACTGTCAACAGATAAGTCGTATAGTGTTCCGAGATTGGAACCACGATTGTGTGACTACTACTCATGTGACGAGACCATAAACCGAGGTCCGGTGTATCAGTGCTTTGCACTGGGCTTCTAAAAGAACCAGAGAAACTCGGTCGATAACAGGTATTGCGCCCGGGTTTCTCTGTATCCCCCTCTCTCTCTCTCTCTCTCTCTCTCTCTCTCTCTCTCTCTCTCTCTCTCTCTCTCTCTCTCTCTCTCTCTCTCTCTCTCTCTCTCTCTCTCTCTCTCTCTCTAGGGCGTCCAATTAGCCCATAGTGAACAGAAACGGACTTTAATCAACACAAACAAACAAACAAAACTCATGTGACCACATTGTTCTAAATAAAGGCGATATGGGAAGAATGTCAGTTCGATTCACATGAAATTCCGGCACCGGTCATACTCTTCTCAGAATCTGAGAACAGTCTGAGAAGAATGTGATGACAAATTAAGAATATGATCATGGAAAAACTGGGACCCTACATACGCATGTTTAGATACTTTGCGACAGCTTATTGTTTAGGCATGTATCTGATAGTTTTATATTCCAAGGTGTCTACTCTGTTTGCAGATGTATGAAAACGCCTTTATATGAAGGGAAGGGTTAATGAAGATCATTGAATGTCAAAAGTCACAGTCGCATTTTCTGTCAGTCAAATACCTCAACACTATACTGGAGTGAGTTCAATAGTCGTCTCAGTGAAATACCAGTTGGGTGCAATAAATTAGTGTTAATTAATGTTTTCCTTCATAAAAACGCTTTTTAAAGCTTTTGCAAACAACCGACACGATGATCAGACGGTTCCTAAAGTAGCCTTCCTATCTGTATGCTTATGGAATTATAACGGATCTGACACGGATAATAAATATTCATGTCATTTTCTTGCAACCGGTAAAGGGTTAAATGAGATACAATGCGTTTAGTTAAACTTCGATACTACGAAATCTCAGTAATGAAGAATTTATATCTTTGTTGGCAGGTGGCTGCTTAATGCAGGATGAAAGTCATGCAGAAAGCTCCTAGAGAAGCTTTCTGTATGATTTTCACCCTGCATTAAGCGGTCACGTGTGTTAAAGATCAATAATGATACGTATTTCAGTGTTCGTACATGTGTATAATGGAGTTTTTACTGTAGCTCGCATCTAGAGAATTGCCGCCAGTTCGTATGCTATATGTATACGCCCCAAGAGTATTCCTTTGTAATAATTTATCATTATAATATGACATTGATAATGGTAAATTTGACCTGGTATAGTCAATAGTCAATAACGGGATCAGCAAGGTGGTTGTTGCACATTTTTAGAGGAATTTAGAGATATGTACTTGTATTCAATATAAACTGTCATTCATTTATTGACCACGGGAGTCTTAAAACAGGTCATTGCTTAACGCAGGGCAAAAGTAACATAGAAACCCACAGACCCATACTTAGACTTTGTTTTGATGGCCGTTTAAGACAGATTGTACTGCATTCAAATGTTTTACCACACCCCTATAATGGTTTATTCCATCCATCATGTGACTCGGTGTAATTTGCGGTCTTTTTCGGGTTTTGTAATTCGGCTCAGGTTTTAGTTATTATAGTTCCGGTTGTCATTAAAACGTTCATTTCTTGAGCTGTCATCAACTGAATAACATCACATTTCATTGAATTATATACTTTAATTAAATTAGACTTAGGTTTTGGAAGGAAGGATTCATTAGGTAAGGTATTTATTGTTGTCGTTGGTTACTTATTTCCACGGGTATATTGGTTTTTATCGATATCTCGACTGAAATTAGGAGAGACGAACTTTCGGTTTATTCGCGCCATTTCTATTCTTTCTTTGAAATTACTTTCGACTGTCATGGATGATAACTTATTTATTCACTTTACAAACCGAATGCTAATGAAGTTAATTGTTACAGTATCACCTGCACCTGGCGAGTCACCAGAGCACCAGCACAGACAGAGAGAGTGTGAGAACGATTGGTTCACGATACCAGATATCTTGGTGAGTTGGAAATGTATTGTGCCACTGTACTATTGTTTTATTTAGATTATTGTTAATGTGTCAAGCATTGTTTTAAAGTTAACTAGAATATTATATGTACATGTAATATTTAAATGGAGCCACTGGTAAGATATATAAGTTATACAAAGCATAACTATAACGAAGGTTTGAAGATATGTATATATATGCAACCATTGTTGTCAGGACAACCATTTGAATATTTGTTTAATTGTTTATTTCAGAACTTCAACTGGTTCTCGGAGACGGAGACCTACATGTTAAAGTATAGATACAAGAACTCTTCTGGCCATGTTTTGAATATACTGTCCGAAGGGTTAAAATCATTTCGCGCATTCAGAATTATACCTCCAATCATAATAGCCAGTCTACAATACGTTGCACACGTTGTATTGCTACTGAATGCATGGCAGATTTGAGGTTCATACCTTAAACATATTAGTAAAAAGTAATTGTTGTAATTCAATGATTTGCATTGTAGTCTTTTTAAAAATATTAACCGATATTTGATTTACGTTATAATTAAAAGGTTAGTGATGTTCTGTTCTATAATCACAAACATGATTTTGAATTTAACTTGTATGTGAAAATGATACCTCAAAATGTCTAAACCTCTGTTTTATAGCATGATGTTGTACTCTTCTCGCGAGTCTTATGGAATTGACTTTATTATAAGGAACAATAAGTATACAGTTAATTCTGTCTTAAGCGGCCAGTCATTTATTGAACATAGATGTATGTCTTTAAAAGCAGGTGATTGCTTAATACAGGGCAAAGGCAATACAGACAGTTCCTATAGGAGCTTTCTGCATTACTTTTGACCTGCATTAAGCTGCCACATGTCTTACAGACCCATAATTAGACATCTTCTTGATGGCCGCTTAAAACAGGTTTTACTGTAATACCGTTAGATTTGGCAAACTTAATCTGAATCATAGATTTGGGGGCATTGTGCATAAATCTAGCTTTTTAATTCCATTTCTTGCCTTAGAGACTTTCTTAATTTGGAACAAATAAACTATGATGCCATTTTATTAGGATATCGTTTTGACTGGTTTAAACCATTCCCTCATATTGACGACTTTTGACGACTCGGTAAAAGTCACTTTGTGAAACCATTGTGATAAATAGAGCATTTGCTCCTATAGGAGCAAATGCTCTATTTATCACAATGGTTTCGATCTACAAATTTTACTTTTCTCTAGTCAATGCTCCTTTTTGGAAGATTTATTCAAAGAGGTTGTATCTAAAAATAGCATATGAGGTAATGGCTTAAAACTACTAACGAACACATGCTCAGGAAACTCATCCTAACAAATGTCTTTATGTCCCAGTCTTTCCATTTTGCCGAGAAATCTTCATTGTGTTTGTTTGTGATATGTTTGTCTCCTTTATATCATAATAACATCCCATTAAAAATTCAATAACTTTATAACAGACTATAAAATAAACAATTGCAATTACTTCCGTATGATATATCTTTTATCGATAATATTACACAGTAATAAAGCTATAACCTCTGATCAAACGTTACATTCTGTATAACATGATATGTCTCTGCATGACGTGGGTATTTATTTTCCGATTATTGCTTTAATAAACCTTTTGTTGTTGAGCTTGACCTTTAACTTGCTGAATAATTAAAACTGATTACCCTCTATCTGAATATCAATAAGCAAAATCTTTTATCTAATTTCGTCACAGAATGAAGTGGTTATAGGAACAAACAGTGCAGATCCTGATCAACTATCGCTCTCGTGGTCCCTCTGATATGGATCAACACTTTTTTTCAAGGCCTGGTATACTTGGTTCCCGCACAGTAAGGGTTAAATTGTGATTAATTTTCCGTATCAGTCTCACGATAGGTAACGCAACAACTGGCATGTGACATTATCAGCCAACAGGGTATTATGCAGTTAACTGATATGAATTATAGGGATGAATGTGACCGTTTTCAAGTCCGTTAATTTTGTTTGTCTCTGAGGAATGGAAATGGAATCGCAATCAACTTGTTTGATATCTTAAATTTGTCGGTGCCAAATTTCTAATTGTCATCCGCAATGCAATTTTGTTATAAACAGCTCGGTAAAACAAGGCATTCAGATAATTGTACAGTAGAACTTGTCTTAAGCGGCCATCAAAACGAGGTACATGTATAATTATGGGTCTGTAAGGCAGGTGGTTGCTTAATGCAGGTAAAAAGTAATGCAGAAATCATCCAGTAGAGCTTTCTGCGTTGCTTTTGCCTTGCATTAAACAACCGTCTGCTTTATAAGAGTCATAAGATCAATAAATGAATGGTCGCTTAACCCTTTCCCTGTTCTATGTTTATTTCAAATTTCAATACCTACTGAATATTCATGGACAAAATACTTATAATGAGATGTGGAAGGTGGAAACTTGCAGCCATTTTAGGAACAAAAAATAGGTCTATCAAATTGCATTTGTAGCAAACAGAGCAGACCCTGATCAGACGGCTCCTTCAGGGTCTACTCTGTTTGCAGATACGTGAAAACACGTTTATATTAGGGAAAGGGTTAGACAGGCGCTAAAAAGGCGTCGTCGGATCTGGGGCCGCACTTTTTGTCGCAGCGTATTTTGAGGGCATTGGCCGTGAAATAGTGAAGCATAGAGAATATTATCTCCGTAATGGTCGGTTTTATTTTCATAGTAGGAAAGCAATACGTTTGATATAAGAATGAATTGGTATGTGTTACTAAGGCCAATTATATGTATCAGTTATCAAGCGTTTCCGTAAACCAAGACTACAAAAAAGATTTATTAGTATTTTTACATTCTAAAGTGACTTTAACAGAACAGAACAGAACATAACAATATTTTATTTAGACTTGTACATAATACATCGTCTTTATATAAATATCTACAACCATTATAGCTGCTCAAGTGATATGTTGGTCAGTAATACATTTCATTTCGATTCAAACCATGCAGGTTGACAAGTGTTATAGGTTATGGCAATTTTAAATACTTCTTACAACATGTTTGACATTAACGGAGAGTAGAAAACAAACATTAGGCATTGATATTTATAAACCATGTACACAGTCAATATCTTAACCCTTCGCTTGCTATTCACGTCAATATACCTACCTGTAAATAGTGAATACCCAGATGAGACAGCTCCTGCAGGAGCTGTCTCATCAGGGTCTGCACTATTTACAAGTTGATTGGGTAACTAGTGCACTCCACAGCAGTGATTGCACAGCGAAATACTTGTACACAGTGAAGCTATATGTAATTATATAACAGGACATGGGTAAAGAAGGAGAAATGAATGTATTTTCAAATTCAGCAAGAGAAGAGTTAATTCTTCTTAGAATTCTTAGAATTCCAATTTAGAGGGGGTTTACTTATATAGTATCATATAATAATACTTGAGAGGCTCAACGTTTAGCTAATAGCGCTATTGTAATGGCGATACTAACAGTTACAGTAGATTCGGTCTTAAGTGACCATTAAAAAGAGGTCTTTTCAGGCATGTGGTAGCTTAATGCAGCTCTGCATTACGCTCTGCATTAAGCAACCACCTTGTTTTTAAGACAAATTTTTGTTCAAAAATGGATGATCGCTTAAGACATTGTCTACTGTAGCTCTAAGTGGTAAAGTAGCAAACACATACATGTACATATATTTCAGAGGTCATTTTCTTGTTGATAATGACTATATTGCAGATTATGTGTGTTCATGCTTTGGCTCAGTCGTGAGAGTATACGACATATTATTATATCATTGAATATTATTGTACATTTCAAATTATGTTATGCATACAATTATGAGACGACTTTAGCTTCTGGATACTATACTGTGGGGCTGGGTTCATTCTTCAACCTTAGCATTGAGTTGAATTTTCAGGGTTGAATATCCCATGAGTGTTTATCTATCGAGTCCAACCAAACTTGAAAGAGGATTTGGAATGACACACAGTGCAGATCCTGATCAGAGTTCTCTTTTAGAATTCATCTGATCTGGATCTACACTGTTTGCAAAAACAGTGCATGCATGCTCCTCATTCAAAGGCTCAATGCCGTTTACAGCCATCATATCTACAGTGGTTGTCACAGCTGGCTAAAACGTGCGGAGGTAGTATTAATTCTACAACACTTAGTTTTATTATGTGCTTGCATTGATTTATGATTAATTCCAGATTCTCTTGAATATATTGCTATACAGCACAGACATTATTCACTATCTAAAACATAGCGTTTGGTACTTGTGTACCTGGTGAAAATCCTGAGCTGGGGCGTGTAGAAAAGACCCTCTAAAATCACCACAAAATATGTCTAATTCTGGGTCATTTATGCATGTGGTATCTTAACCCATTACATCGTAGGCTATTTTAGATCCAACTTCTTTGAATAAATCTACCAAAAAGGAACATTTACTAGACAAAAATAAAAGTGCGTAGTTTTGAAACCATTGTGATAAATAGAGCATTTGCTCCTATAGAGCAAATGCTCTATTTATCACAATGGTTACAAAAAGTGACTTTTACAGAGGCGTCAAAAGGCTTCAATATGAGGGAATGGGTTAATGCAGCAGGACGAAACCTATGCAATAGAAACTGTTATAAGTGCTTTTTTGTATTACTTTATATTACTCTCGGTCTGCATTCAACAATCACTTGCTTTTATAGGCAACTTTCTTTATTAATTTAGTGGTCGATGAAGTGGGATTCCACTGTACAAATCGAAAGTTTTGTTTGTTTGAAAACAATAAATATCATATTCAGTACATTCTCATATACTAAATAGTCAAAATGCACATCTACCGTCCCTGGTAAAAGCAAACATTCAATCCCAGGTTCAGTTGTCTTGCAAATATTACATTTTGCTGTGATACCCAATTAATCTGTTTTCGATAAATTAGTGTCGTTTACACCATGCCCATATACATTTGAATGATTTGAAATCCGAAGTCGCCGGAAAGCGATTCACAGGACGAATCTGCAATGGGCGAATCTGTGATTACATTTGCAAACGGTTTGGTTGTACTTGAGATGCTTAGTAACTGAACGTCTCACCAGAATCGAAAGCGTTTGTCACTGCGATAATGGTTTTGAAAGATATTGGGAGAAAATTAATACTTACATTTTAGAGAAATTGAAGGAACGTCATCGCAGAACTTAAAGCAGACATCAGCATGTACATGTACTAAGTATCTGAAGTGTGTGAACATCTTTAAGCGAAATCGTTTCGCTGCCATTGTCGCATCTGTGATTACCTAGGCAAATAGTTTGGACCCAGATGAAATGCCAAATACCTCGGCGAGTCATCAGGATGCAAAGTGTCTGTTACTGTGGTAATGTTTTTTGAAAGACATTGGGAGTAAATTAAACGAAGGAAAGGTGTGGCAGGCGACAACTTTGCGGACGGTATTATTTGGTAGCGAATGGTATCCGAAACAAATAACAAGACTATATAACGCACTGGGCAGACATGTTTTAATATAAATGCAGAACTGATACGCTGAAATCATGATGCAAAACACGGTTTGGGACAGCATAGAATACATACATGCAGCCGTTAAATTCTATATATGTCGGGGTTTTATTATCTGTTTTGACTGTAGAAACAATACACAATACCAGAACTGGGACATAATTTGTCCCTTTCATTAACCATTTCCTTCATATAAACACTTTTGTACTCCTTTGCCAACATAGTAGACCCAGATCAGACGACCCATGTAGAATCCATCTGATCTGGGTATGTCCTGTTTCCTTATGGAATTATATAGATCTTATTCTATGTGGGTTTGTTTTTCATAGCAAAAAGACAAAAGCCCTTGAAAATGTTACAATTCACCCATAAATGGTCATTATTAAACGTGAATCTTTTTTTCATGCAGGCATACACACAATGAATCCTTCATTATATAATACGATGCTCTTAAAATACATCATCATCAAAATATAAACAACTGCTACATATTTCGATAAGAAAATGTGTTGTTAAATCGTATACAGTAAAACCGAAATAGTTCGCAATTATTTGTATTTAACCCTTCGCTTGCTGAATTTTAAAATACATGTCTCCTTCTTTACCAATGCTCTGTTGTATAATTATATATATCTATTTCGCTGTGCAATCACTGCTGTGGAGTGCACTGGTTGCACAATCAATTTGTAAATAGTGCAGACCCTGATGAGACAGCTCCTGCAGGAGCTGTCTCATCTGGGTCTTCACTATTTACAGGTAGGTATATTGACGTGAATAGCAAGCGAAGGGTTAAGACAGGTTGCAACTTAATGCAGGGTGAAAGTCACGGAGAAGGCATCTCTAGTAGCTTTCTGCATTACTTTCACCCTGTATTAACCCATTACCTCATAGGCTATTTTGAGATACAACCTCTTTGAATAAATCTACCGAAAAGGAGCATTAACTAGAGAAAAGGAAACTTTTAGAATTTTGTAGTTTTAAACCATTGTGATAAATAGAGCATTTGCTCCTATAGGAGCAAATGCTCTATTTATCACAATGGTTTTACAAAGTCACTTTTACAGAGTCGTCAAAAGTCGTCAATATACCTGCCTCAACTCTTCATTTCTAAAACGTATCGACTTTTTACTGTAAATTGTGTACGTTGTGTATTCTCACCAGAATAATGCACCCAGAGTATTAGTAAGTATAAGGTAACTATGTTAAAGAAAGTTTTCAAAGTACAAAGTTAAACATTACGACTATTACATTATGGAGGTATTTGAAATCAATATAGCGATAGATCCATCATTCACTGGAAAAGCGGTGCCTGATCTGAGTGTCTGTATTGAAGGCTAATTATGGTGAAAATGTACATGTACAGTACAAGCCTCGCGGACTTTTTGTTTTCCGCGGCCCATCGCAATTTTATCCAACGCGGACACGGGTATTTCTGTCCGCGCTGATATGCGGTCTTCCGCAATCGAGCGCGGGTTGTGATGGGTCCGCGCTGGTCCCTCCACAGGGGCACTCGTCGCCGGGCGCGATCGTTATCACCGCAGGTCGCGGTGGTATCATCGTGGACCACTGTGTACCACTGCGGATCGCGCTGGACCTTACCTGGATTGATATTTATATCCTTTTCATCCTTTTATATCCATTTTCACGGCTTATCTTTCTCTTTACAAGTACATACAAATATATACATCCACATTTTGCAAAATTGATATGAAATGTATGAAATAAAACACTCGAGAAATGGTTCGTTTAGACTAATTCCAAACCGAAACTGTTCTGCATTCGGCAAACACAAATTAATTCATCCATTATTTTTGGCGCGTTTGATTGTACTGGAATATAACCTGTCCGTGAATTGTCTGATTCGTTTCTGCATAATATGGGTGCGATATTCTAGTATGCTTTCTATTTCAATTATTTGTTGTTCAATACGTAAGATGTTTTATATAGAAACACGGAACACCCGTTAAACACAAAACACACACAATAAGTTACTAGGTTGTATAACTTGTATCAGGTTTGCATACGTTTGTGCACATTGTTAATGAATTCATCTTCATTTCGACTCTATGTTTTAGGTTCCAATTCTAATTCCCAATCGATTTTGTTTTCAGTTTCACATCAGTGTAAATTTTAATTATCAGAAATCTACTGGAAACGACCAACAAAACCTATTGATTCTGTTATGAGAATAGTCCTGACTGGTCTTCTTATGATTTCTGTATAGATCTACATGTATATAAATATTGTTCTGGCAGACGAAAGAATTGAGGGATTTTATTTACTAATACATCTAATATCAATTCAGCCAGGTGAGTTGTAAAGTTAGAAGTTTTCTCCATTATTTAGTCTTGGTTCGGCAGCTTAAATGTACGTTTTAACCAGTTTCAATAGCCATTCGAATAATACTTGTATGGTTGTTTTATTACCCTTGTGCTTAATATTTTACTGTGTACAAATGTACCTGTGTACATGTTTTGTCTTTCTGCTTGATGTACATGTACTGCATGTTTAGATTCTGCTCAATCGATTCACTGCCATGATGTACCTGCATCCTATGGATTAAAAAAGATAATCCATTTTTTTTCTAAAAACGTAGATATAGATGTAAACCAGTTTTTGGTTCTGGTTTGATAATGAGATATTGGACGTCTGGTCTAGATCTAAAGTGTTGTTAATGTCTTGGCAACCGAATTCTGGGAGTGAAGGGGCATACGAATTAAATTAATCAATGTTATTAAAGAAGCGTATACAGTATGTACATGGTTTATCAAACCACGGACCTCGTACACCCACATTCTTTCGTTAAACGGATATGTGTAAACCAACGTGTCGCCTGCTTAAATTCCATGACCTATTCCTTATTTAGAAATAGATCACAATTTCCCCATTGTAAGTTGTATTTACTATTAAAGCCTTCCATGTCAAACTTGAAAACTCTAATGTTTGCAAAACAGTTTGGATCCTGATCAGACGCCGCGTCTGATAAGGATCCAAACCATTTGACACTTATATTAAAGTTTCTTAAGACCCATTCCTCCATACATGTAGGCTCAATTTGGATCCAACCTCTTTGAATAAATCTACCGAAAAGGAGCATTAAGTAGATAAAATTATTGTTTTTAGAATTTTGTAATTTGAAACCATTGTGTTAAATAGAGCATATACTCCTATACGTGTAGGAGCAAATGCTCTTTTTATCACATTGGTTTCAACAGGTGACTTTTACAGAGGCGTAGAAAGGAGTATTTATGGAGGAAAGGGTTAAGTAAAAAAACTATCATAATTTTTTTATAAAGAAAAGTAGATGAAACATGTAAGCAGACAATGATTTGACAGTGACTATTTTAGTGGATTATTACGTCATAATGACAGTGAAGGGGTTTATAGCATACAGTACAGATTACAGCAAACACCTCCTTTCAACAACACTTTAAATGAATCCCCAAAACTTACAGTGGAACCTCTCTACATCGATACATGTACAAATAAAATGTCTGTTTTAAGACAGGTGGCAGATTAATGCAGGATAAAAGTACTTTTGTCCTGCATTAAGCGGTCACTTGTATTCAAAAGATCCCAGGTATTCCTTACTGGGTTGTCTCTTGAGAGAGAGTTGCCATGAAACTCCGATGAGCAACAACCTCTCTACAACGACAATACAGAAGTTTATATCTCCCAGAGTGTTGCTTTGCAGAGGTTATACTGTAGTTATCATTTATTAATAAATACGTACAGCAAAATATATATCTCATACATGTACGCCAACTTTCTTTCTTTTTAAAAGCATATTTCTTAATTTAAATGCCAATTTCTAGTTTTAAAGTAAGCCGGTGGTCTAATATTCGATGCGTTAAAAATGTAACTGCCCCTGATAATAACAAAATTACTGCAAAACCTTATAAAACGAACCCTGTGACCATACCGAGAAAATGACCTGATTAGAGAGGTTCTCAAACCGGTATAGCGAAGTAAAATAACAATTCAAAACAGTTGAATTGGCTGTCATTTAAAAAAGGTGGTAACTAAACACAGGATACATCTAGCTCCAATATCGGTTTAGAAAGATTATCGGTTAAGGGGCGGCGATTGTAAACAACCATTCTTAAAAATGTTGATTTGACGATCGTTTAAAACAGATGACAGCTAATTGCAGATTGAAGTAATTTAGAAAGCTCCTTACTCTTTCTGCATTACCGATTTCCTGTGTAATCAACCGTCCGTTTTTAGAACAATGTAGGTATTTTCTTTTTTATCCTTTGCGAGCAAGTAGAGCAAGTAAAATAAAATAAAATTTGAAGGGGACAAATGTCAGCCCTATCCTCCCATGTCCAAATAGGAGAACAAATGTCCTAGAGAGAAAATGTCCGTATACCGAAGGGTAGATACAATGTACAACAAGAAGCTGGAATGAATCGGCCTTCAGGAACGCCCTATACATAACTAGCTGAACTTTGGAAAAAAAGATCCCATGATCTGACCTTTCTTTGAAATGGAAGACATTCTTATTTATGTGTTGGCCATGCCTCATATGTCGAATAGGGGTACACTCAAAAACCCTTTACTACAAAAGCTCCTCATCTAAAAGCCCCTCACTACAGAAGCCCCTCGATCAAAAGCCCCTCACTAAAATGGCCAAGGCTTACAAAAGTTCCCCACTATTTTTGTTAATTAATCATTATACTCCAAATATTTGGACAAAGTGGACCAAAATCAAAATTACAGCTATCTGGATCTACCCTGTTTGCTGAATGACCAGTTTATAAAGATTCATTAAGTAAGGTAATTAGCACACTCTATACTTATAAAAGTAAACATTGTAGATCACAAGGAGGAGATTCCTTATATTTATTTCAAACAGGGTAGACCCAAATCAAATCTAAAGCTATATGATCTAGTTCAACCATGTTAGCTTTGTGACAGGTAATATAGATCCAATAGCTATGGATGATGTAATATTAGCCATATTATTTATAAATTATTATAATATTACCCCAATTAACTTAAACACAAACTTTTTCCATTTTCTAATTCCTTAACTTTCTTAAATTTCAAACAGAGTAGACCAAAATCAAAATACTGAGCAATCTGATCTGGATCTACCCTGTTTGCTCAATGACAAGCTTATAAAGATTCGTTAAGTAAGGTAATTAGAACACTCCTTTTAAAAGTACACTTAACATAAGAAAAAATGATTAATAAACACGATTTAGCACTGCTGGCAGCAGACACCTAATTTGCTTTAAAATCAATTTCCCAACCCTTCTCTTCTTATATAAACGGCTTCACGCGCGTTTGCAAATAGAGTAGATCCAGATCGGACAGTTCCTGTAAGAGCTGTCTGATCAGGTTCTGCTCTGTTTGCTTGCGAAAGTTTGTTGATCTAATCCTAATTGATCTGTCAGAGCTAATGATCGATCTATTTGAAAAGTTAACATTGTGAAAAAAGCCTTTAGATCTTCTTCATGAATATTCTTGTAAGAAATAATGATTTAATTGGAGAGTTAATGATATGTGAGCACATGCTATGGCAGTAATTGTATAACCAGACCTACCGGTATATTATTTCTTAAGCAAATCGACAAGAACCTGATCAGAAACTCTCTGATCTTGATCTACTCTGTTTGTAAATTTGTTTCAATACGTTTGATCTGGGTCTACTATGTTTGCATTGGCATAAACAGGCACATGGAATGAAGGGTTTATATTCGTGAAGTGATTTACTGACACATATTTTTTCATAAGGGAAATAGTTTATCATAAATATGATCCTTTTGCAATTTTTGAACATGGACAATTTTGACCATAAATCCATAGGAAAAAAGTCATTCTGGATTACTGTAATTTACGGAATTGTTCATTGGATGCGTTTTATAATTATAGTTTTACTGATTATTACCTACATTTTGCCCAAAACTAACTTTGAGGCACCATGACCGCAATGATTGATTCTTTTGACAAGTTACCACAGCTACATAAAGGAATGCAACAATACGTAATATACAGGAAGCGGGTTTTATGGCCTTGCAATAATCATTGTCCCCTGTTCGGTATTTGACAAAAGGCCACTATGATAACTGACATCTGGAGACTGACCCTGCATGGGGCATTTCGTGTGTAATATGGCTTAGTACAATATGGCCTAAGGCCATTTAACACATTCATTCATACATGCATAGAGAAATTCTACTGGCTATGTTTACTGTTGTTCCCATATACATGTAATACAAACCATAATTAAATTGCACATACGAGTATACTGTAAAATTATGATAAAGAAAAATGTAGTAACAATTTTAATGTGTTGACAATATTTTTTTATAGACATTTTTATTTGTAGTGGGTCCAGTCATTTAAACATAATTCACAAGCTTCAGAAACATGAATATATTAAAAAAAAATAGTCATTCTTCAAGACTGACAACCATTTATTATCAAGATCCACCTTTTCTCATTTCCCCAACAAAATACATATTTTGGTAGTTCAACCTTTACTCGATTTCCCGAAAGTAATGCATCATTTTTGGTATTGCAAATATTAAAGTAAAATAAATAAATAAATAATTTTCTATTTTTCTGCATTTTGGTGGAATTTCTTTGTTTTTCTAAAGTACGTACATTTATACATAGTACTATGTTACTTAACGAGAACGTCCCATTTCATCTGAACCCACTTTGCCTAAATATGAAATCCATCTAAAGTTGTCTGGTTCTGTCTAAAAGTTGTGTGGACCCAACTCATGGGCGGGACCCAAATGGTCCCTCTGATCTGAATCTACACTATTTGCTAATGGTCTTGGTTCTAACCTCATCCTCTTTTTAAATTATAGTTTATGAATAGTGTTAATTCACTGACAGGTAAAGTAAGTTTTAACCATTCGCTTGCTATTCACGTCAATATACCTGTAAATAGTGAAAACCTGCAGGAGTTGTCTCGAATCACCGCTGTCTCATCAGGGTCTGCACTATTTACAAGTTGATTTACAGCAGTGATTGCACAGTCAAATACGTGTACACAGCGAAACTATATGTAATTATACAACAGGGCATGGGTAAAATTCAAGAGAAGGTTTAAGATTAACAAATTAAAAAGTATGTGTTTAATTTTAAGTATCGTTGTATTCCACACCTAAAATAAACATCACACCCCATAAATAGTTTCCCCTACTCGATAAACTAAGTGTCACTTTCTATGGCTAATCCATGGACGTAATGTCTGGAAAAGTGTGAAAATAATTTGGGTATTTATAGAAACTTAGTAGTCGGATTTGATCTAATTTTGTAAGCAAACAGAACAGACCCTAATTAAACGGTTCCTGTAGGCTCTGATCTGGATCTACTCTGTTTGCAGAGGCGTTAATTTAAAGGAAAAGGTTAAGTTTCTGTGTACATTCCTCCCTCTCAATGGGATCCCTGACAGGCGAGCATCACAAGTGACGTCACGCAAGGGAGATAATCATGTATCGATTTTCAAAATACACGGTTCGCGGTACAATAAAAACTCGATTTAAATCAAAACTAGATAAACACGGTAAGAATTTTCTAAAGCTTAGTGTTTAACTAACTGTACACTATCAGAATTTGACGAAACCCCGATCTGTTTACTTGACCTTTAAATGATAAGACTCAGATCAGATTTCTTAAATAAAAGCTGTTTGACCAGGAGTCTGCTCTGTTTGCTTATCCCTTTACCATATATAAACAATGTCCATGCCTTTGCAAACAGAGTAGACCAAGATCTGAAGGTGCCTATTGGAGTCGTATGATCGGGACCAGCTCTGTTTACTTGTGAAATTATATAAGATCTGACTCTACATTTTCTACAAGTACCAAGAAAAGTCATGGACCGCGTACATACACCATTATAAAAATCAACTTATAAATAGCATGATGTCATCTTTTCCGACATAAATATTAAACAGGGAAATGGTTGAAACCCACCGACAACCAAACTTTAGGTTACACTTCAGCTAGAGATCCGCACGTCTGACATGACCCGGCAACAGAAGTAAAAATTCTGAGAGCATCGACGCTTTTCACGTGCTTGCAAACAGAGTAGACACGGATACGATGGCTCTTATAAAAACCGTCTGATCAGGGTATTCTCTGTTTGCTTATGAATTTATGTTGAATCTAACTCTATAGTTTTGTTCCAATACCAAATAAGCCTCAGTACATAAGCTATTTTAAAAATAAATTTAATAAATATTCATGATATCGGTATTTCGGTTTACGGACATTTGCCTCCCGGACACTTGCCCCCGGACCTTTGCCCCCTATTTGCGGCCTTAAAAAAGGATAAAATATAATTTTGAAAAAAGGGTGGCATTTTTTCCAGTGGCATATATTCCAATGGCATTTTTCCAAATCAGGGTGGCATTTTTTCCAGTGGCATTTTTTCCGGTGGCATTTTTTTTCCAGTGGCATTTTTCCGTACACCGCATTAAGCAGTCACTTGCCTTTGAAAATGATACACTAACACTAATTCGATGTTTTTACGCGGAAACAAAATTTAGTCGATTTTTATTTTAAAAGAAGACAGAAGGAAACCCGGTAAGAAAACAAAAAAACATTTTTAAAAGCAAATTCTTTCAGCATAATAAATGTATGGTAACTTGGACATTCTCTATAGGACCCTGAAAGTTTAAAAAGATAAAAATAAAAATGCAGATCAACCCTTAGCCCGCCGAGCGTGGCTTCCTTAATATTTACAAACAGTTTGTATACTGAACAGATGATGAGTTCCCCAGAGTGTTACTAGGGTCAAATATGTCTGACTCTCATTTTTCTGTTTGTTTTCAACGAACTAAAGCAATGCTTATTTCATTTATTTTGCAGACTACATTTTTTAAGCGGACGATAATTCAGTATAATGGGGGTCAAATGTTTTGGTCATACATTAAAACAATGATCGCTTTGCGTGCTCTACAATGTACGGAAACTACCTTGGTGTTTCAGCGCAGGGGGGTCATTGATTTATGGTCATCATTGTGTTAATTATTTGGTCATCAATAAAGTTCCGACAACTTTAAAGAAAGACTATCGGGTATTTCCGCTCTTTTGCTACTATCAAGATGTCACAGCTCATTGGTTCAGTATCTTTAAGACCCACCCATTGAAAAGACATAATCCAATCAACTGTCACCTATAGGCGTGTCAATCACCAATAATTGATATTGCTCTTCATAATTGATGAGCGGCCATCTATATTTCCCACAATATTAAATATAGAATGAATGGGTATTATGTATTCAAAATTTCTTCATATTGTACTTTAACCCTTTCCCTCATATGAACGTGTTTTCACGCAATTGCAAACAGAGAAGGGTCTTCTCTGACCTCTTAGAGGAGCCGTCTGATCAGGGTCTACTCTGTTTGCTAATAGAATTTGATAGATATATTTCTTTGCTTTGTTAAATAGCTGCAATGTCCCCCTTCCATATTTCATTTATAACTATTTTTGTCCATGAATATTCAGTAAGTATTGAAATTTTGAATAAACATAGTACAGGGAAATGTTAAATAAAACAATCTCTATAAGCTTGAAATAATAATTGATGTCGGTGAGGGTTTGACGTTAGGTTTAAAACCAGTCAATGTTATTTTACATGTAAGTATTATTTTAAGAAATTGTTAATACAAGATATCCATCCATGCTATCAGATCGGACAAGGCCTTATAGACCAGTTATATTGAATTTGTCTGTTGTTGTCGTGGAGACATAGCATGCTACGAGCACCTGTGAATCAATACAGGGGCACTGTATTAAAATGAAATATTTATCATGTTTTAGACTTTGTTATTGTCTGATACATAATTAATAAGCCCATAATATATTTCCTCACCGTCCCTGTCCCTCTCTCTGTGTACAATTGTTGTTGTTTCTAAGAAGTCCTCTCCCCCAAATAAACATTTACAATGATATGCAATCACAAGGCCAGAAGGGACGTCAAAATCTCTCTCTCTCTCCGTCTCTCCCTCTCTCTCCGTCTCTCTCCCCGTCTCTCTCTCTCTCTCTCTCTCTCTCTCTCTCTCTCTCTTCTCTCTCCATATGGTTCCTTTCGTATTTAAACCCGTTATAACGGCCACCTCGTTATACCAGCACAATGTCTGGGAACAAACACCTCAGTTGTAACAAGGGTTCACTGTAGTTAGCCAGTCTGGCATTATCTCTTTCCATACTGCTGATGACTTTGTGCAAATTGTCCAGTTTAAATCTGCATGACAAGCCCCGTCATATGATAAGGGGTATCTTCGGCTTCCACACCCAAGAAGAATTCATGACTAAGAACTGCATTTGGACATATTCAGTATTCTTCAATTCTAAATTACATGTAATTAGAATAAAGTGTTCTTTTGTGGGGATACTTTCTGTTCATACTTTACATTAATTATACAGTAAAACGTCGACAGATCGAACACTGCAATAAATATCATTATATTTATGTAAGGCAGGTGGTACCTTAATATAGAGTGCAAATCATGTAGAAAGCTCCTATATAAGCTTTCTGCATGGCTTTCAACCTGCATTAAGCAGTCACTTGTCTCTCTCTCTCTCTCTCTCTCTCTCTCTCTCTCTCTCTCTCTCTCTCTCTCTCTCTCTCTCTCTCTCTCTCTCTCTCTCTCCCCTCTCTCTGTCCGTCTCTTCCACCTCTTACTCTCCCTCTCTGTCTGTCTGTCTGTCTGTGGCTGTCCCTATCTATCTGTCTCTCTGTGTGTCTCTCTTTCTGTCTCTGTCTCTGTGTGTGTGTGTGTCTCTCCCCCAACCTCTCTCTCTCTCTCTCTCTCTCTCTCTCTCTCTCTTCCCGCAGATATGAATGGATTACGTATGGCTATCTATCATTTCAACTTTTATATTGGTAATGGAGTAATAATTTCCCCAGGACGAATGGCAATTTATGCTTGACAGATCCTATAAGAAACCAATGCACACCCTGGTCATACAGCCTCTAAGAGCTGTTTGATCTGGGTCTGCACTGTTTTTAAATTGCGTCAATATATGCTACTAGCATGAAAAGGGTTAATATGACTTAAATGAATAACATTACGATCGCAGCTTTGAACTCATCTGAAAGACAACGACATACCAATATTTGGCTATCTGTTATTTCAGGTGGCTCTTTTATACAGAGTAATGATTTATGCAGGCGACTGCTTTGCACCGTTTCAAAATAAATTATAATACAATAAGCTACAATAGTTTTCATCTTAATTCTGATATCAACTTAAATCTTGTAGCTGCACTACATGGTCGGTCAAACAAGAATAGCTGTAACAGTATAGATTATTAGTGTAGATGCGGTGTATTAGTGTATTAGTGTAGATGCGTTTCGAACTTTATAATTATTTAATCAACTGTTTGCATCTCTTCGTCGAATGATACCCAGTTCAACCCGTTACTCCATAGGTACTCATTATAGTGCGTTAATCCATTCCTCCACTCAAAAATAGTTCCACTTGATACATTCATGAATATGCGCCATAAGAAATATTTCTATATCACAGTAGACGGTAGCTTAAAGCAGGCTGAGAAAAACGCAAAATGGTCCCATTCAGCCTGTTTTAATCAAACATCTGTCTTCAATACTGAACACAAACTATAGAGTAAAGTGTTAAGGTTTCAAAAAAAAGTATTTCAACAAATAATGGTTGGATACAACTCTCCACCCCTTTACCCTTTCCCTCATATAAACCTGTTTTCACGCATTTGTCAAGAGAATAGACCTAGATCAGACCGCTCCTAGAGGAACCGTCTGATCAGGGTCTACTCACTTTGCTAATAGAATTTTATGGATCTGTTTATTTGCTTTCCTAAAATGTCTACAATGCTCCACCTTCCATAATTCATTATAACTATTTTGTCCATGAATATTCAGTAGGTACATGTACATTTGTATTTAAATTTGGAACACATATAGAACAGGGAAAAGGTTAATACGCGCGTGGGGTCGAAACAAATATGACCGAGTGCTCCTGATATCTATAATCTCTGCGTTACGCATTTTCTGAAAATCAGATTGTGAAAACAATTGCTGCTGATATTTTGTATCTATTTCTTTTTTCTCGAGCATTTACAGTCTGGTAATCGTTAAAATCTTGACTATAAATTGTAGTTTTAGCAGAAAGAAACCGCTTCAGTCTCGGGTTTTGGGTGAAGGCTATCTATATACGTATGCTATCTAATTTCATTTTGAATTCTAGATCTGACAGTATATTCAATATGCGTTTCTTCAGTTGAAAAAAATGCACATGTGTATTTATATATACATGTAAGCTTTTGTATATATCTTATCTAAATAATTTATACCTAAATCGATTAAACGACTGCCAGTCATAAAGGTAGTGTCCGCGGTGATGCCCCGCAATCCACGCTGATATCAGCACGGACAGCGATGGCTCGGCGGCGGTAATATCCCGTAGGGTAAATTTCGGTCCGCGGTGGACACAAAATTTGTCCGCGGTGATCCATAAAAATTGTCCGTGCTGGAAACCCGCTCTCAATTTATTTTGTCCGCGCTGGTAAAACGGAAAACAAAAAGTCCGCGGGGCCTGTACTGTACATGTGTACATGTTTTACCCCTTTACAACATCAATATTTATGCCGAGATGATTTGGCGTCACATAAAGATCCAAGATGTTCGAAACTCGGCCAATAGCTTTATTGAATCGAACATAAACTTCCACTGCACAGTTATAACGCTGTTAATCAGCACAGTCACTATTATATGAACTATTTTGAGACTTTTTACTCGCACCATCTTACTACCAACACTATTTGAATGCATATTTTGTTTTAGAGAATGAGGATATGAATGTGAGTTTGTGTATAAGATTAAAAGCATGCTCCATTTTGAACACACGATATTTTGACAAGTACGCAATAATATCGATGTGCGAGATACAAGATACAAAATACAAGAAACTTTATTTGTAGTCGGGTGTTACAGAATAACATTAAACATTAGCTAGAAGCTATTTACCGACTTAAACAAATTGTTTCATAACAAAATACATTAATCAAAATAAATACCTGTGGATAAGAAACATGTTAAAACAGGAAAAGCTATAAATAATTGATACTTCACAAGTTTGCTGTAGATGGCTTAAAATTATGTCTATAAAAATATATACATATATATTATAAATGATAATATTAGACAAATACCAACTTAAGAGTTAACTTAACCTTGCTAAAAGCTGTGAGAAAGATGCTGATCTAGGCCAGAGACCTGAAAACTGCCTTAAGAAGACAAGTAAGAGGCTGATTTGACAACAAGAATACAAAAGTGTGACTGCTAAAATTATTCTAAAAACATATATCACCCCAAATCAGATTTGGGGAGAATTGATCAGCATTTTCTCACCATAAAGCATAATTTACATGGTTTTCCATATATATGTGAAGCGTAATACATTTATTATAGATGAAATCCCTTGTATTATGTTGTTTCCTCGAAAACGAAAAAGAAACACATAAGAAGGAAACATTAACCCTTTACCTGTTAAAATGACAACATGAAAGTTAATTGGACTGCTTTCATAACATAAGTTTCAAGGGAAAAAATAGATTCCTACTTGATGAAAACTGTAAAATCTGGTATGTAAAATGTATAACTTTGTCGAAAACAAAGCAAAACAGGGCAGACCTTGATCAAACGGCTCCTATTGGAGCCGTCTGAGTTGGGTTTATTCTATTTTGGCAATGTTCGATAATGTCTACATGAGGGAAGGTTACTATATAGATGTGTAATGTCTATAAGCAGTGTATTTGCATGTATAGATGAGTTACTCCAATTAATTAAGAGCCCCCTCCCCCAATGAGGATGCCCAGTGTGTGATGCCTTAGTTTAAACATATTTTATTTCAATAAATCTTGAAAGGGGGTTGGGCCACAAGTTCTTCCAACATTAGTTACGGCCCTTCCTCTACAAGTTTAACATTGCAATTGAGTATCTAGCAATATGGCTATATATACACTATAACATATATATATACACTATAACATACACAAAAAAGGACAGGAGAAAAAAGTAGAAGAAGCAGAAGATGATGATTAAAGAAGAAAGAGAATATGACTAAATATTCACAACATATCAAGAAGAAAAGACAAAGAATATGTATGAAGGTCTAATAGTACTAGGTACTGTAAACTGAAGTTTGGCAATTAAGTGGTCAGGCTAAAGTGACTGCTGCTGTAAGGTGTAGCTTTCTGTGACGCTTCAGATCTAGTAATTACTACACTCAGACATTGAGAATCCTTAAAATGTAGCAATTAAAACACCAGTAAAAATAAATAGCAGAAAAGAGTTTGGGTCTGACTCGAAACTTGTTGTTACTCCTCATTCAACTTTTGTGTAACACTTAGAAATTTATCAACTCTGTCCTGATGATTACCAACAGCAAGAATTGAGTCAGGAAAAATAAACTGTCCCTTACGTTTTGATGCTTATTCGAATCTCTTAGTATTACTTATATAGATCTGAACAGCTTCAAAAAATTTGCAATTATCTTTAACAGAGACAGAATTATTTCCGAATAGCAAAGATTCGGTGCTAATTTGATGAAAATCTCTTGTTTGATTAAATAAAACAATACGCTGAGTTTGAAACCGACTGCATCTGAAGAAGAAATGTTCTGCGTCTTCTACTGAATATGTATTACATTGGGCACAGAGAGGATCAGGATATAATTTGTTGTTATAGAGATCTAATTTTAAATTACTACAGTTGTTTCGAATCCTTGCTTGGAAAACTGCTAATCGCCTGTTGCCGTGTAAATAAATCTTAGGGATCGTGGTCGTAGTATTATGCTTTAGGTTGGATTTGAAGGATCTTAAAGTCGTTGCTGATTTAATATTTCTGTCTAAGTTATTCCACATTTCAATAGAACTTGGTATGCAAGATCTGCGCATGATTTCAGTTCGACATAGTGGCACGGTAAAATTTTCTGGATTTCTAAGCTGGTAATTAGTTCTAGTATTTACATGCAGTTGGAAAAGATCTGAAATATATGATGGGGTTAAGTTATTATGTACTTTATACATGAAGTAATACTTCTGTAGTTCCCTCCTAGTTTTTAGAGATTCCCAACCACATTCTATATACAATTTTTCCAATGAGACAGACCTAGTGAGACCTGTAATTATACGTGCTGCCTCGTTTTGCAGGCGTTCAGTGGCACCTACTTGATTTTCAGTACACCCTGCCCAGACAACAGAGGAGTACTCCAAAATTGGGCGGACATAAGATAGATATATTTTACTTAAGCTTTGTCTGTTTAATGTAAATTGTAGTTTGCGCATTATCCCAATAACTTTTGAGGCAGATTGGAGTATAGTCTCAATATGAGTTTGCCACTGACTATTTGAACTTAGAGTAACTCCAAGATGTTTATGATCTTTGACTAGGTTTATCAATGAATTTTCGAAGTACAGTTTCGGTGCATTTTCATGCTGTCTAAGGCAAAAGAACAGGAATTCAGTTTTGGCGGGATTAAATTTAACAAGCCATTGTTTGGCCCAGTATGAAATAATACTCAGATCATGATTAAGTATACCTTCAATATCCTCGACCGATGATGCAGAACAGTACAGTGAACTATCATCAGCATACAACCTTGTTAAACTTAATAAATTCTCAGCAATATCATTTACATATATTAAAAACAGCAGTGGTCCTAGAACAGATCCCTGAGGAACACCGGCATTTATTGTTTTGAGGCTTGATTCTGATGAATGAAGCACAACTCTCTGAGATCTTTCACTTAGATAGTTTGATATCCATTTCAGAAGAGGGCCATTAATTCCATTTTGTTGTAGTTTAAACAAAAGTCCTCTGTGCCAAACTCGGTCAAAGGCTTTTGATATATCGCAAAACACCATACAAGCCACCTGTCTATTATCATGTTTGGCATATGTGATGATAGATATCTATTAACTGCATGGAAGTTGAATGATTTGGTAAAAACCCAGATTGGTACTTGTATATGAGATTGTTATCAATAAAAAAGTTATACATTTTTTCAAAAATCACACGTTTAAACAATTTACCACAACAGCTCAATAACGAAACCGGTCAGTAATTAGACACTGCTGATGTATCTTCTTTCTTAAATAAGGGTGTTATATTGGCTATTTTCCAATTATCTGGATATATGCCTTCCTGCAAGGAAAGATTAAATAATATTGACAAAGGCTTGGATACTGCCAGATGTGTATTTTGTAACATTTTATGACTTATACCATCACAACCACTGGCTTTGTTTTTATTTAAAACTTTAATTGTGTCTTGAATTTCATCTTCAGTAATGATAATATCCTGTAAAGAGTTATTTGTTTTCATAACGAGTTCAGGTAAGGATGCATGATTATCATTTACAGTTGAAATAGATGTAAAGTATGTATTTACTATTTAGTAATTCAGCTTTCTCTTCATTTGTTACACAATATCTAAATTTACCATTTACTTCATCTTGCAAAGGGGGGATCATGTTTTCTGACTTGCCTGATCCTTTAACAAAGTGTTTAATAGTTTTCCAAAAACCCTTCTTATCATTACTTTGAAGGTCAGATAGGTTAAGCTCTAAAGTATTATAAAAAATTTCTTTCGCCTGTTTTTTTCATATTATTTACTTTATTTCTAGCAGTTTTGGACTTATTCCAATCACTAGATTTTCCGGATTTGATAGCTACATGCTGAAGTCGATTTCTGATTCTACATTGTTTTCTTAGGGTTGAGTCAAACCAGGGTTTGTCGTTCATTCTAATCATTATTTATTTTCGTGGAATACTTTCTTTGGCAAAGCCTAAAAATGTTTCTGTAAAATTATTACAAGCCTCATTTACTCCGAGTTCTTAAGACTATTCCAATCGTGGTTCCTAAGTTTATCATTAAATAATTCGTAGTCAGCTTGGTTGTACAGCCAAATTGTCCTCTCAAAAGAGGGGTTTGTTTCATATGAGCATGACAGTATAATACTTGTGGCCTTGTGGTCACTGATGTGTTGAGGCACCGCAATTACTTCAGAATGTTAATATGTCATGTCCAGAGGAATTATAATTGGATCTAATAGTGTATGTGAACGAGTTGGCTCAGTGATTACATTTGTCATTGAATTGATACATAAAATATCCTGTAGATTGTGAAAATTGGTGCCTTGCAACACCTCTACAGCTGTAATAAATATATAACAATCGATCAATCAATCAAATGTTATCTAACTTACGTTCTCATATGTATTGAGTATATACAACCACTTTACATCATGCATGGGGAAGGATCAGGTAATATATACAGGTAAAGGTTAGCATAAAACAAATCTCAATCTATGGGAAATTATAATGGCAGTCCCAGCCATCTGCATGCAATACAAATACAAATAAGAGTTGGCAACTAAAAGAGCCTAATGGCATCAACCAGCAAAAAAGCAGGAAACACAAGCAAAAACAATCAAGCAAATAAAAGGGTTTTCCGGGTCTGATCAGGGACTGCACCTTTTGTCTCAAGCCCTGCTTTATTCCTTTGAAATTTGTATTAATTGATCTCATTTCCTTATTTTACCAACTGATTTAACAAAATTAATTGAATTGCAGACAATTAGATATTAGGCGCCGAAAGATTTAATGTAACTGAGTTATGAAACAGGAACTTTACTTAATTATATCTCTAAAAGCGCTTAGCAAAACATATACGAATAGGTTTAGGGTTTTGTCTTAAACTGACATAATGTTCTCAATTTATGTTCGAAACGCCGGAGAGAGACGCCGATTTACAGCTTTGCATACAGAGTAATCACCCGGTATCCATATACCACGGTAAACATGCAACTACTAAATGTTCACAGTGTCATTATTGTTTGCACCTCTTTACTCTACTAATAAATAGTTTAGGCAGTCAACTATTTTGTTTGCGGTGAAAACTGTGTTTGTTCGTAAGGTTAACAATAAACAATATGGGAATGGATGACATAAATCGCTTGCGATGCGAAAGTGTAATCGTTTCATGAAACGCGATGTTACTTTAAGCAATCGTGCCCAGCGTATTTGTTATCAAACTGGATCCACATTCCTATTTGTCTGTTTTCATATGGGGATTTACTGGAATGATTGACATTATTTTTAACAAAATATGATATATGTGTATAACTAAAAACGCAGTTAATCTTGATTAGCTTCAAATCGACTTTGGATTAAAATCGAAACAAGTGTGAAATACATTCACTACTGTCTAAGCCTTTACTTCATAAATATTCATGTAAGAAATAGTGGTGCCATGGATATTGATTAGAATAATGTTTATACAATCAGATTTATATCATTCCATAAAACAGAGTGGGCCCTGACTAGACGCACGATAAGGGTCTACTATGTTCACATATGCGATAAGGGGTTTATCATTGACGTAAAGGGATATGCTTTTCGCGTTTTATCATGTTCTTTTGAAAAGCAAAATAACAATATCTGCTTATTATTGTGCTCGTTTATATTACTGTTTATATATTACTGTTTATATGCCTGTTCTAGATGAGCATTAGTGAGATAATGTGTTTTCAGGGTTTGCAAACAATGTTGAATAACGAAGGTCTACACTACAGCATACACAGCATGTGTTTAACCCTTCCCCTGCTTTATGTTTAATTCAATGTTTTCCTATCTACTGAATATTCATGGACAAAATAGTTATAATGAAAGTTTGAAGGTTGGATACTGTAGCCATTTTAGAAACTAAAGAACCAGATCTAAACAATTATATTAGCAAACAGGGTCTACCCTAATGGCAAATGCATGAACTAACGTTTATATGAAAGAAAGGGTTAAGTAATCCGCTAAAGATTGTAGAATCCAAGAAAAAAGTGTAAGCCCTGACAAAAAGCAATGTCTATGATATGGCTGTTGATTTTTTTCTGCAGTGTCTGCATAACTCAAACACAAGGGAACCAAATACAGTGCTTAGTATAAGACCTTTATTCATGTGAGAGACATATGTGTGTTTGATTGGTAAACGATTTAATAAACCAGATGTAAAATGTAAGTAGCTGCAACATGTCGTACACTTGGGATTCTGTTTTTTTTAATTGAAATTTTCTTTAAGAATAATACATTGTTTTGACTCGTATAAGAGGCAAATCAGCAGTCTGGCATCTAATCCTGGTATAAATTGTTTTATTATATTTTTACTTGTAATCATATTTCCATATATGCATCTCGATATCTCACAGCGAAAGCATGTCCAGTAGTTCATATGACGCACTAAATATCTAAAGAAAAGACATATGTAATCTAAATGATAGAAATAAGAAGTTTAAAGAAAGTTATAACAATGGCATCTCTGTCACTTTCTATATTTTAAATATTTCGCCACGAATGTTGTTAATATGCACCACGATAAACAGTGCACTGCCGTGAAAAGAGGCTTCAACCTTTGGCTCAGCTTCAATTTCTATGTATGGTTTTTGTTCTTTTGAAACTTGAATTTATTTGTCTCAATTTTACTGAAATATTTTAGCTTTTTCGCACCTTTCAAACAAAGTAGACCAAGATCAGAGGGCCGTCTGATCAGGGCCTGCTTTGTTTTCTTTTAAGTAAATATAGGTGTGATTCTACAATTTTGTTAAAGCAAAACATTCCCTTGTAAAATTTCAACAAATAAATATGGATGGTGTCATTATTTCTTACATTCATAATGCAACGAGGAAGGGTTAAACGAACCATGCATCGTGTAGTATCCATATGATATGCTATGCTCAGTCTATTGTGGTGTGGTCTGAATATAATCTTGCGACCAACTAGATAAAACTGTCTGATCGATGAAATATATCTTTTAACACAAATGGCGTAAAAGAAATTAGGTCTTTGTCTAGAGAACACCCTGAGGTGATAGAGACAATTATTCTCTCCCGTATATGCACAGTCACGACCTGTCCGGGATGTCACTGCACCATAAAAGGCTGCTGCTCGAAGATATTTAGCAATACCACTGTCTACTGCCTATTGATCTGTCTATTTCAATGCACACATGTTTTCACTCGTTACATGTTTAACAATATTAGTTCCTGCCATTGTTATCTCTGATTCAAATCAATGTTTTATATAATTTCTTTTCACACATGTACATGAATGAAACAGTCTAGTGTTTAGTATAAACATAATTTATTTCATATATCATTTCATGAAAAAGGGTCGGGCCACAAGTTAGACCAACAGTAGTTACATCCCTCTCCAATACAACATTATACAGTAAATATGCCACATGAAACAGAACACATGAAACATAAATAGTGTATCAACTACAGTAAAACCTCTCTATAACGGCCACTAAAGTACATCAAATAATTTGTGTTAAAGGCAGGTGGCTGCTTAAAGCAAGGTGAAAGTAAACAGAACGCTCCTATAGGAGCGTTCTGTTTTACGTTCACATTGCTTTAAGCAGCCACCTGCCCTAAATACCAATAAGGAGCCACCTGCCCTAAATACCAAATAACCAATACAATTTAGTGGCCGTTATAGAAAGGTTTTACTGTACATGTATTCTCAACCCTCTACCTTATATGTAATCATCTTTTAAGAAATAATGACATTAATGAACATCCATTACCTTAATATTTATAATGGTACATGAACGAAGTATTGTTTACCATGCAGAAAATGTAGACATATTATTACTTATTCTATAAGTAAATAAGCAAACATAGTAGATCATGATCAGACGGCACCTACAGGAACTATCAGGCCAAGGTCTACTTTGCTGGAGAGGTCCTTTCTATCAGGTAAAGGGTTAAGATAAATACACTTCTCATGGAGCAAGTATAGAATCTGTACTTAAACTAATTCAATATTTGGTAGATATACTAGTATATAAATGCATGTACATGTAATAGTTTTAATTACCCGGAGTCCGTCTAAATATACATTTCCACCTCTTGCAAATTACATATATGTGAAGCGAAGTAAAGATTAGTTGTCCAAGTGCAAAAACATTACATATTACAATACCGTACACTGGAGACCCATATTTACTGCAGCACGGTAATATTGGCCACAGAGAATATTGTTGACTCCAATCTGTAGAAAATGTAATCAACCTGGGTCTTGAGAGTACATGTAATTCCATCTGCATTAGGTCATCTTCTCAAACTATGCCGCACATATAACATAAATCCCTTAATTACATACCCCCTTCTATTGAACCCCCTTCCCCCACCCCCTTACCCACAAAACATAAAAATTGAAAAAAGAAAAGTAATATAGTTGAATGCTTGTGTTGGAAGTCAACAGTAGGTATGTACATGTAATTGAAACAGGTAGAACTTTTCCTTCAGTCTGAGTTATGTCGCGCTTCTTTGCGTGCTGACCAGTGGACCGAAACATTTTGCAACTCTCTCATCAATTAACCCATCATCTTGATTTATTAAATCTGGATCGTCTATGTATGCACTTCAATCCACATCTCAAATTAATTTTACGTTATATTTCGAATTAGTTTCTGTAGTTAAGCAATTGGATATCAAGCAGGACCGTAGCAGTTTGGATTGGTACTATCAATTATAAACAGAACCCAGACTATTTGACACACCACTTCCTGTTTACAGCAGAAGCTGAAGGAAAGTACACTCTGAAGCTTAACCCACTACATGTACCTCATAGGCTATTTTGAGATCCAACCTCTTTGAATAAATCTATCGAAAAGGAGCATTAACTAAAGGAAAGGAAATATTTAGAATTTTGTAGTTATGAAACCATAGTGATAAATAAAGCATTTGCTCCTTAGGAGCAAATGCTCTATTCATCACAATGGTTTTAAAAAGTGACCTTTTACAGTGGCGTAGAAAGGCGCATTGATGGAAGAAAGGGTTTAGCAGACGACACTGTTCGAAGACAAACTGTATTTGGCGCCCAACGAATTAAAGGATTACCTGATTAGTTCCCATTATTTCCCATACAGTAACATGTGATGTCCCTCGTCATTTAAAGTCTCGTTATATTTTAGCATCATTTTTCCTTGTGCAAAATTGAACAAGTCGAGTTTTTGTCCAAAGAGGTTTTAACCCTTTCCCTTATGTAAGCGCATTTTTACGCATCTGCAAACAGAGTAGACTCAGATCAGACGGCTCTTATATGAGCCGTCTGATCAGGTCTGCTCTGTTTGCTTATGGCGTAATATAGATCTGATGCTAAATCTTCTGCCTGAGCCAAAATGTCCTGTATTCATATGCCATTATAAAAATTAATCTTATTAATATTTATGACGTCATTATTTCTTACACGAATATGCAACAGGGAAATAGGTTTTAATACATTAACAAACAAGTCGTGATACTTGACAAATTTTACTTTTCGACGAAATAACGGGATTTACCACGGAAATACCTAGATAAGCTGACCGGCCACTTGATACAAATGAGCTACTGCAACGTGGTTGTCATGTGTCGTCGTAAACAAAAATGGCGACATACAATTTACAAATGACACGGCGGAGCCCGCATTCAAAGCCGATATACGGGAATGATAGAAAAGAACATAAGAGACAATACTCCCAGTCGAGACACACAGTCTGATGTGGGGAAAATGGAACTAGTTTCAGTTCTAATGTCCCTGTTGTTGTTTGAACACACTAATCGACAGATAAAATAGAATTTATATATACATTACAGTCCATGGTCAGATAATTCACTGACGTCAAATGCGCGCACAATTTAGATGGTTTTGCTTGTTTCGCGGTAATTTCCTCGATCGTTTTTGAACAAACAAAATTAATTAAACGTAAATTTGGTGTTAATTTCTATACAAAACATCGCGCGTAGACATTTGACAACTAATTGAAAATATGAAAGGTCTTTAACAGTCTGACATATATGGGTCAAACTTAACAAATATTTGCTTTAACAGTATATGAATTGTCAATATATTCAACAAAAGTCTCCAAGGTAATATATACCCGCCGAGTTCCTGTGTTCAAATTGTGTATACAAATTGCAGAAAATATTATATTTCCTTTTTAATTGGCAGGAGTTTTCAATGCAAAATACTGTACAAAGTAATTGAACAGTTGGACATAATTTGAACCTTGAAGAAGCACATACTCATCTAAACTTGTTTCATAAAGCAACATTATTTGTCTATGTCGCTTGTGTTTTAGGCGAATTTCAATTTTTGTTTGAAAATTGAAAAGTGTCACCTTTTGTTATTTTCAATGTACAGAGTCGCTGTGTTTAGAGTGTAAGTTGATAATACAACGAATTGAAAACATGTAATTTATAAAACTTTGCTAGAAATAGCAGGACGTTAGATGATAATGGGTATTACACGTAACTTTATGGAAATGTACTAAAGTGATAGTATCTACTTGCAACCTGTTTCAGAAATGCCTAAAATACATATTCATTTGTGTATAATTATACTGAAAAGAAGTATATCGCAAGAAAACCAACCAGACAAACGAGGAAGACAACATTTGCATGTGTTTGAGATCGAAGAGCCGATGTTATTCACTATTGTATTAGTATTTGTTCGGGTTGCATTTTAGTTTCATTAACTGTTCGACATAGGCAGATGATATTTTGTTGTAGAACAAACATTATAAGTATCGATGAAAATTGTTTATTTTGTATCGCGGTTGCATTTTTCGATATAAGTTCAAATTGAAAATCTTCATAATAATGATTGAACCTAACAGATACATGTATCAAGTTTTAAGATGTTATTGAAAATATGCGTTAATTGTAGGGACTTTCAGTTTAACCCATTCCCTCATGATGACGACTTTTGGCGAATCTGTAAAAGTCTCTTTGTGAAACCATTGTGATAAATAGAACATTTGTTCTTATAAGAGCAAATGCTCTATTTATCACAATGGTTTCAAACTACAAAATTCTAAACTTTTCCTTTTCTATAATTAATGCTCCTTTTCGGTAGATTTATTGAAAGAGGTAGGATCTAAATATAGCCTATGAGGTAATTGAGGTAATTAATATGAGGTAAGTGATCGCACACTCCCTAGTCCCGCTACTCCCGACCTGACTCGCATTTACAAACATTTTGGAACCTGATGAGACGGCGAGTTATTCAATAAAGTGATCCTGTTGCATTTTTTGGGGCAAATCTTAAATGGATATGCTTACTTAAATGTAATTTCAACAAAGCACTTCAAAGGTATCGGTGGCCAAATATATTCCTCTATGCATGTATCTAGGACTACGCGATAAAGGCACGTCTAAACACCATACAAATATAGCGTAAATTCCTCTAAAGAGACCATCAACATGAGGTATACTTCTGAATATCAATATAGTAGCTTAATGCTGTATAAAAGTTATGCAAAAAGCTCCGATGTACATGGATATTACTGTACACACAAATGCTACATGTTACTGACATATCTTAACTTCCACACTGCTGTGAAAAAAGCATGTCTGCTCAAATCTGGATATTATGCAATTGTGACTATATCCGATTCGATCAATGTTTTGAGAAACAGTGGACTCGGTGTCTCATCTTGATCCAAGCAGTTTGCAAATGCAAGTCAAGTCGTGATTATAGAGGGGTGTGGTTTAACCCTTTCCCTGTTCTATGTTTGTTCCAAATTTCAATATCTACTGAATATTCATAGGTAAAACAGTTATAATGAAATATGGAAGATGTAACATAGTAGCCATTTTAAAAACTAAATAAACAGATCTATCAAATTCATTTAGCAAACAGAGCAGCCCTGATCGGACGGCCCCTATAGGAGCTGTCTGACCTAGGTCTACTCTGTTTGCAAATTCTTGAATATGTGTTTATATGAGGGTAAGTGTTAATAGATTCACGTGTGATCTGAAATGAATGCACGATGCTAGTGTAATACATATCGAACTCTGACAAAGATGTTATAAAGGTAAAAGCTAAATGCTGTCTTATACAGCATTTACTGTTACATGTATTTGTAGATTTGTTTTATATCCCATTTTACCATTAACCCCGTCACTGCCAAGAATAGCTATGCAAACAGTGTGGATCCAGTTGAGATACCAAGTAACTCTACGTCTCAGCAGGATCCAAACTTCGTTTGGAACTTGTGTAATATTGACTACAACGGAATCAGTTATGCTTTTGAGAAACTAATGACCCGGTGTCACACGGTCCGGATCCTGATGAGACGCCAATAGATCTTTCTGTATTACTTCTGCCATGTATTAAGCAACCACCTTACAAAAAGTTCATATTTGTAATCCTTTCCCACATGCCAATGAAGGAAACTATCACTGCATAATTATCATGAACTGATGTATCCTAAACTGATGTTTTCATAATTACATGATTAACAGCGGAAGTATTGGCTATGACTGAAACTTCAGAATTCTATAAGCAAACAGGCCTGAACGATATATCACCATGCGTTTTGTACAGCAAGCTCATTGAAAATCAAAGTCAGTGCATAGGAATTTCTACTGTTCTACAGGACCACCCCAAAATTAAGTCAAACATTATCTTAATCCTCATGTTAGAAATTATGTCATCATGACTATTCATTAAATTAGATTTTAAATTCACGCAGGAAATGTTTGCCATGGCTGAAATTGTGGAATCAGATCAATATTATTCCATAAGCAAACGAGCCGTCTGGTATGGGTCTACTGTTTTCAAAGGCGTTAATTAAATGGCGTATTTATGGAGTAAAGGGATACTGTTATGTATGGCCACCGTTTGACTGGATGAAACGTATGCCCATGTCTAGTACAGTATATGTAAATATGCATATAATTCTAGGGAATCTATTTCCATTTCAATTGCCCATGTGTAGATGTTACTACGATGTGAACTAGGCCAACGACGGTCTTATGCGATACTATTTAATATAATGTAATCCTCATTTTTTATATAATTTATGAACATGTTACTAAAACAGCTGGCGAAATAACGAAATGTTATCAATATCCCTAGCACTTCTGTTCAGTGTATAAGTAAAACATGTCTTTGCAATTGTCCTTGCTTTAAAGATATATAGATTTCCTACTTTCGTTACTCATACAAATACATGTACATGTAGGACCTTCACATACGGTAGAACTTGCCTTAAGCGGCAATCAAAAGAGGTTATACAGGCGGTACCTTAATACAGGTCAAAAGTAATGCAGAAAGCTCCTATAGGAGCTTTCTGCATTACTGTTGACTTGCATTAAGTACCCGCCAGCTTGTTAATCCTTCAAGGTAAAATACAGGAATGACCGCTAAAGACAAGTTTTACTGTAGTGTTAAGTAAAGTTGTAAAGTTTCGTTACATGTCTATAAATTGTCTGGGGGAACGGCCTCTTTTAATGTTAACCAACATATTTTGTATTAGAATACAGTCATAAAACCAATTATGATATTCTACAGGGACGCCTCTCTCTCTTTATGTATTTGAAAACGTCTGCCACAACATTTAAGCCATAGGATGGGGCAAATATGTGTACATGGCGTCGCATATAAGCTATATTTTAGCTATGCTCCTACTATATATAAATACCAAGTTAATGTTTTATTCACTAATATTATTGTTTTCAATGCAGTATTGAATGATATAATCGTATTACTGTTTGCGTGTGCTTAAATTTCGAATACTTCATGTTGGCACACTTGGCAAAGTTACAAAGGTCTAATTCTCTTTAAGCAGATTGGCTTTTTCCATTTCTATTAGATGGAACATGCTTCAAAAGTGTCAGTCGATTTCCCGTTTTGCTGCAATATTATTACCATCAAGTTAACATTTGTTTCGCCATGCATATTTGGAACTTTATTTTGATAGTCAATGCAATATTAGAGCAATGGTTGTCATGGAAAGTTTGGAAACAATACATACAGGTTTTCTCCGAGGTGTTTTTTAACTGTTTCACCGATGATGTCGCCAAATTTGACCGCGATAAACAGGACAATTCCAGATCAGACGCCACCTTTTCAATGCGGTTTTTGATCAGGGCTTTCAGTATTTGTCTCAAACTCTATTTGTTATATCTGCGGTTTATTCCATTGAACCATTTTCTATCACATTTATTCATTTTATCGACATGTTTTTGTTAAACGTTGGTAGCAGACGGCAATTAAAAATTGGCGCCGCAAGAGTTAACCCTTTACAGTATATAAACGACTTTCCATGCCTTTACAAACGGAATAGAGCCAGAACAGAAGGCTCCTATAGGAGCCGTCTGATAAGGGTCTGCTCTGTTTGCATATGCTATAATATAGATATGATTCTAAAGTTTCTGACATGGTCAAAACGTCTCGTGTCCATTTTCTATTTTAACAATTAATCTAATCTAACATTTCTGACGTTATTATTTCTTACATGGATATTCATAGATTAATAGATTGAAGGTTTGCAGATATATACTGGCGTATTAATCACTGATTAGGGACATTTGGTTTGGAGAATGAAGCTGAGGTGACCATCGGAAGTGTTGCTTAGGCTCAACACTGTTTGACCTGTCGGCCACCAACTCTTCTATCATACATATATAAAATTATAGTAAAAACTCGATACTACGAAATTTAGTGAGGAGGAATTTATATTTTATAGGCAGGGTGAAAGTCTTGCAGAAAGCTCCTACGGGATCTTTCTGCATGACTTTTATCCTGCATTAAACTGCCAACTATAGTACGTATTTGAGTGGTACGTATTTCAGTGTTCGTAGTATCGAGATTTTACTGTCTGTCGAGATTTTACTGTCTGTTGTGTATCCGTTGTGCGACGCACATGACAAGGGTTTAACCATTTCACTACCAAATATTGTCGCCTGAATAAATTGTCGCCAATATATTTTCGCTTGTTTAATTGTCTCCCGTCTATCACCCCAGTAACATACAGTTTGGAACCTGATGAGACGTCGTGTTACTCGGCATTTCACCTAGATCCATGTTGTTTGCGTCGGTAATCACAGATACGACATTGAAAGTGAAATGGTTAAAAACTTATTTATAAACGAAAAACATTCGTCAACTTGCAGTTTTCTTTATTTTTCTTGTAGGTTTCTACTTACTCATGAATATTTATGTTAACCCTTGGCTTGCTATTCACGTCAATATACCTACCTGTAAATAGTGAAAACCCAGATGAGACTCTCATCAGGGTCTGCACTATTTACAAGTTGATTGTGCAACCAGTGCACTCCACAGCTGTGATTGCACAGCGAAATACGTGTACACAGTGAAGATATATGTAATTATGCAACAGGGCATGGGTAAAGAAGGAGAAATGTATTTTTTAATTCAGCAAGAGAAGGGTTAAGTCGAAACATAAAATACGTTAGTATGCTGATCTGAGCCTACTACGAGTTTCTGCACGTAAATGTGTCACACAATCATAATTGGTAGCGGAAGACTATGACGTATCCAATATATGATATACACGTATTATTCAAATGATATGTAACTGCTTAACTTTTCGTCTGGAAATAACTCTAACCGACTGAGACACATCTCTGCTGTATATGCACCGTCACGATCTGTTGATGATTCTATTTCCAACGGTTGTCATCATGGTATCTATGTTTGTTAAGAAATGCAATTGCAGTAAAGTCTCGCTGGTACGTTTATTTTGCCCTGCACTAGGCAGCCACTTAATTTTTACAGAAACATTTGTTAATAAATTGTGGTCGCATTAGAAAGTGTTATTACTGTCATGTAACCTTCTCAAAACAATATCAACCCTGTCAACGCTGAAAGTTTAGGGTGGAAAAGTATAGCATTGTTATTTGGTAGAGTCCATACATTATGAAAGGGTAACATTTGTGAGAGAAGTTTAAATATTACAAAGCAGACCCTCGAGCACATGGTTCCTTTGCACTGTTTACAAATGGCAGTGTATTCGGTTTCTGCATTCAAGGGGTTAACCAAAGTCGATAAAGTGGTATAGATAGATAGACATACACCAATTATTGTAAACAAATAGTAAAAGGCTATCACCATACATTATCAAGCAATTAGAGCAGATATTTGTCATTACTGAACGTTGATATCCGGGCCACTATTCCACGCATCACTAGAAGCATCTACCTCATCATAACATTACATTAATAAATAGTTACCACGGGCAATATATTACATTATTACGCTTGAAAGGTTGATGCAAGTACATATTATTCTGGGCAGCATGCCAATCTGGCCATTACTAAAGAAGTAAAAAAAAAATCTTAACTATTGTATGCCTGTTGGAATGAAGCATGGTACAAGTTTAATATAAACATATTTATTATCTAATAATATATAGAATTAGCTTTACGATACTGTTATTAGTAATACACTATATGGAAAGGCTATACACAAATTATAAATCAGAGGTATACACTTAAATAGCATACCAGGTATCATATACTCATCAGAAAGGAAAAAAATGCTTTAAATATGGCATCCTATCTAGGGAATTTCTGAAAGTAGGAGATCATTTGAAAGCAAAAGCAGCCATGCAAAAAGAGAAAGTTGCAGTCTTGGTTTTATTCAGTCTGTGATGATCAGTTATGAAAAGTGCAACACACAATCTACAGTACCAACATACTCAGCTAAACAAATTGAAATATGTAGTTACACAAAAGTAAAACTTATTGCACTTAAGTTACTCTATAATTTGATTGGGTAAATCTATAAACTCAAGTTTGTGCAAATCATGTATCTAGCCAAACTTCAGCACACCAGGAAACATCATATGCCCTAATATTCATGTACACTTGTCACTCAATATTGGTTACCAGTGTGTATTAACAGATTAAAGGAGTGATAACATAAATACTGTAAACTGAAAATCATCATAAAACTCATGTAAGTAGAAGATGCTTTTTCAAAACTACCGTAAAACAATTTAATGTTGGCATATTGCGAATAGCAAGTGACAATTTGTTCCACAGACTGCAACATAGGTAAGAAAATGACTTGATACCAAACCCTTTGACCTATGGTAATATGAAACCACCATTTTATGGCAAATTCGCAGCATCTTACATACTGATTGATTTGCGATGGAGGTGATTTCTTCACTTTTCACAAGAAAACGACAGTAAGCTTGGTGTAATTTATCTGTCCGTGTCCCTATTTGTATCCGAGCTTCAAAATGTCCGTGTTTCAACGACATGTACACTATAGAAGCAAATGCGGACTTTATAATATAAAGCAAACCCACGCGCTGACACGTATTTGCAAACAGATTAGATACAGATGAAATGCCGATTTTGGATCCAAACTGGTTTGACACTCGGTCAAATTTTGATCGAATCGGAAGTTGTCAAAACTACATCAGATACAAATTTGAGCAGACATAATTTTTTTCACTGCGAGGTTAGGGATGATCTTAGTTATTTGTGAATCGAACCTCGTACATCTATTGTAGTACTTCTGGAAAGTTACGGGGAAATCGACTCATTAGCGTGTATAATGTTATGTTAGAACTCAAATGGTCTACGTAAATAGAGAAGATCTATTTAATATGATTTAATCGTCCCTCTCCAGATATTGACTCTGTCCATAGAGACAAAGGACACTCTAAATTTAGTAGTAATACTTTTACATGCGGCTTTTGCTTTGTATTTCGGTGAAATGTCTCAGTGAATAATGGACTGGAGCAGCATCTAAACCTAGAGGTCAATGTATAATGCGTTAATTAAAACATCTTCAAGAATAACTTCTTTATTTCTCCACCAAACCCTATGTTGTTACCACTCTTTAGAATCGTCTCTGAGAGACGATTCTAAAGAGTGGTCACAACATAGAGCTTTTAGTAAAATATTTCATAAACAAACAGAGTAGACCCTGATTAGACAGCTACTACAGGAGCCGTCTGACGTGTAGTCTACTGTTTGCATAAGCGTTAAAAGACGTATTTTTGGGTTAAATGGTTGTACTAGTAGTCATTTCATTGTTTGCTTTCCTTTTAATTTTTCGTTAAGTGAAAAGCATAACCATTATTTAATTTTTGTATGCCGCAGATTCTATATATCCATTTATCACATAACATTCCTTGTATTCGAGTTAATATAACCACTACATGTTTCTTTATAGTACACGTGTTTAATATGAGCTGTGACGTCATGTAGAAACACCACTGACTATTGTATAAATATACATGTAGGACCTGTCAAAAACGGCATTTTATTCGAAATAAGTTATGTAATAAAAAGGATATGATGCTCGTGGTCATTTTGTACTAACCGATCCTTTATTATTCCATAACCATATAGAGCAGACTCTGATCAGGTGGCTCCTACATGAGACGTCTGATCTGGGTCTACTCTGTTTGCAAAGGCGTACAAATCGCATCTACCATGTAAATTGTAAAATAATAACGCGAACGATAATTATTTAACGCTTTTCATGATGAATGAATAGTCATAAAGGTATTGACCGATTCCCGCATAGCCTATAATTATTGAGATCTAACCTCTTTGAATAAATCTACACAAACGGAGCATTTACTACAGAAAAAGGAACATTTTAGAAGTGTGTAGTGTTGAAACCGTTGTGATAAATAGAGCAAATGCTCTATTTATCACAATGGTTTCAAAAAGTAACTTTTAACAGATGCGTAGAAAGGCGTATTCATGTACAATGTAGGAAAGGCTTAAATGAATGTATGAGCATTAATTACCTGAGTGTTTATAATGTTTATAATGGAGAGGTTTGACTATGTAATTGTCAACCATTGGAACTATGTAATTGTTAACCATTTCAAAACAGTTAAAATCAGATCTATATGTCACAGTGCGTAGGTTTGCTGTGTGTAGGATTGCTGTACAAGCGCGCTTTTATGGCAACGTGGTAGACATGACAACATGGCTTCATTTTATGTTTTAATCTCCGCAGAAGAAGGGTGTTTTGTTGTTGTTAAAACCAAGATAGAATATTACTTAGAATTGTACGACCATAACAGGGAATTATTATATCTCACTACTCTGAATGCGCCTTAAATTTGCAAAAATAAACAATATCGGTCAATATATGTGATTAATATATAGAGGGCTTAGTCAGCTTTCTTTTATGCTGTCTGCAGACTGAGTGATTATACCGTCTGAAATCTGAGTAACTATGCCGTTTTCAGTTTGAATAAGCATTTGTAAAAATATTGTCAATAGTATCTGGTAATCACTTCTCTTCCAATTTACAATTAGCAAGCTACAATGTTTAGATCCAGATAAGATGACGGCTTACACATCGATTCGCAATGTTTTATGTGATGCGTTGTTTTGAATATATGGGTATATGGTATTGTTGTATTTTTGAAAGCTGGAGCTTTCGGCATTACTTTTGACCTGCATTAAGCTGTTGCATGTTTTTTTAAATATGCATAATTATGAATTTTAGAACAATTTGTACGGTAAATTTTAGAAGGACCGAACTTTTACATTGAGTTACCCCGAAGTTCGAGTTACCCAAGTGCGAGATAACGAAGTTCAACTTTATATGACAATATAATTTCAGGAATAAATAAATAAACACAAATGATTACTTAGATTTCACTTACATAGTTTTGGAAATTCTTGTTTTTCATTGCAATATGCATTATTTAAAGATTTCTTATAATTATGTTTAAAGCAGAAACAGCAGAGTATCGCTAATGCGACCACATAACTTAATAACATGAAAGTCTGTAAAAACAGGTGGTTGCTTAATGCAGGACAACGTTAATCTTCTATGTGAGCTTTCTGCATAACTTTCGTCTTGCATTAAACTACCATATGTTTCAAAAATCACGAACAAGACTTCATTTGAGTGGTCGTTATTAGCGAGACTTTACTATGTATCTGCATCGACTGTTTGTATGTTCCCGCTGAGCTCACATTTAGCCAGATACAGCCTTCTGATTTACTGCAGCACTCAAAGAAGAAAATGTATATTTCTGTATTTTAAACAGGTGGTTGTTTAGGAGCGTTCTACTTTTACTCGCGTTTCTAATGTAGCGTAATTGGTGGTCAAGATGGAAATTAACAACCATCTAGTTTCAGTATTAGCGTTAATATAATGTGTTACTGTAAAGTAAAACTACAAAAAAACAAGAGGTCCCATTCTGGGTCTTAAAGGTGGATAGGTGCTTAAGCTGAGCAAAATATTTTTACATAAGTTTTTACCCACTACATTTTCAGAAGCCTAGCTATAATCAGTTAGTCTCCCACAATGCTATCAGGGCGTCACACAATTTGGATCCTGATGAGACGCCGAGTTACTCAGCGTCTCATCTGGATCCAAACTGTTTGCATAGGTAAATACTCATCCGCCTACAGAAGACTAAAGGTTAATGCAGGACGAAAGTTATGCAGAGAGCTCCCACAGGAGTATTCTGCATTACTTTCGTCCTGCTTTAAGAAACAATCTGCCTTTTAAAACTACCCCTAGCCCTATGTTTATTCATAAAGTGGTCGCATTGGGGAAGTTTTACTGCACTTGCCTTGTTTCTTAATATGTTCGTTTACTGTTTTAAGTTAAATATATGCGACGAGCGTGTCTTTTCCAATTTAGCCTTCTGTAATTTATATTTTCGCTCATACTCTCCCAAACCATTTGACTGAATGTGGATCGTTATTGATATGTTGACTTTAGGATTTTATAGCTATTTCGGAAATGTCAACTTTAAATGGATTGTGTAGAGTTATCACAGACTGCAACCGAAGTTGATGTTTGCAGTTAGATATTCATGATATGGATGGACACAAACAACCACTAACGCCCCGAAAGTAACCACATCTGATACTCAGGCGTGGTTGGTATTTGTGTCCATCAATATGAAAACACAACGTTGTCACAAGCAGGAAGAACTAATCCTAAATTCCTATTCATGCCTAAAACATTTCCCTCATAAAGACAACGTATGGAAACTTTGCAAACAGAGTAGACCCCGACGTTGTAGGAGCTGTCTGATCAAGGTCTACATGTATGTACTTACCTAATGATATATATTTTATTTTGAAGTGCATTTTTTTAATTATAACACGCTGTCCACAAATTGATTAATATCCTTTCAGTAATTAACTACTGAAGGAATATTCACAGAAGACAAGAATTAAACGTTAGTTTATTAATACATATACAGTAGAACCCCTCTAATGCGACCACTTAATGAATCAACATGGTTGTCTTTATAAGTAGGTGGTTGCTTAATGCAGGACAAAAGTAATGCAGAAAGCTCCTCTAGGAGCTTTCTGCATTAGTTTTGTCCTGCATTAAGCTACCACCTGCCTCTACCACCTAGAATTATACCGATTTTAGGTGCACATTAGCGGGATTTTACTGTACTCTACTTTTCAAATGTTTTGTTTGCTTAATACTCAAACAAAACTTACGCTTTTCATGTGTTTCTTTGTATGCAAAAACTGTCACAGTGATAGGCAAATTAAACCTAATAACAGCTTACCAACTGAATAATCATGTGAGAAATAATGACTATATTAATATCTGATAATACATGTATAATATTTATATGCATTATTATGAACAAAGGAGTTTTTTACCATGGTAATTGTAGAACAAAATCACCATCATTGTATAAGAACATCGTCCGAGGTTGTAAAACATCCGAATCTGAGTCTGAGATTATTCCCAAGCATCTGATTGGTCAGATTTTGAGCAAGCCTTAATTCTGACCAATCAGATGCTCTTGCTCAAAACCTGACTGGTCAGATACTTGAGACTGATCTCAGACTCGGGCAAAACGTTTTGCTATTCAACTTATCGCTTATGGAATACAAACCTAGTGTATAACAGGTGGTTTTGCCAACCTCAAAACCTTTGGCTAATTTGTGAATGGAATGATTCCGCATAATTCACCACAGACAGGATAATCAACATATATGACAAAAACAGGCGAATTTTTGTTTATGTAAAATGCCACGTTCGGTTTTTCAAAATGATGTTATTTGCACGAGTAAATTCAATATTCGCTTCAGCTGAGGTAATTATTGAGTAAATTGTCTGTAGTTTGCTGTGTAAATCAGTTTCCCTTCTGGTGAAATAACATCAAAACACAGATAAAGTATAGAATGCTTTGGGATACACGAATATCTGTTGTACTAAATCAATTACAGAGGTACAGAAAAGATGCGTAAATTTAAACTTTTTCAAGAATAACTATACTGTAACTATACTGTGACCACTCTTTAGAATCGTCTCGAAGAGACGATTCTAAAGAGTGGTCATAGTATAGGATTTGGTGGAGAAATGACGATTTTGTATTTGGGCACGCACCTCTTATCTGTAGCTCTGATTATTACATGCCCAAAATTCGACTTAACCCTTCCTCCACTTTGAAACAAATTCTGTATGCTCAGTTTTGAATATGGTGCAATATTCACTTCAGTATAAAATGTCATTAGCGGCCATTCATTTATTGAAAATAATTATGTGTCTTAAAAAGCAGGTGGTTGCTTAATGCATAGGAAAGTAACACAGAAAGCTCAGATAGGAGCTTTTTGCATTACATGTGACCTGCATTAAGCTACTACTTGCCCAATAGACCAATAATAAGACATCTTTTTGATGGCCGCTTTTATGAAACTGTTGACTGAGTGTCAAACAGCTTTCATTGTCATGCGAGTTCGAGGTGGATGCGAGTGTGCAATCGTGTTTAGAGGGATAAGAATAATTAGAATATCATTATGTTCTTGTGTATCTCTAAAATGGCATACAGCAGAACCTGTCCTAAGCAGTCATTCATTCATTCATTCATTCATTCATTTGAGTCTTAAAAGCACATTATGGTTGCTTAATGCAGGGCAAAAGTAATACAGAAAGCTCCAATAGGAGCTTTCTGTATTACCTTTGACCTGCATTAAGCTGGTACCTTTTTCTGATGGCCGTTTCAGACAAGTTCTACTGTTGTAGTGGAAACAACCATCAGGACAAATATATGAATTTCACATAAAGTCGTCAAATTAATTGCGCAAAGTATCATAGGCATTCTGCCTTGTGGTGATTTTGTAGGTTATGCTGTTATTAAAGCGGCATAAACTGGCAAACAGGAGTGAAACAATGTAGACGTTTACGATGATTGAGCTTATATTTGTTACCGAAAGGCAAACAAGGAATGTGTTTGTTACAATTATATATCTCGTATTTAAGCCTTTCGGCGCCAATTTTCTCATTGTCGTCTGCAAAACCAATTTTGTCAAAATCATTCGGGAAATTAAGGAAATGAGATCTATAAATGCAAATTTCAAAGGAATAAAGCACAGATATAGAAATAAGAGGTTGAGACAAAAAGTGAAGTCCGTGATCTGGGACTGCACTATTTTTCGTGGTGCATTTTTGCGACGTTGGCAGTGAAAGGGTTAATAAACAGTAAGGTATCACCGTGAGTGATTTTCTGTCGCACGTTTTGCAAAGACTATCGGTTTTGGTTTAACGCTGTCAAATATTGTCGTCTGCAAACTTTGTCGTCTGATACAATGTTTAAATTTCTCCCTTTCCATTGAAAAACATTACCATAGTAACAAACATACTTGCTTCTGATGAGACGCCGATTTACTCGGCGTTTCTGGTTCCAAGCTGTTTGCACAGGTATTCAAAGATGCAACATCGGCAGCGAAAACGTTAACTCTCGCGATCTCATAGACGGAACATGGGCAAAAAGTCTTGACTCAGATCAGAGGATTAAAGTCAACACTTTGTACAGAACTCAGATGTCCAGATAAGATAGACGCACACACACTCCTCAATACGACAAATGGGTACATTCCAATATTTGATGTGGACGAATTCATTATAGATAATATAAGACCCAAAGGGTTTAAGAAATATTTATACTGCTCTGATACGGGTACCAAGACATAAACATGTTCGCATTTTATTCGGGTAAGCTTTTGAGAAACGACTGACTGAGTGTCAACCAACTCCAATCCTAGAGGAGCTCTCTGTATGACTTTCACCCTACATTAAGCTGTCATCTGTCTCCAAGACCGATATTTTTACTAATTTGACCGTCCGGTTTAGAGGGATTTTACTGTGTTGTGTTGTATAATTGGCCTACATCCGATTCGTTAACCCTTTCACCGCCAATGTCGCAAAAATGCACCACGACAAATAGTGCAGTCCCAGATCAGACGCCGCCTTTTAAAGGCGTCGTCTGATCAGGGACTTCACTTTTTGTCTCAATCTCCAGTTCTAGATCTGTGGTTTATTCCTTTGAATTCTGTGTTCATTTATCTCGTTTCCTTATTTTACCGAATTAATTACAAATGTAATACATTTGGGTTGCAGACGACAATTAGAAATTTGGCGCCGAAAGAGTTAACGTTTTCCCAGATTAATGTTTATGAAGCATTTGACTACTTCGTGACTATTTAACTAAATTTTCATACGGTAGAAAATTAAAAGAGAATTTATGGCTTAGACAATAACTGTAGGATCCGATCTATATAATTTCATTAACATACAGAGCAGAGCAAACCCTGCTTAGGAGCCGTCTGAAGTGGGTCTACTCTGTTTGCAAAGTCGTGAAAAGGCAATGTGTAAAGGAAATGGTTAAAGTTGTTGAGATGCTATTGATCGAGTGTCAGACAGCTTGGATTCTGACGAGAGGCCGGAATTCTCCGGATCTCATCTGGACTCCAGCTGTTTGTTAATGGCATTAAGGTATTGGTTGGTATAGTGTTGTTAATCAGTCGATGGCTTATGTAATGGCTCATGTAATACAATGTGTCAAATCGTGTCAGTTATACGATAGCATTATCTATTATAGCTGGACAGATGCACTTTCTATAGATCCGTATAAGGGGATATTACACCAGCTGATGAAGCCATTCGTTTCGGTTTTCAGTACAAGTAGATAACGCCAATCATTCTTAACCCTGGTTCCCTGTTCTGTATTTAGGCCACATTTCAATACCTACTGTATATTCATTAACAAAATAGTTATAAAGAAATATGGAAGGTGGAACATTGTAGAAATTTTAGAAAGCAAAGAAACAGTTCTATCAAATTCTATTAGCAAACAGAGTAGACCCTGATCAGACGGCTCCTCTAGGGGCCGTCTGATCTGGGTCTACTCTGTTTGCAAATGCGTGAAAAAAAAGGTCGCCATAAAGGCATCGACAGAAGTCCTTGGTGTACTCATATCCTATACACAGGACTTTCGGGCAAGTTATTTGAGAATTAAATGTAATTTTGTTGTTTTTGTAATTACAGGGCGTCTCGTCTGGATTCAAGCAGTTTGTTAACGTCATTAACCCATTTGCTCCCAGTGGATTCTTCCATGTGTATGTATCGGATTAGTCCATTTTTTATCTAAGGGATGCCTGGCCTAAAATTTCATTTTAGTTTTGTTTTATATTGAAATTCCTATCAGCAAACAGTGTAGACTCTGACCAGACGCCGCATTATGCGGCGTCTGATCAGAGTCTACACTGTTTGCCTACGTCCCATATATGGGATCGTGGGAGCAAATGGGTTAAGATATTAATTGGTATGGTATTGTTAATCAGTCGATGGCTTATGTAATATCTCGTGTAATATAACGTGTCAAATTATGTCAATTGCAGTAAAACCCCTGTAAACCGGACGATCATTTTAGCATAGATATCCGTCTTGAATACAGATGACAGCTTAATGCAGGGTGACAGTCATGCAGAAAGCTCCTCTAGGAGCTATCTGCATAAAGCTCCTCTAGGAGCTTTATGCATGCTTTCACCAGTACAACCTGCCAACAGAGTAGACCCAGATCAGACGGCTCCTATAGGAGCAGTCTGACCAGGGTCTGCTCTGTTCGCTTATGGTGTAATATAGATCTGATTCTATAGCTTCTATGTGAGCCAAAATGTCCTGTATTCATATGCCATTATAAAAAATAATCTTATTAATATTCATGACGTACATGAATATTCATCAGGGAAAGGGTTAGTGGACAGCAAAAGGATGTCTAATTATGGGTCTGTAATTAAGGTGGCAGCTAAAAAGTAATGCAAAAAGCTCTATATGAGCTGTTTGCATTAGTTATGCCATGCATTTAGCAAACAAATGCTTTAACCCTTTCCCTCATATTGACGACTTTTGACGACTCTGTAAAAGTCACTTTGTGAAACCATTGTGATAAATAGAGCATTTGCTCCTATAGGAGCAACTGCTCTATTTATCACAATGGTTTCAAATTACAGAATTCTTAAATGTTCCTTTTATCTAATTAATGCTCCTTTTCGGTAGATTGATTCAAAGAGGTTGTATCTAAAAATAGCCTATGAGAGAAAGGGTTAAGACGGTTATGTTCAATAAATCAAGGACCGTGAAAGACAGATTCTACTGTATACAGGAATCTCGGGCATGTTATTTGGAAATAAAATGTCATTTTGTTGTTTTCTGCAGTCATCTTTAAATTATACTTATACAGGTATGTATTTTTGTATATAACCCTTTCACCACCAATGTCGCAAAAATACACCACGACAATTAGTACAGTCCCAGATCAGACGCCGCCTTTTCAAGGCGGCGTCTGAGATCAGGGACTTCACTTTTTGTCTCAAACTCTATTTCTATATCTGTGCTTTATTCCCTTTGCATTTTATTTTTTATCTCATTTCCTTATTTTACCGAATAACATAACAAAATTGGTTTGCAGACGACAATTGGAAATTTAGCGCCGAAAGGGTTAAACCCCTTATTCAATATATACACTCCGTTGCAAATAGAATATATTCAGATCAGACGGCCTCTTCAGGAGCGCTCTAGTCAGGATCTGCTCTGTTTGCTAAATGGAATACTATACATTTGTGGACAACATTTCCTTTGTTCATGTGCTATTATAAAATTTGTCTATCACAAATTCATGATGTCATTATGTCTTACACGTATATTCATTGAGTAAAGTGTTAAACTACAGAAGTGTATATACTAGTGGATGTATGTGTGAACATTTAAGAGTATTTCCTGGCATATTCGACATCCTTTAGTACTAGCTGAGACTGAAGGATAAAACAGTGTGATTGTTAACACTTTACTCCAAAAATTATACCTTTGTATGACTTTACAAACAGACTAGACCCCGAGGAACATTCTGATCTGGGTCTGCTTTGTTTGTTTATGATATAATATAAATCTGATTCTACAGTTTATGCCATCCCCAGACATTCCAGTATCTATGTGGTATTATTTAAAAAAAATCATTTTATATGAATATTCATGGGGTAAATGGTTAACCCTTTCCCTGTTCTCTTTTTATTCCAGATATCAATACCTACTGAATATTCATGAACAAAATAGTTATAATGAAATATGGAAGGTGAAGCAGTGTAGCAATTCTAGAAACAAAAGAAACAAATATATCAAATACCATAAGAAAACAGAGCAAACCCTGATCAGACGGGTCCTATATAAACTGTCTGATCTGGGTCTACTCTGTTACAGATGCTTGAAACACGTTTATATAAGATCAGAGCTAATCGCCTAAGCTAAAGAGGCACACATGACGCCTTAAAAAGTACAGTAAAACCTCTCTATAACAGCCACTAAATTACATCAAGTATTTTGTGTTAAAGGCAGGTGGCTGCTTAAAGCAAGGTAAAAGTAAAACAGTGCGCTCCTATAGGAGCGTTCTGTTTTACTTTCACATTGCTTTAAGCAGCAACCTGCCCTAAATACAAACTGATAAACACAATTTAGTGACCGTTATAGAAAGGTTTTACTGTAGATCCATATCAGACGGATTCAGAGGGAATATGTAGGCCTGGTTATAATCCATTTTCACCCACGGCCAAACTTTTATCTGTTATTGTTCCATTATAATTATACGTCCAGCTAGTTGATAGTCATAGTGTTGACTGTGTATCAAAGATATACTAGAAGTCAGGCAGGACATTTGGACACAGAAACACTAGAAGCACCAAGGTAATGAAACACGCACCCACCCCACTTTAATCAAATGTTGGATAAGCAATCTTATTCTATTAGTTTACTTTAGATAAAATACAAAACAATTTCCTGTAATATCCTTACGGTATTGGAATTATTGAATTATTTCTGTTAACATCGCGCCTCAAAGAAGACATACGGTAACGGATTTATTAAACCCTTGTCCTGTTGAAAACAGGTGCCAATTCAAACTACATTAGAATCTGTTTTAAGAGATCTAATTATGGATCTTTAAGGCAGGTACATGTAGTAGCTTAAAGCAGATCAAACGTAATGCAGAAAACTCCTATAGGAGCTTTCTACATTATCTTTGTCTTGCAGTAAACAACCACTTGTTTTTAAGACGCCTATGTTCAATAAATGAATGGCTGCTTAGGACAGATTCTACTTATGTTATTTCGATTTTGTTTACCTTTTTTTTTCGAAATTATCGGTCTTATGACAAAATGTTTGTATCTCGATGAACCTTCAAGCTACTACACTGTGTGTCTGATCTTGGTTTAAAGTCTTTGCAAATGGCATTTTTGATAAGGGTTGATAGTAGTGATATATAATTCGATTAATTTGGCACGTGAAAAACTAAGTGTCTCAAGGCCATTTCGCCTATGGTTTCCCACACTTTTTTCTTTATAATTAATGAAATAACATTTTTAAATGAATTTTACGATACACTTGTAAGCGCCATTACTTGAACATATTGAATTTATCCCTTTCCCTCATATAAACGTGTTTTCACGCATTTGCAAACAGAGTAGACCCAGATCAGACGGCTCCTAGAGGAGCCGTCTGATCAGGGTCTATTCTGTTTGCTAATAGAATTTCAAAGATCTGTGTCTTTACTTTCTAAAATGGCTACAATTTTCCATCTTCCATATTTCGTTATAATCATTTTATCTATGAATATACAGTAGGTATTGAAATTTGGAATGAACACAGAACAGGGAAAGGGTTAAAGTCTGCCATTTTTCACATACAGTTGAACCTGTCCTAATCCATTTCCTCCTAGACAATGTTTAGACCCTTCCTTTTTTAATAAATCTACCGAAATGTAACATCTACTAGAGAAAAAGGAAAGTTCTGAATCGTGTACTTTTGAAACTACTGTGATAAATAGAGCATTTGCTCGATATGAGCAAATGCTGTATTTAGCACAATGGTTTCAAAAATGGCTTTTACACTGAAAAGACGTGAAAAGGCGTCAGTAGGAGGGAATGGGTTAGACGACCATTCATCTTTTGGAGTCTAAAGGTAAGTTGCTGCTTGCTGCATGGCTAAAGTAATGTTGAAAGCTCCAGTGTGTATTACTTTCGATCCACATTAAGTTACCACCTGTTTTAACCATTTCCCTCATAATATTATAAACGTGTTTTCACGCATTTGCAAACAGAGTAGACCAAGATCAGACGGCTCCTATAGGAGCCGTCTGATCAGGGTCTGTTCTGTTTGCTATTGGAGTTTGATTGATTTGTTTAATTTCTAAAATGGCTACAATGTTGTACCTTCAATATTTCATTATACCTTTTGTGTACATTAATATTCAGTAGGTATTGAAATTTGGAATAAACATAGAACAGGGAAAGGGTTTAAGACCCTGTTTTATAATTCTGTTTAATACTCGCTTAAGACAGGTTATAATATGTATTAATATCAGCACCAAAAGTTCCAACAATGCGTTTATTTTTTCCTACGGAATAGACATATTTAGCTAAATATAAACGATATCCAAATATTGTTAAATCGTTCGAAAACAGCCGACGTCTTAAGAGACGGAAAACTCCGCCGCGTTTTACGGAAATCAATGAGCATGTTCTTACAAGCTCGGTTTAAATCGAAACAACTAAATGGAAGCTAAATTGCCTTTAAAAACCACTAATGCCAGTCAGTCGAACGTACAGAATACCAAACTCCAACGTCTACTGTGTAATAATTGACATGTACATCGAATTTAGGTCATCCATTACACATAATTAATTCTTAGAACACAGATTCAAGTGAATGGCGGATGTGTTTCCGTTGGTTTCCGTATCACTGTTAGCTACAAACAACTCTTTTGTGATGTCAAGTCAAATAGATTCCGATTCTGAAGTCACACTATGGGCAGAATACAAAAACATAACCCTTTGAATGCGGGAACGAATGTAGAGACATTTGCAAACAGTGTAAACTCAGACGAGATGATTCCTAGAGGAACCCTCTGATCATGGTTGGAACTATTTTCCGTTAAAGATCATCCGGAAGACCATACCCTTTCATAATGAATGGGACCCGACGTCAAATAACGATGGACTAATCCACTTTATAAATTCAGCAGTGAAAGGGTTAAACATGATTTGTATCGAACGTTGCAACAATGCCAAGTTATGCATACTCCCCAGTGCAGTATAACCATTATGGTGCTGTTATATCTGCTCAGAATCTGATCAATTGCAATTTTGCTTATTTCCTATTTGTTTTTAATAGAGGATTTTTCTCGGTTTCGCAAACGGAGTAGACCTAGATCACACTGCTCCTACAGGGGCCTCCTGATCAGGGTCTGTCATGTTTGCTTATGAAAATATAATAGATATGGATCTACAGTTTCTGCCAATACCAAAATATCCTGTGTACATATACCATTATAAATAATTAGCTAATACATATTCAACATTACATTATTTCGTATATGATTATTCAACAGGGAAAGGTTGAAAATGAGGAATATGTAAGCGCATTTTGACGCATCTACAAACAGAGTGGACCCAGATCAGACGGTTCCTATAGGAGCCGTCTGATCAGGGTCTGCTCTGTTTTTTTATGGTGTAATATAGATCTGATTCTACAGTTTCTGTCTGAGGCAAAATGCCCTGTGTACATATGCCATTATAAAAAATAATCTCATTAATATTCATGACGTCATTATTTCTTACATGAATATAGAACAGGGAAAGAGTTAAATGTGATTATGTCTATGCTCATGCACGAGTCATATCTACGGTGGTATCTGTAGAATACACACTTATCTTTTAAATTAGCCCTAAACTCTTATAAATATTCATGTAAGAATGTTTGACAACACGTATATTAATGATATTAATTGTTATAATAACACATGGACACAGGATGTTTTGGCCGTGGCAGAAACTGTAGAATCATGTCTCTATTATATGATAAGCAAACAGAGTAGATCCTGATCGAACGGCTCGTACATGGGCCGTCTGATCTGGATCAACTGTATTTGCAAAGGCGTAGACAGGCATGTTTATGAAGTGAATGGTTAGAACATTATGTCAATCGCTCGATTTAGTATGCTGTGCACATGTCAGCTCGTGCGATTGTATATAATGCTTATGGCGACCCTCTTAACCCTTTGCTCCATGAATACTCATGTAAGAAATGATGACGTCATAAATATTAATTTGATTATTTTTTAAAATTAACACATTTTTTTTTTGCGAAACCAAAAACTGTAGAATCAGGTTGATAGTATTCCAGCAAACAGAGCAGACCCTGATCGTGCGGCTCCTATTGGGGCCGTCTGATCTGGGTCCACTGCTTGCAAAGGTGTAGAAAGGTCTATTTAAGGAGTAAAGCGTTAAATTATCTCGAGCGCTCGATTCATCATATCGCCAGCAGGGCTTCTCATCTCGATCACTCAACTTATCATTTCGAGCGCACGACTGTTTTTTTTCGAGCATTCGACACAAACAAGTTTCTAATGGCGTGTATGTTTACATACAAATACAGTGTGGTAATAAAAGCTGTGATATATACATGTAGGAAAGTCATTATTCAATGTTTGATATTCATGTCATCAAAACGCACTTTTTTGTTTTTGTAAAAGTCTGTATTACACTCCAGAAATAGAGGGTTATGTGATGATAATGACATGGTTGTTATTCTGGTTACAAACGAGTCAAAGGGAAATATTAGTAGCTCATGGATACACTAGCTAATTAATATCATCACTCGTGTCAAATTTGATATGTGCTCAAAGGAAAGTAGCTCCGGCAAAAATGATATCCCCCACATTGAAATGATATCAAATGATATTAATTGTGATACATATGCACTTATTAAAATTAAATACGGCTTAAGCCGGTGCTAGTGGGTGTGAGTAGTGTTGTACTTTAACCCATTACCTCATAGGATATTTTAGATACAACCTTTTTGAATAAATCTACCGAAAAGGAGCATTAACTGGAGAAAAGGAAAATTTTAGAATTTTGTAGTTTGAAACTATTGTGATTAATAGAGCATTTGCTCCTATAGGAGCAAATGCTATATTTATCACAATGGGTTCACAAAGTGACTTTTACAGAGTCGTCAAAAGTCGTCAATATAAGGGAATGGGTTAAATAACTTATCATAAACCCCAGTCTGCAATTTTCTCTTTTCCGCTTTGCTGCTTTTGCTTTTGAATGATCTCCTACTTTTAGAATTGCTGTACTTCACAACAGCAGATGTTACATGTAAGTGTATGTGTGCCGTACAAAGCCGCCCGTTGCTTTATTCGCAATGTTGTTATATTTTCTGGTCCTTCGAAATAATAAATTTCAATGATTTTAATTATGAAAATTTAATACCAGTTAAGCCGCTGCTAGGGGGCGTTAGTAGTAATTGCCCATGAACAAATTCAATAAAACCAAGTCTGCAATTGTTTCTTTTCGCATTGCTGCTTTTGTTTTCGAAATATCTCCTACTTTCAGAATTGACAACTGTGATATCTCTGTTGTTTAACTGAATGATATATTAGCAAGATATTCGGAATAATTAAACTTGTAAATAATGAAGAATATTCCGTCGTATACGGCTGATCTTGATCAAAACCCTTTGCATATTGCCTATCACACAGAACATACCCTGGTGAGATGGGTCCTATATATAGGAGCCGTCGAAAATTGTTCTGCTTTGTTTGCAAAGGTTGAAAAAGGCGTTTATATGAAGGGAGAGGGATATGTTAACTCTTCTCTCGCTGAATTTTAAAATACATTTCTCATTCTTTACCCATGCCCTGTTGTATAATTACATATATCTTCACTGTGTACAAGTATTTCGCTGTGCAATCACTGTTGTGGAGTGCACCGGTTGCACAATCAATTCGTAAATAGTGCAGACCCTGATGAGACAGCTCCTGGAGGAGCTGTCTCATCTGGGTCTTCGCTATTTACAGGTAGGTATATTGACGTGAATACCAATCGAAGGGTTAAAAAGTAGTATATTATATAGTTGATATATTCAAACACATGTTCGTATTGGTATCTTCATTGCATTTATATTTGGCAATATCAGTAAAGTCTGATAAATGGGTGCACAATGTATTGATGAATGAGATTCGAAACGCATCATCCTAGCTTGTCATTCTAATAATGAGTTTGTAAACAAATTAAAAACAGTGCCACTTTGAAAACTGGAAGAGGCGATGATTTTAGTAGACGAAGAAGTTGGGTCTAAAATAGTATTGGAGGGAATGAGTTAAAGTACTAGATGACTGTTTTTAATTCATGTGCTGCATCCGCAGTGCTGAATAGCCAAATGCATTATCCATCATCTTATCCTATATAACACTTTTAAATCATCGTCACCGTTATCATTACCTTGCTCATTAACCCTTTCCCTCTTCAATATCATGTAAGAAATAATGACATAATGAATATTTATAAGCCTAATTTCTTATAATGTAACATGTTATAGGGAATGCGTTTGCTTTGACATAAACTGTAGAATCATATCTACGAGATGCTAAAAGCAAACAGAGCATACCATGATCAAGCGGTTCCTTTAGGAGTCGTCTTATCTGCGTCTTCTTGTTTGCAAATGCATGAAAACACTTTTATATGAGGGTTACCTGTGCGATGTAAACTCTTCAATGCCGCATATGGCGTGACAAACATTGCAATATTCAATGTCACATTTTTCATTCGATAAAAAAATGTATCCAATATTTTCCTTTTCTCATTCGATGGTTGAACATTTTTCATTCAATGTTACGAACAAATTTCATTTGATGTTGCGAAATAAAATCCATTCTACAATTTGCCTCATGGGATAGGTTACTAGATGGAGTAGTAAGCTCAGATTTCATTGGACGAAATGGCTAGAAATAACACAAGGTTCACCAACACATTGGTAAGTGAAAAACGGTTAACTAGAAGCCATTTTATATATTTCTTGAGCACACATGCGTAATTAAAAGATGATTTCATTAATGAATTATGTTCTTTTGTCAATAAGTGTCCATGTTAAAGATCTAAACATACCATTTTGAAGCTGACCTTCGTCCAATGAAATCCAAGCTTACAACTCCATCTAGTAGCCTACCCCATGAGGCAAATTATAGAATGAAATTTTAGTTTCGCAACATCAAATAAAATTTGTTCGTAACATTGAATGAAAAATAATCAAACATCGAGTGAAAGAAAGAAAATATTGGATAAAAAAATCAAATGAAAAATGTTCAAACATCGAATGAGAAAAAATATTGGATAAAAAATTATCAAATGAAATATGTGAAACTAAATAGTCGCTGTACCAGTAATAATACTCACTCGAGAATCAAACCCACTCTAGAGTTATTTTCTGGAATTCAAAAACTCTATATCGACTCGCATGTTGCTTTCAAATTTAGATACAAATATGATCTGGTTGTATCCAATATGATCTGGTTTAATTAATCATGACGATGCCTTTGGCGCGACCACATGTTATTGACGCGTCTAGGTTTTATTTCTATCATGCCAGTTTTATTTCTATCATGCCAGCTTTTTATTGCGACTTTTAATTGGTATACCGACAGAGCTCACACCTTCAACGACGGTGCAGTGTTTCTATGGTGCACGAAATGACTGTTATCATTAGCGAAATAGTCACTTCGGTGTGGTAATTAGCATACATCTTGATTCCAATTATACCTTATATATATCATTTACATCATGATACTTCGAATACCGCACTACATCATCGTTTTACAGGTATTATATTCAAATTAACCATTCTCTTGCTGAATTTTGAAATACATGTCTCCTTCTTCGCCCATGCTCTGTTGTATAATTACATATATCTTCACTGTGTACAAGTATTTCGCTGTGCAATCACTGCTGTGGAGTGCACTGGTTGCATAATCAACTTGTAAATAATGCAGACCCTGATAAGACAGCTCCTGCGGGAGCTGTCTCATCTGGGTCTTCACTATTTACAGGTAGATATATTGACGTGAACAGCAAGCGAATGGTTAATTAGACACAACTACACCGAGCTCTATCCATTGCAGGTGTACAATGTATATGTACATGTAACGGCATTACGGAATTAGCTCTTTTGGTGCTATATAATTTCCGTCTGCAAGCAATGTCGTCTGCTTAAAGTTTTTGAACAGACTTTCACTCACTTTCTTCTCTAACACGTACGTGATGCTTGAAATAGTTTCAATCCTGATGAGACGCCGAGTTATTCAAATAGCATGCAGGAACTCATCAACGTGCTCCGAACCAAGACGCTGCCGTCCCTGGATAGCATACAATAAAATTAGGTACATGGCTAATAATGAGACAAATGAAAACAATATCAGTTGAGAGTCTTCTATATGTTTACTGTGGGAATTAATATCCAATTGTTAATCCTTTTCTGATGAATATGTTTGTAAGAAATAATGTTATCATGAATATTAGAATATTGATTTACTGATTTTTGTAAAGGTATTTGAACAAATAAGTGTTTTCCATTGCCAGGAACTATAGCAATAAACCTACATTTTGTATAGAATTCCATAAGCAAACAAGTAGTGGACTAAACCAGCATGTAGCCCCATGGCATGAAAACTGGATTTGTCCCATATGTTAAATTTGACTGTTTTACAATCAGTAATTTTATGTAAATGTAAATTATGCTTTTAACTCTTTGCCGCCAACTAATGATTCGTCTACAAACAACATCGTGCTCGTTTCAGAGTGGACTTTTTTCGATTTCTTCTCTGAAATTTTAGACGTAATGGCGTATCAAACGGTATGGATCCTGATGAGACGCCGAGTGACTCGGCGTCTCATCTGGATCCAAATTGTTTGTAAATGAAATGACAGATTCGCTCATTGCAACAAGCTGTTCCATGCGACTACGGCAGTAGATTAATAGAATCAAGCATGGGTTTTGTTAAAGACGGGGGTTTCTATACCCGAGGTTGGTCTGTTCCAGTCGGAAACGAGCTTTAGCGAGTTTCCGATAGGAACAGACCAACCGAGGGTATAGAACCCCCCCCCCCCCCCGGCTTTAACAAATCCCATGCTTGATTATTTTTCTCGCTGAAATACGCCCTAAAACCAAGAAAATTAACGAATTTTGTGAAGTACTACTTTACATTGCGTAATACGACTTCCATATCTAATAGCAACAGACCGCAGCACAACTTTAGGCGTGACACCAAATTCTTGCATAAAACGTGCTGTTGTAGTCCCGCTAGACCATGTATTAACAAGGCGATTCTCGTGCTCACGCGCTGTTGTTGACCGGTTTTAATTATACCTATTACGGGCCTAAGGTAAAACAATGGACGCGAATGCTACAGCGTTTTGGCCTAAGCTAGGTGAACGCCGGGGTGTGAGTATTTCCAGTAGCACCGACAATGAACTGTTTTTAGTGATAGACATATTGAATGAAATTCCGTGTAAACGGTATTTGATACAATCATGAATTGACGTCGAAAAGAAAACAGTGGCCCGGAAACAGCATAAATCGACGAAGTGTCAAAGAAGTGTATAGTTTTGCTGCCGTTGTTTTGCTTGTATTTTGAAGAATTAAATTGATGCAGGAGAGCAGACAATTGGTTTTATGCAAGAATAGCGTTAATACACGTTTGTTTTCGGGCAATAACATCTGCAGTGTCCCTCGGGACACTGCAGATGTTATTGCCCGAAAAAAGTGCATTAACCCTCTAATGACGTCATTTGTTATGACAACCACAAACGTTACGTTTTGGCGTAAATATAAATGACTGAGTGACTACAAAACAACGTCTTCGGTTAATTAAATAGGCTTTTAAAGTGTTTATATGATAAATAGAATTTCATATTCGTGCTAATTATTTATATTAATTTCAATTCATAAGGTTGTTGCCTATAGAAATGTTGGTATAATTCTGTAAGAAGTCCTTCCCTTGTATTGATTTTACCCAATCGCGCGTATGAATACACTAGTCACGGGGTGTTCCAGATAAGGATTTCTGGTACGGCTATTTTTAGTAACTCAGCTTATCTAGCACGACTGAGAAGCGAGAAAAATTAATGGCTACATTCTGAAACCACCCGAATCAAAGAATATTAGATTGATTTGATTTGATTTGAAACCACTCGGACCAGCATAAAATCAGATCCAATTGATTTTAATTCTTACCCCGAAAACTATCTACTCAAATTTGGATCTTGTGCAGCATCGACTAATCCTAGTCAATAAAGCTTTTCACAAACTATTTGACGTACGTTGATCAGCTTGGACTCTAATGAGACACCGAATTACTCGGCGTCTGATCAGACGGCTCCTATAGCATGGGCTTTGGCAAAATTAGACTCTGACAATTAATGTATTCCGGGCTCATAACATAATACAGTAAAAACCCTCTAAACCGGAATTCTAGTAGAATGTTTTTAGATACTTTTAGACAGGTGGCTGCTTAATACAGGGTGAAAGTCATACAGAAAGCTCCTAGAGGAGCTTTCTGTATGACTTTCATCCTGCATTAAGCTGTCACCTGTCTCCAAGACCGATATTTATGCTAAATTTAGCGTCCGGTTTAGAGGGGTTTCACTGTATCATATCCGGATGAATAACATTTTCATATAATAATCCATTGTTCCATGAATAATCGTGAAAGACATAATGATATCATGAATATTAATTACATTATTTACATAATGGCATATGTATGCCGCCCCATGGATGTTCACGGTTCATATCAGTGTATTCCTTGTTAGGAGTATCAGTTTCAATATAACAAATGATGCTTTAATGTATATAAATTGCCAACGTGTCTTCAGAGTGATACAATGGCAATGCATTATTAATTCATATTTTCAAAGAAAGCAATCCATTGATCAGAAAGTCACGACGTAATTTCAAGCCATTGAAACACGGCAATGTCGAAAAAATGCACCACGACAAATAGTGCAGCCCAAGATCAGACTCCGGCTTTTCAGGGCGGCGTTTGATCAGGGACTTCACTTCTTGTCACAAACTCTAGTTCCATATCTGTGCTTTATGCCTTTGAAATTTGGATTTATTTATCTTATTTCCTTATTTTACCGAATGAATTAAATAAATTTTGGATTGCAGACGACAATTAGAAATTTGGCACCGAAAGGGTTAAACCAGATAAAACGACTGGTATTCATACTCCTGCATTAGTTTCTCAAAAGCTTAATCGAATCGGAAGTAATCAAATTTGCACCAGATCCATCTTTGAGCGGACATTATTATTTTATTCACATATAGGTGTTTAATATTTTAATAAGTTATGTATATAAGTTTTATATTTGCAATCGGTGTTGATCCTTGCATCGGCGTTGATCCCGTTGAGAGGCTGTGTAGCATAGCGTCTTATAGATCCAAGCTGTTAGAAATCGGTCAACTGTATGTTTAAAGCTTGATAGAGTCGCAAGTAAGAACAACGTTGCCCCGGGTCAGAATTTGAATAGACACAATTTATTACATTAGGATAGACTTTAACATATAAGTGGCGTGATTAGCTGTAATCGTTGTCATTAAACAGTGTGTATGTCTGCGCATATTAAATACTATTATGTATATTCCAATTCTTGTGAAAATATAGGCATTGAAAGCAACGTCAACGTTTATAGTCTCGTCAAGGTGACCACATTATTCAGTAACATAGGAGACTGCAACAAGAGAGTCGTCACGGGTGACAAATGCCCCCAAAGTGTTTGACACCGAAATGCATTTTGGCGGAAAAACAATACAATGTAATGCAGGTGTAACATGAAATTTTGATGCTGTAAAAAAATGACACAGGAGTCAGTTCTTAACATTAGAAACAGAACCTTTGACGATTATGATAGCTAAGAAAAGAGCCAAGGGTCAAAACTTAGTTAAAAAAGACCATAAGTCATTCTCAACGTTAAAAAGGACCCTGGGTTGATTGTCAACGTTTAAGGTATAGGAGATATGCTCTTGACAAGCTTTTTGTATCTGGTAAGGTATTGGAGATATGCTCCGGACTGTAAAATTGAAGTCAAAGGTCAAGGTCAGTGATCTGAAAATGGTACACGACTCTCCGCCATCCCAAGATGAACTCACAAACCAAATTTGGAATCTGTAGCTGGTAAGGTATAGGAGAAATGCTCCGGACAAGCTTTGTGTAAAATCGAGGTCAAAGGTCAAGGTCACAGTGACCTGAAAATGGTAGGCGACACACCGCAATCCAAAGATAAACTCACACACCAAATTTGGAATCCGTAGCTGGTAAGGTATAGGAGATATTCTCTGGACAACCTTTTTTGTAAAATCAAGGTCCAAGGTCAAGGTCAAGGTCACAGTGACCTGAAAATGGTACGCGACATTCCTCCATCCCAAGATGAACTCACACACCAAATTTGGAATCCATAGCTGGTAAAGTATAGGAGATATACTCCGGACAAGCTTTTTGCAGCCGGTAAGGCATGACTTTTTGTAAAATCGAGGTCAAAGGTCAAGGTCACAGTGACCTGAAAATGATACGTGACACTCCCTCATCCCAAGTTAAACTCACATACCAAATTTTGGATCCGTAGCTGGTAAGATATAGGAGATATGCTCCGGACAAGCTTTTTGTAAAATCGAGGTCAAAGGTCAAGGTCAAGGTCACAGTGACCTTGAAATGGTACGCGACACTCCGCCATCTCAAGGTGATCTCACACACAAAATTTGGAATCCGTATCTGGTAAGGTATAGGAGATATGCTCTGGACAAACTTTTTGTAAAATCGGTCAAAGGTCAAGGTCAAGGTCACAGTGATCTGAAAATGGTACACGACACTCCTCCATCCCAATATGAACTCACACACCAAATTTGGAATCCTTAGCTGGTAAGGTATAGTTGATATACTCCGGACAAGCTTTTTGTAGCTGGTAAGGTATAAGTTTTTTTGTAAAATCGAGGTCGAAGGTCAAGGTCGAGGTCACAGTGACCTGAAAATGGTACGCGACATTCCTCCATCCCAAGATGAACTCACACACCAAATTTGGAATCCATAGCTGGTAAAGTATAGGAGATATACTCCGGACAAGCTTTTTGCAGCCGGTAAGGCATGGCTTTTTGTAAAATCGAGGTCAAAGGTCAAGGTCACAGTGACCTGAAATGATACGTGACACTCCCTCATCCCAAGTTGAACTCACATACCAAATTTTGGATCCGTAGCTGGTAAGATATAGGAGATATGCTCCGGACAAGCTTTTTGTAAAATCGAGGTCAAAGGTCAAGGTCAAGGTCACAGTGACCTGGAAATGGTACGCGACACTCCGCCATCTCAAGGTGATCTCACACACAAAATTTGGAATACGTATCTGGTAAGGTATAGGAGATATGCTCTGGACAAGCTTTTTGTAAAATCGGTCAAAGGTCAAGGTCACAGTGATCTGAAAATGGTACGCGACACTCCTCCATCCCAATATGAACTCACACACCAAATTTGGAATCCTTAGCTGGTAAGGTATAGTTGATATACTCTGGACAAGCTTTTTGTAGCTGGTAAGGTATAAGCTTTTTTTAAAATCGAGGTCAAAGGTCAAGGTCAAGGTCACAGTGACCTGGAAATGGTACGCGACGCTCCGCCATCCCAAGATGAACTCACACACCAAATTTGAAATCTGTAGCTGGTAAGGTAAAGGAGATATGCTCCGGACAAGCTTTTTGTAAAATCAAGGTCAAAGGTCAAGGTCAAGGTCACAGTGACATGAAAATGGTACGCGACACTCCCCCATCCCAAGATGAACTCACACACCAAATTTGGTATCCGTAGCTGATGTGGCAAAGGAAATATACTCCGGACAAAAGGTACACACACCCACACACCCCCCCCCCCCCACACACACACACACACACACACACACGCACGGTGCGATCACTATATGATAACAGGTGAATGCAAGCGTGATACATTTTTGGTTTAATATATTTTGTCCCGCATTAAACCAGAACCTGCTTTAAAACTCCAGAATCATATTACCTTAAAGGTACCGTGTCTAAACAAGGTGTTTAGAAGTCTGCAAGAATTGAATTAAAGGGTAATATGCCTAACGAAAAGTAGTAGGGCGTAAAATAACTAACGAATGAATTATCACTGAACGTTGTGAAAGTTTTATGTAATTGTGTTGATGGCGCCGATATTCGCCCCCGTGAAGACAACATGTGTGTGCATTTTATTTCCATATCAGTTGTATATACTCAGCTCTTGTCCCATTTCTTTCACGAGAAGGCAATCAGAACTGCTTGTTATGCAAATTATGTCATTATTTCTAACATGAATATTCAACAAGGAAAGTGTGTGTCGTTATGCCCAACACTCATTGTGGACGCATTCAAGGCAACGAGAACATGTTACGCATTGGAACTATAATACAATTACTTCAATTCAATTTGTTTGAAACCGAAAAAAATGTCAAAATTCATTAGGTGTTGACTGTTTTATTATTCTGCTACAGTTGAACAGTTGTAAACATGACACCATTTCACCGAGGAACAGGTAACTGTGCTAACATGTTTAAAGAAAGGAGTTATGACTTCATTGAAGTTATGACTTCCTTGAAATAATAAGACCGATACCTGTATATCGCAGGGACCAGGCATGTAAATATCATTTTATACGTTTCTCTGCTCGTTTATATCTTTACAGGACGTTTTATTTTGATATGTACTTCAAGTGAGGTCATTATATATACCTATCTTTTCTAAATAGGTCGACTGTTTATATGAAAATTTATACCGAAGCAAGTTACCAAATGCAAAAACAGCAAACAATTCAGTTATGTTTCCCTTCACTACAACCGTTTTCGGATGGATAAAAGACTCCTAATAAGTAGTATGTTTAGTACTTTCCTACTACGTAATAAATGTTTGAACGAGCTAATGCTACATGTAACTGGACAAATACTATTTTTCAGAGTAACGCCGTTTCTTGTGTAACACAATATCAGTATTTATGCTATACCATACGAATATTTAACCATATATGTTGATATGTTTGTTTGCCCCTCTCTCTCTCTCTCTCTCTCTCTCTCTCTCTCTCTCTCTCTCTAACTGCCCATTTGCCTGTCATATATCTTGTCGACGCGATGACGAGTGAGAAGTCGGCTACGTCTATAAAGCAATTATGCAGAAAGTATGACTGTAAGCCTGCCCGTCAAAGTTGTCCGTTCATATGTCCGACTGTGTGTGTTAAGTGCTTGTGTAGCGGTCGTAAAAAGTCGCCCCGTACTTCAGTTTCTGTTTTTTTATACTTCTTTTGGTCCTTCAGGATAATTAGTTTCGATGTTATGTATTATGACAATTGAATACCGCTTAAGCCGTTACTAGAGGCGTGAGTAGTGTTGCACTTTTAATAACTGTTCATGAAACCGAGTCTGTAATTTTCTCTTTTTGCATGTTGCTTTTGGTTCCGAAGTATCTCCTCATTTCAGAATGTATGTTCTTCCCAACAGCAGGTGTTAAGTGCTTTTGTGGTGGCCGTAAAAGTCTGCATTTGTGTGTGCATGCGTGCGGGCGGTCGTGCTTCCGTCGTGTTGGCGGACGAGCGGGCGGGCCTTCGCTCGTGCGTGATTCGCCATATAATTACATGTAATTATGAAAACGAGTTTAATTCTTTACTATTGTTGAGTGTATTTTGTTAAAATCGTGTGTACTACTATCCAGTTCTATGTCACAATTGTACTTTGTTTCAAAGACCACATTATTACTTGACCAGATTAAACTGAGACCCTTGCATATTCCGTATATATTCGTAATTCTATTCATAGATTTCCGAAGATAAACAACGTTCGAACATTGTTGACTACTGACGGTATGTAATTTTGTTATGTCCCTGTAATAGCCCTGTAAATAAGGGCGTTGTATGCGGCGAGCAAGGTAGCGGGTTCGAGCGTTACCTCTGGTAGTTTTGTTTTCTTCAAAAAGTGAGTACATTACATTTTCCTTGTTTTAAGCATTTTCCTTTAATGAAACAGGATCATCCCACTTTCCATAGAAAAATACGTGCCATTACTTTCCACGTGTTAGCCATGCATAAAGCAAACATAAAATATAAAAAGTACTTCAAAAGACATAAAATAATACATTTACTTCAAAATACGCATATGCATATAATAAAATATCTGATATATAATAATATATTCTTGAAAAATCAAGTACAAAAAAATTGAAAGAAATTAAAAAAAAATCCAATTACTTCAGTTAGTTTCGAACCTGCAACCGCTTGTATGACAGGCGAAAATCTTTCCACTGCGCAACACTTTAGGCCGTATATTGGTCTCAACGCATAACGCATGTATTGGTATGTACAGATATACTTGTAGTAATCGAATTCATCCGAGTATAGCCGGAAACGCTAACGGAAATTGATGAGTCTCAGTTTAAAATAATACCTTGTGCACGTTCGTTCGTTTGCAGTAATACCTTGTGCACGTTCGTTAATTGTCAGTTGATGTATAATTCCAATGGTTCATTAGTGGATGTATTATTCCATAATTTACTGATTTGTATTTGTAAACCTACACTCGGACACATCATCGTTTACAGTCTATAAACGAAGACCCGGTAATTATGTATATCACACTATATGCATGTACATGTACAATGCACACTGTGCATGCAATAAATGGTAGCGTGTAAACAGACGTACAGTAAAATCTCGATTCGATTGTTTAGGTAGGTGGCTGCTTTAATGCATGGTGAACGTCATGCAGAAAGCTCATAGAGGAGTTTTCTGCATGAATTGTACCATGCATTAAGCTGCTACCTGTCTTAATAGCCTATAAGGATCGATAATGATATGTATTTTAGTGTTCGATAATCGAGATTTTACTGTATATTAAAACTTAAATCCACAATGAAACAATAGCATCTACTCAACTGTGGTTCTTTTGTTAGTTGGACTACTTCCATTTTGAAAATCAATTAACCAAGTTTGAAACAGATTGGATTCTGATGAGACGCCGAATTACTCGGCGTCTCATCTGGATCCAAATTGTTTGCGAATGCGAGTCTTGTCACGAATAGCAGGACAAGGGTTAACCCTTTCACCGCCGCAGTCGCATAAATGCACCACGACAAATAGTGCAGTCCCAGATCAGACGCCGCCTTTTCAAGGCGGCGTCTGATCAGGGGCTTCACTATTTGTCTCAATCTCATTTCTATATATGTGCTTTATTCCTTTGAAATTTGCATTTATTTATCGCATTTCCTTATTTTACTGAATGATTTAACAAACTTGGATTGCAGACAATTAGAAATTTGGCGCCGAAAGGGTTAATCAAATTTTCTTGTTTGATGCCGTCGACATTTTTAAATACTTATCTTTATTGTGTAATTAGTGGTCATGCTTTTAAATATTGTGTAGGCGATAAATTGGAAGCAGACATAGACATAGTTTAAGATATAATGGTTTTCCATTAGGTTTCATAGTGAATGTATCGCTATAGATGGCGTGATGAAATATCTGATGACTAATTAGTCATCTGAAGAGAACAAATTAACCATGTGAAAGCATTCATTTAACCCATTACCTCATAGGCTTTTTTTAGATACAACCTCTTTGAATAAATCTACCGAAAAGGAGCATTAATTAGTGAAAAGGAAAATATTTGAATTTTGTAGTTTGAAACCATTGTGATAAATAGAGCATTTGCTCCTATATGAGCAAATGCTCTATTTATCACAATGGTTTCACAATGTGACTTTTACAGAGTCGTCAAAAGTCGTCAATATGAGGGAATGGGTTAATGAGTTATGTTTAACTGTAATTGTCCATCATTGTAATGACAACAACAGCAGCAGACCCTTATCAAGGGGACTCTCCTAGGATTTGGTTCTGCACTGTATTCAAACGATAGTTTGCTCGTTTTCAGCGTTTACAGAGTTAATGTAGTCCTGTTATCCATTTATATGAACAGCCTCAATGCCCTGAACTTGCATATATAACTGAACAAACCAATTTACGTATCAGATAATCAATATATATCTACCTAGCGCTACGTCATCAAAAGCCAAGGCCCTTGGCATGCATGCTGATGTTTCCATAATCAATCCCTTAACTAATACATGTTATAGAAGAATGCTGTTATACAAGAATGCATGACTAGGGGGGATATCCATTGACTGAATTGTTTATAATGGTCGACGAATAAGAGAATATTTGACAATTTCAGGACAGAGCTAGGTCAGACGGGCCCCATCAGGAGCCACCTGATATGAATCTACTATGCTTGTCAAAAGCGTCATAACTCTATGGGTTACAGGGTAAATACTGTTCATAAGTACATGCAGTAACACCTATGTCTTGCAGCAAGGAGCTTTCTGTATTATAGATAAATGTGCATATTCGAATACTAAAATCGCCATTTCTCCACCCAAACACTATGTTTTGCCCACTCTGTAGAATCTACTATTTAAGACGATTCTAAAGAGTCGCCACATCATCGGGTTTTGTGGAGAAATAAAGGAAGTATTCTTGATGATGTTTTAATTTACGCATCTTATCTGGGTCTTGTTTATGTTTATAGCTACATGTAATGGTATTCAGATGTTTTATTTCTCAATGTTTTAAGCGATGTATATAATTTTACGTGCATACTCAGCGATAGTTTGGTAACAACTACTTTCTTTACTTTACTAACTGTATATCGAGGGCTTGGTGCAAAACTATTCTAACTCCTTCACTAAAGTGAAGGAGTTAGAATAGTTTTGCACCAAGCCCTCGATATGCTCTAGCTTAAACTGTTATCACCCTAAAATGATTCGAGACAACTGGATGTAATCAGTTCTAAGACTTTATTCGTTTGACCTATAGGAATTTTCTGTATCATTTTTGCCCTCCATTAAGCTACCACCTGTCTTACCGACTCACAATTAAACCTCTGTTTGATGGTCGCTTAAGACGGGGTCGACTGTATTCTAATTAAGGGTGTATTGTTTGCTATGTACACGAACTATGGACATCATTATCACCCTCAGATCATACCCTACTATAAACGATACATAAGTGAGATTATATGAAAATGAAATAAGGTGAATCCGATATGCTTCACGGCTTAATTAGTAGGAATTAATGGGCTAATTCATAGTCCTGTTATAAGCTCCGGGCTTATCAAATTACAATAATGGTGTATTTTTCCGTTTGTGTTATTAATGTATAGATATATCGATGAACTCTTGGACCCAACGTGTGTCGAATCTATTGGCTAAATCTATTAATATATAGTATCGGTAATATCTTTAGAAATATAAGCTTCATTTTACCCTAAGTCTAATTAACTTGTTTATTTTCAGCAGTGTTTTGGAAAGCTTCATATTTAACCCTTTCCTACATAAACGCATTTTCACGCATTTTCACGCATTTTAAAACAGAGTAGACCCATATCAGACGGCTCCTATAGGAGCCGTCTGATCAGGGCATACTATGTTTGCTAATTGACTTTGGTAGATCTGTTTCTTTAGTTTCTGAAATGGCTATACTATTCCAACTTTCATATTTCATTTTAACTATTTTGTCCATCAATGTTCAATAGGTATTAAAATTTGAAATAAATACTGAACAGGGAAAAGGTTAATTAACCATTTCAGTGCAAACATTGTCGTCTGCTGGACACATTTCGTGACACATATTCGTCTGCTTCAAGTTTTAGAGAGGACTATTGTTCAAAGAGTGCCAAACAGTTTGGATCATAATGAGACGCCGCGTTACTCGGCCTCTCAACTGGATCAAAAATGTTTGCATATGATATCACATACCCGTCTTCATTGCACTGAAGGAGTTAAATAAATACAACAATCTTTAACCCTTTCCTCCATAAATACGCATTTCTATACCTCTGTAAAAGTCACTTTTTGAAACCATTGTGATAAATAGAGCATTTGCGCATAAGGAGCAAATGCTCTATTTATCACAATGGTTTCAGAACTACAAAATTCTAAAATTTTCATTTTCCCTAATTAATGCTCCTTTCCGGTAGATTTATTCAAAGAGGTTGACTCTAAAAATAGCCTATGAGGGATAGGGTTAAATACATTAGAACAAACGATAATAGAAATTATGGCTCTTTGCTAATCAATGTCATGTTTTGTTTGAGAATGTTTTCAAAACAAAAACAACTTTAACGTTTTCCATACTAATTGTAATTACACGTGCAATCAATGCATATCTTTATTTACCTCAATCAGGAGATTATACGCACATATAAAACTCACCACAACAACAAAATCTGAGGTTTCAAGCGGGTGGGTGTTTTCTGTATTAGTTGCGTTTTGTATTAGACCTGCACCAGATTATTATTTAGGTACAATGTAAGGTACAATGATGTCACGAATATTTGTATTCTGATGTTTTTACAGTAATAATATGAGCACAAGATGTTTTGATTATGGCAGACGTCGTAGAACAGATCTACATAAATCAATAAGCAATCAAAACAGACCCGATCAGACGTCTCCTACAGGAGCCGTCTGATCTGGGTCTACTTTGTTTGCTAAGGTGCAAAAGGACATATATATCAGGTAATGGATTAAGTATTCATGTTCTTGCAGACAAAATATTGTAAAGTGATTCACCATAGATCGATGTTTTTTGTCAAAAAGATGTATTCAATCAAGAGGTGTATTACTGTTGGCTTTCCTATCAGTATAAACAAATATTACATAAAACAGATACAGAAAATAATTTTCACAATATAAGAACAGATAATCACGAAACAGACATACCGTAAGTAGATATTAATTCACATTGTGGAAATATCAATATAGTGCTGTTATCTCTTAATTAATATTATACAACTTTTTTATAAGCATGTGATGCTATAAGACATGTGTAGGTCTATTGAGCATCATTACGTCTCGCCTTATATTAATACAGTGAATCCCCGTTTTATGAATCAACGTGTCTGTCTTTAAATGGTGGTTGTTTAATGCAAGATGGAAGTAATACAGAAAACGCCTGTAGGAACGTTCTGCTTAATGGTCCTCTTGCATTAAGGTTGCCAGAATCATATCTGTATTTAAATAGGATGGTCACTTTACAGCGTTTTTTACTGTACTTTTCTTCGAAATCTTACCGCCATGCGTAACTTTCTCGTTACATAGTAATAAATGCAACTGCTCATATAATGTGGAAGTAAGTGAACTTACACGTATTGACCTTACAATATACAGTATAACGCACACTGAACGTAAATATACATTATTACGCACATTGAAAGTACAATATACATAATAACATATGTCTAACGTTTTGAATACATGTATATCTAACATACTAAATGTAATATAAAGTAAATTTAACGTATTCCTACATTACATTACAATGTACAATATACAGTACTGCGCATAATAAACGTACGATATACGGTATAACATAATTTATATTTAATGTACACTATACAATATTACGTATAGTTAATGCAAATTATCCAGTACAACGTATAGTTTCCAGTACAACATATATTTAATGTACAATATACAGTTTTACGCTTATTTAGCTCATCTGGATCCAAACTGTTTGCAATCTTTATGAGCAGAAACAGATTAAAGACACAGATTGACGAAGAAGACAAATTTCTACTGTTTTCCATTATGTGCATTTTTTTACGCATCACAATTAGTTATCATATATATTTAGTATACTTGCTCCAGGTTGTCAATATTGATATTGCTGTTTTGCACAGAGGTGGCAAAGAATGATAACGGAATGCTGTAAAAAATATTCTAATTATTGGCCTTAACCCTTTCAATGCTAAATTTTCAAAATGGACTAGTCCGTCTCTCTTTAAAGGTAAGAAGGTAAAGAATGGTGTAGCTTGTAGATATATTTATTTCAACATAGATAGATTTATTTCAACATAAAATGCACAATCGCATGGCAATCTGTTATTAAAACATACGTACAAAATGTACATTATAAACAAGCAACACTATGTATGAATTTTAACAAAGCCATGTCAATCAACATTATATGCCAAGGATGACACAAAAAAGAGTAATAGATACTCCTATTTCCATTGTGGTCCTTAAGATATAGCATTGCATGACATAGGAAGGTATCACAATCAAAATCACAGAATTTTCCCGAAGTTAAAGACTAGATAAATGCTACAATTTAAATTATATTAAGATATATAAAAAAAAGAAGCCAGTAATATCACAGAATTTGTTTTTGTGAGATGATCTGTAATGACAAACAGTGCATACCCTGGCCAGAGGATTCCTCTAGGAGCCCTCTGATCTGGGTATATACGGTTTGCAAATGAAAATTTGTCATATTCAAAGGAATAAGAGAGTACTATCGTATAAATACTGATATCGCAAGACATTTAAGCAGTATACTCTCACGTGCATACTCACACATTGGACAGTGACAAACAGTGCATACCCAGACCAGAATACGTCTGTAGGGGGCCGTGTGATCATGATCTACACTGTTTTCTACACCGATCCATGTCAAAGGATTTCACCAGCAGGAACCCCTCAGAGGAACACGGATAAGTTTCATTGGGCGCGTTTACTTATTAGATGCTTATTACTCTTTCGATGCTAGTGTATCTGTAATTACCTATACATACAAACAGAGAATATACATACATGTATGTATATGTCTCTGATACAAACAGTTTGTATCCAGATGAAACACCGAGTAAGTTGGCATCTCATCAGGTTCCAAACTGTTTGTTGTTGTGACTGTGGTTTTGAAACAAACATAAACGAAACGCCGATTGTAGCAGACGGTCAAGTTTGCAGACGACAACACGTTGCAGCGAATATTCATGACAGAATTAATGACCCCATGAGTATTCATTAGATTAATTGTTTTAACAGTACATGGACACAGGAATTGTTTTGTAATGACAGAAACTTAAAAATCATATCTACATTATATCATAAGCAAATAGAGCAGACCCTAATCAGATTACCCCTACATGAGGCGTCTGATCTGGGTTTAATCTGTTTGCAAAGGCGTAGAAAAACGTATTTATGGAGGAAAGTGTTAAAGGGGAAAGAGAATTATATTACTTGTATTTCATGACGATGCTTGTATCGAGTTTCATTCAGCAGAGTTTTATGTTCAATTACAGGCGTAGGCGAAACCCTGGGTTCATTTTCAAATATTCGATATTTGATTTTGAGACAAACTCAAATTCTGACCAATCAAATGTTTGAGAATAATCTTAGTCTCACTGTCACATTACAGACCATCCCTTAATAGCACGTTATTTTAATAAAAATTGATACGAATTGGCATCACCTGAAAGATCCATTCTGTATTAAAGACAAATAGTATCTGATTTCTGTTGACATTTGTAACAATAATAGCAAAACGAGCAGGGTTACCCCACAAACTGCATGTAGTGATAGCTATACTTAGCTATACTTAACCCGTTACTCCATAGATACGTCTTTCTGCGCCTTTGCAAACAGAGTAGATCCAACTCAGACGGCTTCTAGAGGAGCCGTCTGTTGAGGGTCTGCTCTGTTTGCTTATAATATAATATAGATCTGATTCTACAGTTTCTTCCATGGCCAAAATAGCATGTGTTCATAATTATGCCATTACAAAAATGAACCTTATTAATATTCATAACGCCATTATTTCTTCCATAAATATTCAAGGACTAAAAGCTCTGTGCGAACTGTCATTTGAAAACAGCCTGGCTCAAGATAAGATGTCGAGTAACTCGTAGTCTGATTAGGATCCAAACTGCTTGTCACTCGAGTTATAGTTTCTCTCAAACTTGCAAAAGTACTTGAGCAGATAGTATTTTGTTTAACCCTTTCCATCATATAAACGAATTTTCACGCATTTGCAAACAGAGTAGACCCAGATCAGACGGCTCCTATAGGAGCCGTCTGATCAGGGTCTACTCTGTTTGGTTTTGACAGGAAATAGATCTGATTCTATAGGTTTTGTCAAAGCAAATATTTTCCTTGAAAATTTAAGATTATAAAAAACTCAGCTTATAAATATTCATGATGTTATTATTTCTTATATGAAAACTGAACGGGCAACAGGTGAACGAGATAAGGCTCGAGTTCGACTTACACGTTTCTCTTTTTCGGGAAAACAGTGCTCGTAACGGTGCTGATATTCTTCTTAGTTGCGAATGCAATAGACTAACTGCTTGAACCGAATATCTGCCCAACAAATAGTCATATAGTTTGTTGCAAGCTTGATATTATTTGTTTTCTTCTGTTCAAATTATAGTCAAAGTGTCAAGGATTTTGGACCTCATTATCTTCGGGTCCAAAGTATTTTGCATAGCTAATCTCGATTTCGCCGCTGTTGGTTGTTAACTTTTAGCCTGCTGAACAAATTATTTTACAGAATTTGTCACCTACTCCATTTTCAAAATTCGAGTTATGATCAATTTGTCTACCAAAATCCAATGAAGATGTCAAACAGTTTGGATCCTGATGGGACGCTGAGTCTCATCTGAATCCAAACAGATCGCATGTGTACGTTCTCATCCGCCGGCAGCAGGTCAAAGGTTAAAAAGCGTAAAACTTCCTCTTAGTTATTGTGAAAGACAGTTATTGTCTAAAAACAGAGAGAAATAGACGTTAGCCAAGGACATTACCGAAAATAACGCATGTTCTTGAAATTTTATCTCATAAAGTATTTCAATCGCTATTTAGACAGAAAAAGTTTATGTTTCCATGGTGCAGTAAATTGATCAAAGTTTGTAATAAAACGTGTTTATTTCGTTAAACTGAAATTAATGATATCCTTTTATTGCAATAATTCAGTATTCGGATTTTTAATCAAATCATGTTCCAGGAAACAGAAATTTAAAAAACGCTTCGTGCAATATTTATCGTTTGTTTAACCATTTCCTCCATATAAACGTGTTTTCACGCACATGCAGAGTAGACCCAGAGTAGGATACGTTGATTTTTCACGGAATTAAAGCAGGTTTTTTTCTAAATCCTAGCACACACTTAAGCGATATTTGGTATGTACCTTTATTATAATGCGTTACAGATCAGGTTTGTATAATACATTGATTTTTTACAGATTAAGAGCAGTTGGACTTAGATATTTTCCGGAAATTGTTTCCGGAGTTCTTGTGTTAACCCTTGAAGTGATATTTGGTATGTAGCTTTATTAATTTGAGTTACATACATGTATCATGTTTGAATTTTGTTACGCTACATTGATTTTTTACGGAATTCCAGCAGTTCGACATAGAAACTTTTAGGAAATGTTAGGTGTTCCGGATTTGTTTTTTCTAAACCCTAGCACATATTAACATTATATTTAGTATGTACCTTTATTATAATGAGTTACATATCATGTTTGAACTTTGTTACGCTACATTGATTTGTTGCGGAATTACAGCAGTTGGATTTAAAATTTAGTAGGTAAAGAACTATGGCATGGCTTTCAATGTTCTAATTTCTTGTTACTGTATGAATATCCATGAACAGAGGATTTATCAATACACGTGGACAATAAAATCTTTGGCTGTGAACGAAACTGCACAGTCAGATCTGTATTACTTTACAAGCAAACAGAGCAGACCCTGATCAGACGGCTCCCATATGAGCTGTCTGATATGGGTCTGCTGTGTTACATACATGTAGCAAATATTCCAACAATCGTCCGTGTGAGGGAAAGTGTCAACCCTTTTACTCGATTAATATACCTTTGGAAAATCTCCTGAAAAAGGAAACGTTTAGATATTTTTAGTTTTCAAAACATTGTGATAAATAGAGCACCAGCTCCTATGAAAACTATACCTTGAAATATTTTGTTTGCTGCATCCCCTCAAGATCAAAACATAGATGGGTTTTCCTTCATGTTTTCCTTTAACCCATTTGTTCCCACGATCCAATATATGGGGCATAGGAAAACAGTGTAGACTCTGATCAGACGCCGCATAATGCGGCGTCTGATCAGAGCCTAAACTGTTTGCTGATAGGAATTTAAAACAAACCCAAAATGAAAATTTAGGCCAGGTACCCCTTATATAAAAACGGACTTATCCAATATATAAACATGGATGAATCCACTGGGAACAAATGGGTTAATACAATGGGGATAAATGGGTTAGAGATCGTTACTGATACGTATTTTAGTACTCGGATAATCGAGGTTTTACTGTAGAAAAACAAACGTATTCAATTCAATTCAACTTTATTAGCAAATCGGCAAAATATATTGCCTTTGGCCATTTACAAAATACAAAAATACACATGGGTATGGTCAAGGCATGCAATACAATAATACATTACAGATACATGTATTGTAAGCATATTATATTCTCTAAATTGCATTGGCAAAACAATCTAAATTTGTAGAGCATTACAACGAATTTGAAAGGCTTCTTTTATAAACTTCGCAAGGTTAATCATAGTTTTAGTATTTGTTGATGACATCACTGAGGCGAATTTATTCACCGAAAAAACACATAAAAAACATTTGAAAACATGCAGAGACATGGGTAGATTGTTACGAATTCATATATCAAATCAATGTCATATTTGCTCTATGTGTTTTATTGAATAATTATAATTACAATATTAGTAATACTTGAATATGAAATATGTCATTCTTAAAGGCAGATATAATTGTATGATGTTACAAAATTACTAATTTACACCCGTGAAACATTACCCATTCTAACCATTACAACAAGAGTTTCGATTATAAAATATAAGGTGATGTCTGCTTTTAAAATATGTGTTACATTGTTGATTTTGTTGTTGTTATATTGTTGAAAGAGATGTGCAGCAGGGTACATACCCACTAATATATTGAGTCTCAGTTGGAGACTCAGACTTAAAATTCTGCAAATTCAAATCTTATTGTAACAAAAATTGTCGTCAACTATCTGCCTTGCATGCATCTTTGTAGAGTCTCCATTAGCAAAATCTAGACAAATACTTTTAAAGATGGTGAGCTTACAGTAAGTCACAAATTTAGACTTTGTAATATGGGCCCTGGAGAGCGTGTGAGAAAAGATTGAATGAAAAATAAAGTTGCAACTAGGGATGAGCAAGGATGAATATAGAGAGGGATGGAATAGAAACATATAAGAGAATACAGGAAGGGAAAAGGTAGACGGGAAAAGAAGTAGTACGTTAATTAAAAGATAGTAAAATGAGGTTAGAGTTTTATGTTACACTCATATGCAAAACCGATTATCATGGGAGACATTGTCCAAATAGATTATATAGCAATTTATTAAAGTGCTTGTTCAAATTCATAAATTTAAAGAAACCAATCACAATGCCTCTATTCCTATGAGGAAATATATTTGTGCATTTAACAATGCAGTTTCTTCTCATTTCGGTAGACAATAAATGATTCAGCCGAAGTCATTATTTGCAGTAGAACCTGTCTTAACCCATTCCCTCATATTGACGACTTTTGACGACTCTGTAAAGTCACTTTGTGAAACCATTGTGATAAATAGAGCATTTGCTCCTATAGGAGCAAATGCTCTATTTACCACAATGGTTTCAAACTACAAAATTCTAAAAAAATATTTTCTCTAGTTAATGCTCCTTTTCGGTAGATTTATTAAAGGTTGTATCTAAAAATAGCCTGTGAGGTAAAGGGTTAACTCTTTCCCACATATAAACGCATTTCACGCATTTGCGAACAGAGTAGACTCCTATAGGAGCCGTCTGATCAGGGTGTGCTCTGTTTGCTTATGACATAATGTAGATCCAATTCTACAGTTTATGTCAAGGCAAAATATTCCCTTGAACATTTTATGCTATGAAAATTCAACTAATAAATATCCATGATGTCATTATCTCTAACATGAATATTGAACAGGGAATATGTTAAGTGACCATAACAGAGGTTTCATTTTTCACCTGTAGGGCATGTGGTAGCTTAATACAGGTAAAACGTAATGCAGAATGTTCCTATAGGAACTTTCTGTAGTACATTGGCCCTGTATTAGCACTTTCATCCATCAATACGCCTTTCTACGCCTCTGTAAAAGTCAAAAAGGAGCAAATGCTCTATTTATCACAATGGTTTCTAAACTACAAAATTCCAAAATGTTCCTTTAACTAGTAAATGCTCCTTTTCGGTAGATTTATTCAAAGATGCTGTATCTAAAAATAGCCTATGAGGTAATGGGTTAAGCAATGTAATGTCGCTTAAAGTAGGTTCTACTGTATTTTGAACGATTTCCCATGTATTGTCCTTAAGGTATTTGACTTGTACGTGACTGCTTGGCCAACAGGTTAGACCAAGATCAGAGGTGTCGATGTTCTTATAGAAAATGATATGCATCTCATTCTACAGTTTCTACCATGGTCAAAACGCCGTGTGTACATACACCATTAGCACAGTACTGCTAATTAATATTCACGAGACGTTGTTATTGATTTGAATATTCATTAGATATCGATTAAATTTTCCTGGGTGTGTTTTTCCCACGTAGTGACTGTTAGATATGTGCATATTATCCATGTTTATTCATGCTCAAATCCTGAATGATTGAATTCAAAACATGTCTGGTTTAAATGCTACGGAAATACCAACGTTCTCTTTATCCATCGTTTCGAGACTATGGCACAATTATCAGGGAAGACACTTCTGTTGACCTAACGAACGGTTTGCGCTTGAATTGCTAAAGCCTAATGAAATTTACATTAATGGCCTGTTTTACATAACTACCTATAGCGGAGTACAGTAAACCCCCTCTAAATCGGAATCTTAATAAAGAAGAGCTTGCGTCTTTATAGGCAGGTGGCTGCTTAATATAGAACGAAAGTCATGTCGAAAAATCCCGAAGCTTTCGACATGACTTTCATTCTGCATTAAGCTTCTACATGTCTTTAAAACCGCTTTTGATACTTATTTGCTCCTCAGGTTTAGAGGGGTTTCGCTGTTTAACCCAATTTGTGTTCGCTTCGATTACAACATATACGTGACATGTTTACAGTTACATAATTTGTGTTGAATAGTTATGTAAGCAAACAAATCTTTGCCATTAAATCCGCTATACTCGAGACCTACGTGTTTCCCCTAATATACGCACCAGTCTAATAAACGCACATACTCAAATAAACGCCCCACTCCTATGAGCGTCCCCTTACTTCGGGTGGGTGGGGTGAATAAAACTTCTATATAATAACCAAAAATGAAGAAATATAGTGGGTTTGTTTTTCAAAATATAGTTTGTGGCTTAATGCAAAGTGGAATCAGTGTTTTCTGTATTGCTTTCATTCTGCCTCAAGCAACACTCTGCGTGTGTACACAATGCAAGAGCTCCCTATCTATCTCCCTATAAGAGCTCCCTATCTATCTCCCTATAAGAGCTCCCTATCTATCTCCCTATAAGAGCTCCCTATCTAATATGATATACCATTATTGTTCCAGTCACAGTTTTGCATTGCATATGTATATCTTATTATCTAATATGATATACTTATTTCGAAAACCAATTATATTCATTAGAATTACAGTACAAACCTGTCTTAAGTGATCATTCCTTTATTGAGCATAAGACTCTTTAAATCAGGTGACTGTTAAATGTGGGTCAAACGCAAAACAGAACGCTCCAATAGGAGTTTTCTGCATTACGTTGGACCTGCTTTAAGCTACCGCCATCTCAAAGACGCAGATGGTTTAATGGTTGCTTACATGTAAGACTGATTCTACTGTATCTTGCGTCGTACGGGTTTTATGTTTGCCTTTAAATTTAACCTCACTATGAAAACAGATAATGTCCGCTCCATGGATCTCGTGCAATTTGGATTTCTTCAGATTCGATCAAGCTTTTGACAAATTATTGATAGAGTTAAACACAGTTTGTATTCTGTTGAGACGCCGACTTCCAAGCAGCATGAAAATGAGAGATAAGCCGCGGATAATAGGAGCTTTCTGCATTACTTTTGACTTGTATTAAGCTACCACCTGTCTTAACGCATTCCCTCATATTAACGCATTTTGACGCCTATGTAACGGTCATTCTTTTGAAACCACTGTGATAAAAAATGCATTGCTCCTTAGGTGTGAGTAAGTGAGTTAGTTGGGTTTTACGGCACTGCATAGGAACAAAATTAATGTTCTACTTATCACACTGGTTTCAAAACTACATCTAGTAAAATAATGCTCTTTTTCTGTAGATTTATTCAAAGCTGTTGGGTCTAAATATAGCATATGAGACAATGGTTACAGACAGGGAACTGCACCTCTTAATGATCGCTCTGGGACAGGTTCTACTGTACTGGGAACTCATATAAACAATAAATGTCTTTGAATTTCGAATGCTAATTGAACTGATTAACAAATTGTTTTAAACCTTATTCATGTAACAAATGATGTCCGCTGAAATTCTGAACTGGTTCAATTTTTGTCATATTCCAATTCATTCAAAGTTTTTAGAAACTTTTGACAGAATGGATCCTGATGAGACGCCCAATTACTCGCAGCCTCATATGGATCACAATTGCGTGCAAATACGCGCCAGGTCGCGTTTAGCGGGGTACGTGTTACCACTGTCTGAGATGTGTTACCATTATCATGTTGTCCTAGTCGGCAGAACATGTACTTGTATCTATATTATATCTCAAAAGTTTTCCATCATTTATATTGAAAAGCATGATAAATTGTTTCCGATTCCAATGCACTCTCTACATTCATGCATGTTTCATAAAGTCATATGAGTTATAAATGATATTAATATCCCCGCCTGTGAATGCGGGCGTATATAGATTTGTTCCTATACTTCCATCTTTACGTTCGTCCGGAATCTATTATGCAGAGCATTGCTTCTTTAACCATTTACTCCATAAATATCCATGGTAGAAATCACGACGTTATGAATATTAATTAGATTCAAGCAAACCATAGCATATAAACATAGGAATATTGGTTATGGCAGAAACTGTAGAATCGTATCTCTATTATATCATAAGCGAACAGAGCAGACTCTGATCAGATAGCTCCTACAGGAGCCGTCTGATCTGGGTCTACTCTGTTTGCAAAGGCTCAGAATTGCGTATTAATGGAGTACAGGGTTAGTTATACACAAACATCAAACTTCATGCATATAATATCGGGGATAAGTAATTATATACCAAGACTTTAAATATTTCAACGCTGAATTACAAATTTCAAAAAGGTCACGCTTACTGTGAACATTCTGAGATGTATTTAAAGAAAGTGTAACATGACAAACTGTGCAGACTCTGATTAACCGGCTTCTCTAGAAATCATCTGGCTCTACACTGTCTGCAAAGGAAATTAATAACTTGTTCCTGCACGGAAGGGTTAAATGTTTAGCTTGGACAGGTTACGCCAGGGGAGTGATCCTTGACACTGTCAGAATTTAGACGTTCTATGTAGGAAGTGACAAATTGACAAGAGAAAACATTCCTACCCTATGAAGGCAATTCTAGTTCGAATTAGGTTTTCTGTTCAATGAAAATAAACTAATCGTATCATATTATACGTACGTAATCGTGGTTATAATTATCAATGGTGTTCAATATTGAATGGCTGATTTCAGATGCGCGTGTGATGAAGTTTCGCTTCAGGTTAAATATTGGATTCACAGAGCCATTTGCAGTGGATATTGATAAAACTAAAGGACGACTTCCCAAACAAAGCCATTGGTTTTCAAATTCGGCTGCATTCACAACTACTGTTATAGCGGAGTAACAACTGCAGACTGAGGTAATTACCAAGATGTATTTCTTACTTTAAATTACAATACACCATAGTTTAACCTATTTATGCCCATATCATTTAAGGAAAACCGTCCAGATGTGTTATTTTGGAACTCGTCCTTTTTCATGTTGAGGGGGGGGGGGGGGGGGGCAGCCAACACACTATTTGCTGGTATAAGCTATCGACATCGTTGGATGATGCAAACAGTGCAGACCCTGATCAAGGGGCTTCTTTAGGAACACTCTAAACTAGGTCTTCACTATTTGCCTATGTTCTTTTTAAGAGGGCACAATGGGTTAAACACATGCCCAAGAGTGAAAATCTTTAATGTTAGCCATTACCCGCTATGATATAACATCCAACTCATTTCTGCTCAAATTTATCGCACGAGTAGTTCGTAGATTACATCAGATTCGATCGAACTTTTGAGAAACTGTTTTATCGAGTGTCATCCAGCTTGGATCCTGATGTTAGTACAGTAGATCATGTCTTAGGCGGCGTATATTGATTAGACGCAGGAATCTTAAATAGCAGGTGGTTGCTTAATGGGAGTTTTCTGCATAGTTTTGACCTGCATTAAGGTATCACCTGCCTTGTAGACCCATACTTAGGCATACAGTAGAATCTTTCTATAACGGCCACTAAATTACATCAAGTATTTTGTGTTAAAGGCAGGTGGCTGCTTAAAGCAAGGTGAAAGTAAAACATTCCTTTAGGAGCGTTCTGTTTTACTTTCACCTTGCTTTAAGCGGCAACCTACCCTAAATACCAAATACTTAAATACAAATTAGTGTCCGTTATAGATATGTTTTACTGTATTCGTGATGGTCGCTTAAGACAGGTTCAACTGTATTTTCGGGTTGCGAACAGCGGGATAAGAATTAGTTGTTTTTCGTTCATAATTTGAAGACATAAGGTCGTCGCTCTGATTTCCGTAGTACGCTACGCTTCCTCTTAAAATCTATGAGTCTGACTTTAACATTTTTTCTGATGACCAAACCAAACGCATAATATTTTCTGCTCTATTTCTAAAAGTAAAATGTTCCTCGTCATTGTTTCCAAATTAATATGTGTGTGTATTTGTGCGTGTGTGTGTCAGACAGTTCTTTTCCTTGTCAAAGGCCGACTGACTGACTTCTCATCTCGATTTAAACTGTTTGCAAACACAATCACAATATTGTCCACAACCCGCTAAAGGTTAATTCAAACTACAAAAAAAGATTGCTGACATTTCTCGTGAGATCCAACGCTAATTGCAAATAACAAAACTAAAGGAACGAAGGACGGATTTAAGTGATTACTGTACAAAAGACCCTTTCTTAATTAAGAACACACAGCGAGAACAATAATTCGTTTCAGCGAGAATAATAATTCGAGAATAAAATTCGTTTCATGACAAAACGAATACGACCGTTCCTCTCTCTTTATTTGTCTACCTGACAAATGAACTGAATATCACCAAACATTCTGATATCAGATGTAAGACGTAGGAACAATAAGCATCTTTCGATGCCATGTGTTACTAAAACTAATGAGGACATATAATCAACTGTATGAGTACAAGCCTAATACTATTGTTACATTCCGTGATTTGTTAGTCGTGTTCAACTGTTTCTGTTCATTATTATTTCACTGACAATGGTGATATACAGTAAAAAACCCATCCAAACCTGAACTCTAGTAGAGAAGAATTTACATACTTTTAGGCAGGTGGTTGCTTAATGCAGGGTACACTAAGCTGCCAGATGTCTAAAAGACCGATATTTATACCAATCTTAATGTCCGGTTTAGAAAAGTTTTACTCTACCTATATTCACTGTGTGGGTAAAAGAAAGACACGCTGTTCCTTAACACTTCAAACACGGGAAGTTAATAAATTGGTATTTGCAAACAGTGTAGACCCAGAATCAGAGGGCTCCTAATCAGGGTCTGCACTGTTTGATATTCGAAATATTTTAGCAAAATTAAGCATTTCATGCCGAAAAGACTCTGCATTTGAACCTTGATAGGTCATTCTACTTTAAATATTCTGCATTCAAAGGACGGGGTGTGTAAAAAGGTTATGTTTTGATCAAAGACCTGGTTTTATACTGTTTGCAGGGGTCATATATACTTTTGTTCCCGTACATTCACGGTTAAGAAATATATTTTACCCATTCCCTCATAGACTATTTTTAGATCCAATCTCTTTGAATAAATATACCTAAAAGGAGCATTTACTGGAGAAAATGATTTTTTTAGAATTGTGTAGTTTTGAAACATTGTGCTAAATAAGGCATTTGCTCCCCAGGAGCAAATGCTCTATTTATCACAATGGTTTCAAAACGTAACTTTAACAGAGGCGTAGAAAGGCGTATTTATGGTGAAAAGGGTTAAAGGTTCCATGCATCACCATTCTGACGAGATGTCCATTTTTGTGTTTTCTGCTGATTTTTTTTTAAATCTAACGATATTGACAAGTTTGACAACCGCGACACTTTCTACGAAAGACAAGATGGCAAAATGTTGTTAAACTATTTCATATATCATACTAAAATGACTTCGTGCTGGACGTCGTGATATGACTGAAATACTGTTAAATGACGTAAAACCAGATAAAATATATAAAAATAAACAGCTAAAGCGACCGAGTAGTTTATTAACATACAATAATGTAACAGCATGTCCAATAGGAGATTGCTGTGTCACTTTGGCCCTGCATTAAGCTATCGCCTGATTTAAAAGTCCAGAAATAGATTTCTGTTGGGTGGTCGTATTGACGAAATGTTACGTTTTTAACCAGGTCGGCGCCAAATTTCTATTTGCCGTCTGCAACCCAGTTTTGTTAAAACATTCCGGCTAAAAATTAAGGAAATGATTCAAATAAATTTAAATTTCAAACGAATAAACCATAGATATAGAACTAGCGACTGGGACAAACACGAATTCCCTGATCAGACGCCGCCTTGAAAAGGCGGCGTCTGATCTGGAACTGCACTTAGTCTATTTGTCGTGGTGCATTTATGCGACATTGACGGTAAACACACTTTTATATTTTAAAGCAGACAGAATAAGAACACGTAGACTGAATGTCATGTGAAATTAACTACAGTAATGATCTACTTTATTTATAGCAATGGCTGCGACACATTCTAGCATTCTAGCTGGCTTGTGGTAGGTCGGCGGTCCTATCCAGCTGTTCGGTGCACGGAACAATTCATGTTCTCCCATGCACAGAAAATATGTGGTTCTTCCTCCACCTGTAATTAGCTTGGCGTCGCAATATGACTGAAATATTGTTTAAGCGAAAATTCCAACTACAATCAAACACACAAGACAAGTTCAACAAACGTGTAAATCAACAGCCACACAGTAAACACTTCTAAAACAAACTACTCTGCAAACAAGCATAGATTCCTTTAACCCTTCGCTTGCTGAATTTAAAATACATTTCTCCTTCTTTACCCATGCCCCGTTGTATAATTACATATATCTTCACTGTGTACAAGTATTTCGCTGTGCAATCACTGCTGTGGAGTTCACTGGTTGCACAATCAACTTGTAAATAGTGCAGACCCTGATGAGACAGCTCCTGCAGGAGCTGTCTCATCTGGGTCTTCACTATTTACAGGTACATATAGGCATATTGACGTGAATAGCAAGCGCAGGGTTACATGTAACAGCAGGTGCTGTTTAACCCTTCCCCTCATATAAACGCATTTTCGCGCATCTACAAACAGTGAAGACCCAGATCAAACGACTCCTATAGGAGCCGCCTGATCAAGGTCTGCACTGTTTGCTAATGGAATTTGATATATCTCTTTCTTTAGTTTCTAAAATGGCTACAATATTTCACTTTCCATATATCATTATAACTATATTGACCGTGAATATGCAGTTGCTATTGAAATTTGAAACAGAACAGGCTGTTTTCTGCTTAGCTTTCGTTCTGCAGTATTTTTTCTCCTGTCTTTAAGACCCAATGAAAACTCCTCTTTGGTTGTTTACTGAACGTTACAATGTTATTGTCCTGTTTCATTAACCTGTCAAAATTTGAATAATTATACGCTTGCTGAACACGCCATAAATAGCTTCGGTTGATATCGATTGTTTCCGTGAATGAAAGCTGTCCTACTTGGCTTATTCGAGTACTTGTACATTTATTGTGAATCTCGTGAAAAACGATTGAAACACAGGTTTACCCAAGCTAAATATATCCTTTCAGTGACGTAGGAATATTCATATTTTGACAGGTCAATAAAACAGGAAAATATCGCTTTAATAGCATTTATAGAACATTGCTATAAAAGAAACAACCATCCAGATTAGTAAACATATTATTCGAGGAAGATTCTGACGTCATGCCGTACTTTTGAAATACTTCAACAGATTACATAGATACGATCCGTTACCTATCCCTCGTTTACGGCCACTCCAAGCCAATGCTGTACGCACATGGTTGGTATTTATGTCAATAGTCATCCTACGGCCAACTTGCGTGACAATACAAACTTCCCTGGGAATAAGACCAGGCGGTCTCGCAGGATGGAATTATTGGTAATATATAAATACCCAACCCGAGGACTTGACAATTGACAAGTATAGTAAGGCTGTCGTAGATGGTATAGGAATCAGGCAATCACTGGATAGTCTTCTGGATAACGTCGATACATCTATCAATTCTTGCTTGTGATTTATAATCGTGTGTACACTAGGACATAAGTGCACATTTCAGGTATTATTTGTTTGTTTTATTATAATTTGTTTGATATATCTGGGTTAGAAATTATTTTTTATAAATATATTTAGAATAACAGACTTGAATCAACAGTTCTGAGATGTTCCGAACTAATACTAGGAAACAAAAAGGATTTTTTAGCATTTTTCAGCCGAAAGACTTGTTAAAATTACTAATTGTTTTATATAAAATACATTAATATCAAAACTATTTAGAACCATTTGTTTAAATATAACTTATTATAAATTATAGAACTCTACACTTATAAAACATCATTCTCAACCATCTGTTTAAGAGTGTTCTCAATGTACGGAGACAGTTTGTCTCTAAAGATAATATTAACATCTAAATAAGTCACCAACATGTCCAGTTACACACAAGTCCTTTAAATTAATATCGAATTGTTTAAATATAAAACTAGATTCAAGAAGTCTGAATGTGCACACCACTTTAACTCATTCCATTCTTCTGACGACCTTAGACGCTATAAATGTCATGTTTAAACCATTGTGATAAATACATCGTTTGCTCCGTAGGTTTCAAAATTATATAATTCTTGTTTTGTTTCTAGTAAATGTTCCTTTTCAGTAGATTTAGTCTAAGAGGTTGGGTCTAAAATAGTTAACCCTTTTCCTGTTACATATTCGTGTAAGAAATAATAATGTCATTAATATTAATTAGATTAGTTTTTTTATAATGGCATATGAACACAGCACATTTTGGCTCAGGCAGAAGCTGTAGAATCAGATCTGTATTACACCATAACCAAACAGAGGAGACCCTGATCAGATGGCTCCTATAGGAGCCGTCTGATCTGGGTCTACTCTGTTTACAGATGCGTAAAAATGCGCTTACATAAGGGAAAGTGTTAAAGCGGGTTTAATTATTGCCATGTTTAGTGCGACCTGCCTTGCATTTGCCATCAATTTGGATCGAGATAAAATGCCAAGTAACTCGCGCTTCACCAGGATCAAAACCAATTGACAATATCTCGCTAGTTTATCAAACGATTTAAAAGCAGTATGAACCGGGATGTTTTGGGGTTTTTTTTTTTAAAAAATGATACAATTATTTGTTTGGTAAAAAGTAATATTACGTGAAAAACAACTTAGGAATAATCACCGAAATTTGCGAAAGTTTGGTGTTAAAGTATGGATGTCACCTATATTATTCGCCCGCGATTTAGACAAAATTCGTGTGCGTTTTAGTTCCATATCAATCGTAACTACTTACCTGCGATTAGTTCCCGTCGAGATCCGACTGGTTCAGTATGTGTTTGTAATCTCGCAAGTATAAACCCGTTATTATCGATTCACAAATGCGTTTTTTGATATACAGTAAAACCTCTCTAAATGGGACTTATATTTAGCATAAATATCCGTCTTGGAGACAGGTATCAGCTTAACGCAGGGTGACTTTCATGCAGAAAGCTCCTCTAGGAACGTTATGCGTGCCTTTCTCCCTGCATCAAGCAGACACCTGCCTAAAAGTATCTAAATTATTCTCTACTATAATTCCGGTTTAGAGGGGTTTTACAATACACGTTAATCAGGGACATCGTCATAAATGACCCAGACAGATTTATTTCAATTGTTTTTGGACATATCAGGGTTCTCTGTCTTGCTAAAGGTCGTACGACCATGTGTATCGTATGTACTGGTCAAGTACCACAATCGCTACTACCTGTATAGCTGAAAATGTATGTCGCACATTGTACTGTGCAACAATTAAAGTTTTCTTCGTACGACATACATTATCGCATGTTCTTACATACGATAAATCGCAACATTGCACTGTGCAACAATTATGATTATTCTCGTAAGACGATACATTAACGCATGCTCTAACATACGACATTGTACTGACCATTAATTAAGGTTTTCCTCCTACGACAGACATTATCGCATGTTCGAACATACGAAGATCGTAACACTGCACAGTGCATCAATTAAGGTTATCCTCGTACGACACATCTTATCGCATATTCGATGATCGCAGCGATCTTTAGTAAGACTGGATCGAGGGGCTTGGCAAACACACGTATGTAGCAAGATCTGGGACAATTTCAATAAATATATTCATACAAATTAATGTAATATATACGTCCGATAGTTCGAACATTTTAACAAGTATCACTGTCGGTCTTTAGGACATGTGGCATCTTAATGCAGGGTTAAAGTGTTACAGAAAGCTCCTTTAGGGGCTTTCTGTATTACATTCATCTAGTATTAAGCTGCCACCTGCATATTCTTCATTACTAAAACTTCGAACTATCGAACTAACTGTAGTTTGCAATGGATTTAAATTCTTATTGAAGTTGGACTTACATTTGCGCTTTATTTAACCCTTTCGGTACCAAATTTTTAATTGTCGTCTGCAATCCAAGTTTGTTAAATCATTCAGTAAAATAAAGAAATGAGATAAATAAATACAAATTTCAAAGGAATAAAGCACATATATAGAAATAGAGATTGAGCCTTTAAAAGGCGGCGTCTGATCTGGGACTGCACTATTTGTCGTGGTGCATTTATGCGACTGCGGCGGTGAAAGGGTTAACATGATGAAATAACGTTTTCACCAATGCCGTCTAAACAAACAATTACTATTTATACTTACTGTTACACCATTAAATGCACATATACAGATGCATTTCTATTGAAATCAGATCTCAAAGTAATATGTTTACTGTTACAAATCTATTCTGCTTTTCTAGATAATGTTTCGAAATCGACTACTATACGAAACAAAACAACTAATACTATTCTCAAACAATAAGGATTATGATGCTACTACTGCTGCTACTTCTACTAACAATTCTGTTATAATTTTTACCATATTGCTTCTGCTATCAACATTTATACAACAATTACTACCATCATGAAAACTTAGTCTAATGCTTATACAAAGAGCTTAATATGCCTTACATGTATAATGATAAAAGCATTCCGATGACGACTACTTTTACTAATGGTAAAACTCCAATAATACTCAAACTATCCCAAAATTGGGCATGTGCAAACAGTGTAGATCTAAATCAAAGAGTTCATGGAGGAGCCCTATGCCCTTAACGTGTTTCTATAACCACCCAAGTTTTCCATAACACATACTTCTTTTTTCGGGTACCATGCACATAAAATCCGAATAATTTGCTATGAATTACTTTAGGCAAGTTTACTTGAAATGGTATTGAAGCAAATAGGATAATAAAGTCAATATTAATAATACACTGTAACACTAATCCTTATATTGATACTTACTAATACTTATGACATATCTAATAATTTACCAACATTGATGCTTATACCAAAATAAAGCTTAAACTAAGACACTATTGTCTACATCTACATTGATTACAACATTCCCAGGGCTCCATATAGTATGCATGCTGATCTATCAACATCTCTTAACTAAAGTACAATCTGTTCTAAGCAGCTATTCCATTCTTGAACATGGGAGTCTTAAAAAGCAAGGTGTTGCTTAATACAGTAAAACCTCTCTTAACCGGAATTCTAGTAGATAAGAATTTAGATACTTTTAGGCAGGTGACTGCTTAATGCAGGGTGAAAGTCATGCAGAAAGCTCCTCTAGGAGCTTTCTGCACGACTTTCACCCTGCATTAAGCAGCCACATGTCTCCAAGACCGATATTCATTCTAGTTTTAACGGCCGGTTAGGAAAGGTTTTACTGTACAGGGTAAATGTAATGCAGAAAGCTCATATAGGAGCTTTCTGTATTACTTTTGTCCTGTATTAAACTACCACCTGCCTTACTGTCTGACTCATAGTTAGACCTCTTTTTGATAGTCGCTTAAGACAAGTTTTATCAGTCAAAATCATTTGTTGCTGCTACTCATTTTAGAATCCACGCAGAGTAGCAAAGCAAGATCTTATTTGGCGGAGAAATACCAAACAATAGTTTAGATTTCCTACATTCGACTCCTATATGCCGCTCTGATATATACTTCTGTGACTATTTGCTTCTAGTTTCACTGTACCGTGACATGTTGTCTACTGTTTCTGTCACTCTCCTGGAATATCTGTACCACTGCTTTCGCAAGAACATTTTCTGCCACCGTCTTGTCTGATCCTTTGCTTGTTTGATTACAACTGCCAGCATCAATCAGTCGTTTTCAATTATGTTTTGATTATAAGAAATGTTTATTTCATTCAAACACGCAAGCACAGTCTTAACTACGGTGTCCGGTTGTATGTATTTTATTGCTTTGATTGCTGTATCCCACTGATACAATTGCCATTGATTTTATCAGACAGACTAGATAAATGAGATCTGAAGATCCCATAGACAAAACAGGCTACAGTACAATGTTTCTATAACAGCCAATAAAATGTGTTAATTAGTTTGTATTTAGAGCAGATGGCTGCTTAAAGCAAAGTGACAGTAAAACAGGACGCTCCTACTTTCACCTTGCTTTAAGCAACCACCTACCATTAACACAAAATATTTGATGTAATTTAGGTGCTGTTACAGAGAGGTTTTACTATAACTACATCATATGGAGACACTTCTAATAACCACAAACTGGGTGGATCCAAATGATGCGTCTGTTTACGAGACGTGTCTTCACAAAGACACACATCATTTCCTTTTTATTTTTTTTCTTTGGAAACAACAGGAAATACAACTGCTTCTATGACGATATCAATGTTAAAAATCATAAGGTTAAATATGGTATTTACCCTTTCAGTGCTATCATTGTCATCTGTCATCATTAACGCTTTCACCGCCAATGTCGCAAAAACGCACCGCGACAAATAGTGCAGGCGCAGATCAGACGCCGCCTTTTCAAGGCGGCGTTTGATCAGTGACTTCACTTTTTTGTCTCAAACTCTATTTCCATATCCGTGCTTTATTCCTCTGAAATTTGCATTTATTTATATCATTTAATTATTTAATCAACTGATTTAACAAAAGTGGTTTGCAGACGCCAATTAGAAATGTTGCACCGAACAATCAATAGAGTGTCAAACAGTTTGGATCTTAATAAGACTCTGATTTACTCCGCGTCTCGTCTGGATCCAAACTGTTTGCATGGTATTACGGACCCGTTTTCACCGCTATGAAGGGGTTAAAGGTGTACAACAAAATGTCGATTTGCTAAATCTCCTACTATCAACTTAATAATATGTACTCCACAATGACAGGTGCAAAGTGCTTGTGTGGCGTTCGTGAAAAGTCGTCCGTATTTTGTTCTCAGTGTTGTTATATTTTCTGGTCCTTCAGAGTCATTAGTCTCAATGTTATTAGTAATGAAAATTTAAACCGTTTAAGCCTGTTCAGGTTAGGGGCGTAAAAAGTGTTGTACTTTTGATAACTTCTAATAAACATACTCAATAAAACCGGGTCTGCAATTGTCTCGTTTTGCATTGCTGCTCTTGTTTTCGATGAATCTCAAACTATCAGATTGTTTCCCATAGACTGACACTATACAGGTGTGCCTGGTAAACAATTGCTGTCTGCCAATATTGTAGTATACTACAATTCTAATAGTTTGCAAATGCCAGTGGATGCACGGCCTGCGTCCAAAGGATTAAACGCCTCTGTAAACAGAGCAGATCCAGAACAGACGAGTCCAGTAAGTGCCGTCTAATCAATATCATATCTATTTGCTTATAAGATGATATTGAAATGATTCCATACTTTATGCAATGATATACAGTGTCATGTGTATAATGTCATCATACTAATCCAGGTACAGTGTTCCCTCTCTACAACGACACCATTTGGGATACGAAGATTGTATGTGTTGTTCAGAGGGAGTTGTTATAGGAAGGGAAAATCAAACATAATTAGCTTGTTTGCAGATCGCCAGATAAGGTGTATTTCGAGAACTAAAACCGTTATGCCTCCATCAAACCCTATGTTGTGACCACTCTTTAGAATCGTCACTTTGTGACGATTCTAAAGAGTGTTCACAACATAGGGTTTGATGGAGGCATAGGGTTTGATGGAGGCATAAAGAAAATACGATGGAAAAAAGTTGTTTCTGGAGCCTTGTTGTTTCGGAAACAGTGACATGCGTTGTTGTAAGGAGGGAATCGTTATTGAGAGGGTCGTTGTAGGGAGGGAGCACCGTAATATATTCGTGCAGTGAATATTTCTTACATGAATATTCCCCAGGCAAACAATCAAAGTATATACATGTTATTAAATATATAATACGCTTACACCCTTCCACATGAATATTGATTTAATCCATTCCGCATAGGCTATGTTTAGATCCAACCTCTCTGATTAAATCTACCAAAAAGGAGCCTTAACTAGAGAAAAGGAATTTTTCCAGATTTGTGTAGTTTTTAAACCATTGTGATAAATATAGCATTTGCTCCACAGGAGCAAATGCTCTATTTATCACAATGGTTTCACAAGGTGACTTCTACAGAAGCGTCAAAAGGCGTCAGTATGTGGGAATGGGTCAAAAACTCATTATTGCATGGATAGTCTTTGACTGAGTTTTTATAATTACACGTTGAACACGGAAATGTTTGATCATAGTAGAAATATAATTGTGCCAATCCATAAGCAAACAGAGCAGACCCTGTTCTGTCAGTTCCTGCAGGAGCTGCGTATACTCTGTTTGTAAGTGTGCCATAAACCGTCTATATGATGGACAGGGTTAAAAGCAGATACATGTAGTAATTACGGAACTGTTTTGATCTCACGCTTTGTAATTTGAAACATGATATGCGGAGGAAAGCTGTTTAATCTACTTCCATCCACAATCTTAATATTAAGCAAGTAGCTTTATTTGATCTAGCACGTCAAAATGTCATAATGGCCAAAGCAATTACTGGAATAGATTAGTTAAATTGGGATGTAAAACAAACATGTTATGTATTTCAGGAATCCAGATTGTTTTGTGGTTTGTATCAAAATTGTGTATATATATATTTCTAAATGAAGAGGTGCAGACCCCTTCTGTATACTAATACTTACAATAGTATGCTTAATTGTACGAGAATTTCGGATAAAAGGGGAGTATACATGCACTGATTACAACACAATTAACGACAGTTTCTCTTCATGTGTAGATCAACGAGGAACATTTCAGTAACCATTTCCCTGGTGGAATGCTCCATTTATCACAATAGTTTCAACAGGTGACTTTTACAGATGATGCGTAGAAAAGCGTATATATTGAGGAAAGCGTTAAGACAGGTGACAGCTTAACCCTTTCGCTGCCAAACTCTGTCGTCTGCTAACTTTGTCGTCTGCTACAAATTTTCATTTTTTTGATTTTCTTCATTTTTATTTCAAAAACATACTAGTAACAGTAACAAACAGGTTGGACCCTGATGAGACGCCGAGTTACACGGCGTCTCATCTGGATCCAAACTGTTTGCATAGGTTATCACAGATCTAGCATTGGCAGCGAAAGGGTTAATGCAGATTCAGTGGTGCATAAAGCGCAGAGAGGTGCTTTCTGTATGACTTTCACCCTGCATTAAACAGCCCCTGCCTAATATGGCATCAGTTCTTTATTGCTAAAGGTTCGAAGTATCGGGATTTCACTGTATATGGCATTTAATTTGTATTTCGTGAAGAGGGAAGTAATAAACATTTTATTTAAAATTCAAAACACCGAAAACCATTTGTTTAACTAACAATGTGTTAAAATTCAAATTCTTTTCAAATCACATCGAATTTAGTTTACTATTTCCTGATGTCGATGAAATAAAGCAGATCTTCCAAAAGCCATATGCAGTTGTAACTACAGGAAATTGAATTGTGGTATAGAGATTTGTCTCTGTTTTATGTGTGTTGTTTTTAATTAAGATTGTAGTCTATTTCAATCAGTGAGAAAGACGATTTATTTAGAATTGTACATAAATAATTGAATATGTTACGTACCGAGATTGTTCTACCAATCCGATTCGTAAATTACAAGGAATTGTTTATGTAGTATCGCGATTAACCCATTGATTTCCATATTTTTGTACAGATAACCCGTCCAGTTCTTACTTTGGAACCCATCTATCTTTCATATGGAGGGGGGCAAAGCAAATGTAATATTTGCTGGAATATGCCATTGCCATTGATGGGTTCAGCAAACAGTGCTGACCCTGACCAGAGGACACATACAGGAGCCCTCTGATCTGGGTATACCCTGTTTACTAATGTCCGTTTTAAAGGACATTGGACACTAATGTGTTTCGCCGACATAGCCGATTCCGTGGTATAACCTCTGTAAATAACTTGGATAAAGGAAAATATGCTGAGTAACTCGGTATCTTCTCTGGATCCATCTGTTTAACTCTTTCCTTCATATAAAAGTGTTTTCACGCATATGCACACAGAGATGATCCACATCAGACGGCTCCTATCGGGGCCTGCTCTATTTGCTACTGAAATGTCTTTACTACCTAAAAAGGCTACAATATTCTACATTCCACATTCATTTTGTTAATGAAGATTCAGTAGGTATTGAATTTGGAAGAAATATAGAACATGGAAAGGGTTAAAACTGATTACCGGTATATGTTGTAACGAAATTGTAGAAAACGCCACTTTTAAACCTGAAGCAGACGATAAGCGTGGCAGATTCAGACGGTATTTATTTGGCGCCGAAAGGATTAAATAGTATTTAATCGTCATTCAAAACCAGTGTCATTTACCTTTTTCTGCGGAGAAAAGTGTGATTTGAAAGCAACGTTTGCTATCGTTTTACTGTTTAATTATTTGATTGTTTTTTATGACTACAAATAAAATGGTATTTTCGTCTCGTCTGAATCCTTATATTTACCATTTGTTAACACATTTGTCAAGTAACGAGCTTATCTCTATCTCTACCACGTTTGTCGTTAACAGATTTTGTCATCTACTTAACACTTACGGCGCAAAATTTCTAATTGTCGTCTGCAATCCAAGTTTCTTAAATCATTTAGTAAAATAAGGAAATGAGATAAATAAATGCAAATGTCAAAGGAATAAAGGACATATATAGAAATAGAGATTGAGACAAATAGTGAAGTCTCTGATCAGACGCCGCCTTGAAAAGGCGGCGTCTGATTTGGGACTGCACTATTTGTCGTTGTGCATTTATGCGACTGCGGCGGTGAAAGGGTTAATTTCCATTTTCGAAGTATTACGTCACAAAAGAACAACGTAATCAAATTATGAATCAGTTTAGATCATGAGGAGATGTTGAGTTACGCGGCGTCTCATTTTCATTCAGACTCTTGCAAATGGCACCAACGATTCGCCCATGGCAGCGAAATATTTTGTCGCAGCCTGTGACATACTATCTGACTGAACTCTTTGCGCGCTAAGTATGTATCTTTATTTCTTTTCCTTATTTCAAAACGTTTTTGCAATACGATCAGGGTGATCTGTTTTCTGTTGGTCAAAAATGAAAACACGGTATTTCTGTTCTCTGTATCTGAATTGAATATCTTTACAGGCCCAGGCCGTCCTTGATTATCACCCATAGTTCATTCCGGCGCCCATACGTTCTAGTAGAGACGGCCTAAAAACTTTCATTGCAGTGAGACCTTTAGTCTTTGGTAACTGTTTGAACGTCGATGCCGCCGGAAATAGACCTACATGACTTGCTACAATGGGCAAATCTCTGGCTAGCTTTACAAACATTTTGAATTCAGATGAGACGCTGCGCAACTCGGCATATATTAGGTTCTAAACTGGTTCAGATAGCATGCCTTTCCAAACAGAGCAGACCCGATTGAGACGGCTGCTGTAGGAACCGTCTGGTTACAGTCTGGTCAGTTTCTGCTTATGTTCTGCTTTTGAAATTATATGGATTTGATTCTACACTTTCTACCAATACCAAAGACCTCGTGTACAAATGCCAGTATAAAAATGCAGGTGCACCATATTGATGAAGTCATTATTTCTACCATGAATATTCATTAGAGAAGGGGTTAAAGATATGGTTTTACACACCAACTCTTGAATTGCTGATAGTGCCATTCGGTGATGTGATCGCCTGAGATCTAGGTCACGACCCTTCGTTAACTATTTCCTTCATATAAACGCTTTTCACGCATGTGCAAACAGAGTAGACCCAGGTCAGACAGCTCCTGTAGGAGCGGTCTGATATGCGTCTACTCTATTTGTTTATGGTATATCATAGATCTAAATTTACGAGTTCTGTCTCTGCTGAAATGTCATGTGTTCATATGCCATTATAGAAAAAAATAATAGAAAAAATAATCAAATTAATATTCATGATGTCATTATTTCTTACTTGAATATACAACGGGGAAATTATTAACTTTTCGTTGTCACGTACTGTGGTCAGTTCTGTTGGTCGTCTATAACACTTTCCATTGTATAATATTTTCGATTTTCCTTTTAATAATTAATCAATGTACGAGTATCAAACAATTTGGATTCTGGTAAAAATTTGCACCTAGTTATTCAGTGTATCGTCTGAATCCGAAAGATTTACAATTGCCATAGGGGCGAATGAGGTGAAAAATCAATCATTCATAATTGCTTAAATCAACTATAAAGTACATCAAACGACAATCAAAAGTAGGTGCGTTGTTTCATTCCATAAGAATTAGCACTACACTAAATTCGCATTAGCCCTTGCCATGATATCAAACATTTTTATATCAGCTAAAACGGCCATTACAATTATTTGTGAAAACCATATCCAGTTGGCTTAATTGATTGAGAAACTATTAGTCTAGTGACAAACAGCTTGGATCCTGATGAGACAGCGAGTTACTGGGCAACAAGGCGTCTCATCAGAATCCAAACTCTTCGAAAGTTCCAGTTAAGACGAACTTACATGTACATGTACCATGAGAATGGCTAAGGCGTATTATGCTGAAATGAATGATTTGCTCAACCTCCGACCAGAACTACGGTTTAAACCTTTTCTCTATGAGTATGCATGTAAGAAATAATGACATCATGAATATTGATTAGATTCATGTATGAACACAGTAAGTTTTGATCATGGAAGTAACTGTAGAGTCATATCTATAACACTTCATAAACAAACAGAGCAGACCCTGATCAGACGGCTCCTATAGGAGCCGTCTGATCTGGGTCTACTCTGTTTGCAAATACGTATTTATTGAGTAAAGGATTAAGTACTCGGATCCTGATGAGATTTCGGCGTTTCCTCTGAATCCAGTTTGTTTGCATCAGACTAGGTGCAGCATAGCATGGAACATGTTTACTTTACTGTTACCGTATCCGAGAATGATAATGATAATTGTTGCTGTTCAAATATGATATGGAAGCCGTTGTTTACGATAAATGACACTGCTTTAACAATTGTAAGCTGTTTTAACTCTTTCAGCGACACAATCACGGGATAGGGAATTTCCTGTGACTCACAGGGATGTGATTATCTTTGCAAACAGTTTGGATACAGATGAGAAACTGAGTAACTCGGTGTCTCATCAGGACCCAAACGCATTGACATTCTAATTATGTTTTAAATGAAATTATAGGAAATTCCTCTTGGTACTTAAAGCAAATGGCAATGTGTACAGTCAAAAAGTATCTGGCGACACAGGTTTTAACCCTTTCCTCCACAAATACGCATTTCTACGCCTCTGTAAAACTAATCTGTTGAAACCATTGTGATAAATAGAGCATTTGCTCCTATAGGAGCAAATGCTCTATTTATCACAATGGTTTCAAACCACAAAATTCTAAAAAAAATCCTTTTCTCAAGTTAATGCTCCTTTTCGGTAGATTTATTCAAAGTGGTTGGATCAAAGAATAGCCCATGAGGGAATGGGCCAATTTAATTGAGAAAGTAAGGATGTATTTTATGAGATATTGGAGGAGTATTGACGCGTGTATACATGTATAATAACATGTACCCGGCTTATTGCGACTAAGCTTATATTTCCAATCAGCTTGTATCTAAGTCAATCGGTAAGAAACTCTGAGTCTTAACAGGATCCATGACGCTTGCCATTCGATCTATATAGATTATTACAACAATTGGGGAATGGGGGAAAAATCAGTAGATGTGAGTTATGTATGCAGCAAACGAGAGTTTGGATGTAGTAGACGAGAGTTTGTGGCGAACGAACTTTCAACATCAAGCTTTTAATATTCTTCGTATCTGTCTTACCAAGTTCGCCACAAAGTGGTTAATCATATCCTTCTAAAACGCTTTTTACGCATTTGCAAATAGAGTAGACCAATATCAGTCTGCTCCTACAATGTACTGAAGCCATTCAATCAAAGTCTGCTCTGCCTTCTTATGAAATGATCTAGATATGGTTTTACAGTTGGGGTTTTTCAGAAACAAAAACATCTTGTGCACACGTGCCATTGAAAACATTAATCTAATTGATGTTCACGATATCATTATTTCGTACATAAATATTTAACAGGGAAATGGTTAAGTGTGTACCTATGGTACATATTTACGATGAAATCAGTATGCATTTATTAACCGCATTATTCTACATCTGATTTGTTTGTTTCAATCCGTATCCAGATAGCCACGACCTGACTCGCATCTGCAAACAAGTGTGATCCAGATAAGACGCAGAATAAATCTCCCAGACTATTTTTAGACCCAACCTCTTTGAATAAATTTACCGAAAAGGAGCATTAACTATAGAAAAGGAGAATTTTAGAATTGTGTAGTTCTGAAACCATTGCGATAAATTTCTCACTATGGTTTCAAAAATGACTTTTACATAGTCGCAATAAGGCGCCAGTAGGAGAGAATAAGTTAACACTCGGTCAAAAGTTTCTCAAACATTTAACTCTTTCGCCGAAAAAAGGCGAATCCTTTGCAGATAATTTGGAATTATAGTAAGCGCCGAGTAACTCGGCGTCTCCTCAGAATCCAGCCTGTTTGACATAGATTATATGTTTGTAAAGAAATCGTAGAAACATGAAGCAGACGATAATTTTAGCAGATGAAATTCATTTGGCGCCGAAAGGATTAATCGAATCACCAGTCGTCAAAATTGAACTGAGCCATATTTGGGCAGACATTATTTTATTACTTCGGGAATTTTTTTTTTATTATTTTCAAAGTTTGTTTTTCATGTTTGTCGAAATTGCATATTCTCAATTGACCTCTTGTTCTACGAATTGTTTAGTTATTTTCTTTATGTATACAACGTGCAGTAAAATCCCTCCAATGCAACCACCTAAAAGAGGTATAATTCTGGATAGTAGAGGCAGGTGGTAGCTTAATGCAGGACAAAAGTAATGCAGAAAGCTCCTTTCTGCATTACTTTTGTCCGGTATTAAGCAACCACCTGCTTATAAAGACACCCATGTTTATTTATTAAGTGGTCGCATTAGAGGGGTTTAGTTTTTATTCATTTCTTGATAGTTGCTCTGAATTTTGTACAGTTGTGCTGCTTATTCCTATAAGTATCCTATAAGTATCAATTACTCTTGTATAATTCAGTTTCTGCGGCATAATCACATGATCAAAAGTCTTGTCACGTCGCCCTGCGAATTCATATTAGATTTCAATTAGTTTCTGTTTTGAACCTGTACATCGTGTTTAATCCTCCTAATGTTTAGGTCGACCTAACTGGATGATTAATTCTTTCACCGCCAATGTCACAAATGCACCACGACAAATAGTGCAGTCCCAGATCAGACGCCGCCTTTTCAAGACGGCGCCTAATCAGGGACTTCACTTTTTGTCTCATTCTCTATTTCTATATATGTACTTTATTCCTTTGAAATTTGCCTTTATTTATCTCTTTTCCTTATTGTACCGAATGATTTAACAAAATTTGGATTGCTGACGACAATTAGAAATTTGGCGCCGAAAGGATTAAACAGATTGGATCCCGATGAGACACCGACTAACTCGTCAGGCTTCAAGCCGTCAGAAATGCGGCTCAATAGTTTATGAAACATTTGTAAATAAAACTGTAACATATTAGGATTTAACCCTTCGCTTGCTGTTCACGTCAATATACCTACCTGTAGATAGTGAAGACCCAGATGAGACAGTTCCTGCAGGAGCTGTCTCGTCAGGATATGCACTATTTACAAGTTGATTGTGCAACCAGTGCACTCCAGAGCAGTGACTGCACAGCGATATACATGTACACAGCGAAGATATATGTAATTATACAACAGTGCCTGGGTAAAGATGGATAAATGTATTTTAAAATTCAGCAAGCGAAGGGTTAACTTGTTCGCTGTCAACTTTTGTCGTCTGCAAACTCTGTCATCTGCTACAATTTTCAGTTTTCGTTTTTGTTGCATAACAGTAACAAACAGTTTTGATCCTGATCAGTAGCCGTCTGATCTGGGTCTGTTTGTTTGTTAATGAAATTATATAGAAAATGATTCTACAATTCTAGTCAAGGAAAACATGTTATAAAATGTGTTCACGAAGTATATGATTAACACATATAAAACTACAACATATCTGACGATATATGAAATTAGTGTTCACATTTTGACTATTGTGTATGCAGTGTAGACCTGCCAGTGAATGTCGACATATATTAACCATCGTGGTCAACGAGATAGCCAAGTTAGAAATGTTAGCAGATTGTCTGAAAGCCTACTACCGTCCGACGCCGGCCACAATTATTTCATTTGACGTAATATAAAGTACAAAGGCAAACAGTGCAGACCCAGATCACAGGGTTCCTATAGGAACTGCTGACTAGGAACTGCAATGTTTGCATCATATTCCCCACGCAACCATATGTATGCATTACCATTTACTTTACCAGTGAAAAGTAGATTCGTTCAATAATCATTTGAACACATATTTGTGTTATGTATGCTTTAGCAACGAAACACATGTAAAATCAGATTTTCGTTTCGTATTTTTCAGATATGGAAAGGCTGCTTTATATATCTGCCCTTACATTGATACTAGCATGTTTTGCGGCGACTTTGATCAGTGCACTTCCCTATGAGTACAGTATGGATGTTATTAGTGCATATGACTCTGATGACTGCAGACTCTGTTATGCGCTAGAGGACGGTGATGCATGCGCTCAGTGTATAGCTTCGATATCGGACACAGCGACGGACTTTGGCAAGAGATCCGATGCCGGACTGTATCACCCATTCTTCCGCGGTGGCTATCCCAAGAAGAGTATTTACATTCCAAGACAAAATCCACTTTTGAGAGGAGGATATTACAAAAAGACATATGTGCCAAGAAAACCCCTGTACCATCCTATGTTACGTGGAGGTTACGGTGGATACCGAGCTCCAACACAGTACAACCCCAATCTTAACAATTATTGATCTACGATGAGTTCTAGAACGACAGATAACCACGAGATTGCAATCCTCTCAAATTAACCTTTTTTGCCTCATGAATATTCATAACAATAATAATAACACCATGAATACATATTAGCGGAATTTATATTGGTATAGAAACACATCATGTTTGTGATTTGGCAAAAAATGAAGAATCATATTTATATATGTCTATAAGCAAATAGAGAAGATCCTGATCTAGCGGTTCCTACATGCGCCGTCTGATCTAGGTCTACAATGTCTGCAAAAGCTTAAACATGAGTCTCTTTCTGGGAAAGGGTTAATATAAAGACACTAATTGGCAATTACTTTTATAAGCGATACATCTATTTTGATCGAATTGGATTATTTGCTAATATTTACATTCGCCCTGCAACGTCCTTATATAACCTTATTCTAAAAAGAAAGTTGCATAACCTCATGAACACCGGAAGCACGTCATTCAGTTCTTAAATATAAGAAATACAGTGGAATATAAATATAAGAAATGAATGACGTGCTCCTGGTGTTCATGGGTTATGCAACACATAGCTTTACGAGCAAAGATTCACTAGAAGCCCTTCGGGCTTCACTAACTTTGCTCGTAAAGCTATGCGTTGCATAACCTCATGAACACCGGAAGCACGTCATTCATTTCTTAATAATACTCCTAAATTATAATCCGTCAGCAAAGATCTAAATGGGGATTAAAATGTGTCATATTTTTGTAATACAGTAAAACCTCTCAATAGCGACCACTAAATTACATCAAGTATTTTGTGTTAAAGGCAGGTAGATGCTTAAAGCAAGGTGAAAGTAAATCAGAACGTTCTGGTTTACTTTCACCTTGCTTTAAGCAACCACCTGCCAAAAATACCAACTAATTAACACAATTTAGTGGTCGTTATAGAGAGGTTTTACTGTACAATGTACGTCGTAAAGAACACACACGATTGATAAATCAGTACACCTCAAACGACCAAGGCGTGAGGCCAGCTAGTGTAAGCCATATAGTTATGTAAAGCACCGAAACGGTTTTCAGATCTTGCTTTGGTCAATGAATGTATTCAAATGCATACATAATTCTTTTCCTGCGTTGTGCTTTATAAAGTAACTATTATTAAGTTCAAACCATTTCGACGTAAAATGTTTATCCATATATTAGGAAAAGAGCTTTAATTATCATCTTTCGCCATACCAATTTATGTGTAAATAGTGTGTCAAGTGTGTGTGTGAGAATATGTTGTTGGTGATATATATATATATAATTCGTAAGTGAGCTGATGTAGCGACGCTTCGAACCTGTTGTGTGTATACCCGTGTGTGTGTGTGTGTGTGTGTGTGTGTGTGTGTGTCCATCCGTCTGTGCAACCGTACATGTATGATTCCGACCGGGACATGGTCAATGCTTTACAAGTACCCTGGTAAGCGATGTGACATGTACACGAACAATAACTCTAGCATCATTTGTTCTTGAAGCATGCTCATCTAAGGCCGTCGTCGTATGTTAGACCAAACCTGGCCTTAACCCTTTTCCCTCATATAAACGCCTTTTCACGTTTTTGCAAACAGGGTAGACCCAGACTAGGCGGTTCCTATAGGATCCGTCTTATCAAGGCCTGTCCTGTTTGCTTTTGACATGGTATAGATCTACAGTTTTGTCAAAGTAATCAGCAGACCCTGACCAGACGGTTCCTATAGGAGCCGCCTGATCTTGGTCTGCTCTGTTTGCAAATGCGTGAAAAGGTGTTTATATAAGGGAAAGCGTTAAAGCAGGTAAACGATCATATAAATTATGACAGGTGTGTTTTACTTTAAATCCATATGGCCACAATGCCATTTACATGTATGTACCATGAACCAGTACGCGGACCTCTCTAACCTCTCTAAAATGAACATTCGAAGGTATATATATCTGGTTTTAGTTGCAAGGGCTTGCCATTATATGTACAAAACGAGATTTCAGTAAAAAGATAAGCCATTTTTTATTTCCATTATATACTAAATACGGCGATGTTCTACTTACAAACATTCTAGTTTTATGTTGCACGTTGTACCGACCCAACTATTTTGCTCACGAAATTCTCGCCTTTCCGGAACATTTTCTAATACATAAACAGAGACCAGCGTCAAACATGTTGGGTCCACTGGACGCCGCGTCACTCGACGTCTCGTTTACATCCAAACTGTTTGTACATTTACATTGAGGTTGTATACATATTAGTTGTACACATCAGCTTAACCCTTCGCTTGCTATTCACGTCAATATACCTACCTGTAAATAGTGAAGACCCAGATGAGACAGCTACTACAGGAGCTGTCTCAACAGGGTCTGCACTATTTACAAGCTGATTATGCAACTAGTGCACTCCACAGCAGTGATTGCCCAGCGAAATACTTGTAGACAGTGAAGATATATGCAATTATACAACAGGGTATGGGTAAAGAAGGAGAAATGTATTTTAAAATTCAGCAAGCGAAGGGTTAAGATATCATATTTGTAAAATCTACAGAGTATTACATTTGAGCGTTGTCTCTCGTCTCCTTATTCGGTGTTTTAATTGTATGTTTGAAGATACAAGTGTGCGTATAAGATGATAAAAGAAATAAACATTATGTCAAAAGCGTTTGTCTTAACCCTTTCCCTCATATAAACGCCTCTTCATGCATTTGCAAACAGTGGGATCCGTCTGATGAGGGTCTGCTCTCTTTGCTTATTGTATACATGTAATATAGTTGATTCTTCAGGGTCTGTCTGAGCGAAAATGTCCCGTGCTCATATACCATTATAAAAAATAATCTAATTAATGTTCATGCTGTATTTATTTCTTATATGAATATGCAACAGGTAAAGGGTTAATGCTTAATGCGAACCCTTCGGTCATACAACCGGCATACTACTTTTTGTGTCTCCATAATCCATGGACCAACCAATTTGACTGTTACTAAAGCTCCCATGACATACATGTAACTGCACACAATAAAACCCATCTAAACCGGAATTGTAATACAATATACTTTAGATCTATTCAGGCAGGTGGCTGCTTCATACATGGGAAAAGTCATACACAAAGCTCCTGCATTAAGCTGTCACCGGGCATCGATACTAGTTTCAACGTTCAGTATAACCCTTTTACCGCCAATGTCGCATAAATGCACCACGACAAATAGTGCAGTCCAAGATCAGACGCCGACTTTTCAAGGCGGCGTCTGATCAGGGACTTCACTTTTTGTCTCAATCTCTAGCTCTATATCTGTGGTTTATTCCCATGAAATTTAAAATTATTTATATCATTTCCTTAATTAGCCGAAATTTTTCACAAAACTGGGTTGCATATTTTGGACCGAAAGGGTTAAAGAGGTATTACTGTTCTGCTTTTCTTATTACGATTTGTCTTATGTACATCTCATGTAAAATTACTCGGCGTCTCATCTGGATCGAAACTGTTTACATATACTGTTTACTGTATCAGTCTTAGAGTTTCCACCAATTGCTGCCATGACTCCGGCGGTATGTTTGACTAAATAGAAGCATTTGCATTGGATACGAGTTGACTTCAATCTGCGAAACTAAAGTTCCCAACGCAAGCAGAGCTACAGAAAAAGGAGCGTACGCAAATGCTAAAATCGTGATTTCTCCATCTATCTAACCCTATGTTGTGATCACTCTTTAGAATCGTATCGAAGAGACAGGCGATTCTAAAGAGTGGTCACAGCATAGAGTTTGGTGGAGAAATGAAGCAGTTATTCTTGAAAATGTTTTAATTTACGCATCTTATCTGGACCTCTTGCAAGTAATATATCCTAAATACAGCAAACTCTATTGCGACACCCAAAACAGGTATGCTATTGTGTTGTAGAGGCAGGTGGTGTCTCAGTGCTAGAGCTTTCTGCATCACTTTCGTCCTTCATTAAGCAATCACCTGCTTTACAAAACACCAACATCCATTCATTAATTTTCCGCTGCAGAGATGTTCTACCATTACTGTTTACTTGACTGAAATGCCTTATTAGTGTCACCTGTAGAGTTTTGTGTTACAATACACAACAATGGCCCTAGTGAGCAATTAAAGGAAACAAACTGTAAAGTTCAAAACGATAGAACAATGGTTAGATTCGTAGGGCATAATCCAATATTCAGTAAATTTGTACTGATTACGGATAATGTCATAAGCAAACAGAACAGACCCTGATCAGACGGCCCTTACAGTAGCTGGCTGATCTGGATCTACTCTGTTTGCAAAGGCGCAACAATGAATGTATATGAAGGAAATGATTGATGAGAACCGAACGTACTACATAAACCTCCAACAACTTTCTGCTTAACGTTCCTTCCGCAACAAGACTCCACCGGCATTAAGCACCTAATAAAACTAACATACGATCGGTATAAACATGTTTTACTGTATTAGGTGTTCAAAACCAATCAGGCTAATGTTGTAGTAACATGTACAGTAAAGCCTCTCTAAACCGGACATTAAATGTGGTATAAATGTCGGTCTTGGATACAGGTTGCAGCTCAATGCAGGGTGAAAGTCATGCAAAATAACCCTCTAGCAGCCTTCTGCAAGACGGTCACCCTGCATTAAGCAGCCACCTGCCCAAAAATATCTAACGTATTCTCTACTAGAATTCCTATTTAGATGGGTTATTCTGTATTCTCAATGTAACAAGGTGATAATAATATGTCGAACTATAGGATCATGTTAAATTGTAGCTCAGGAAACTTGAAGCAATTAGCCATGAATTAGCAATCTGCTAACATTTCTATTTTCAATCCCCTGCCATTTGCAATGCAGTAGCTGTCCAAAACATTGTCTCTTTTTCTGTTAGTGACAAAATTGAAATGTCATTGCAACAAATCATTGTTTCACACGAGTGCAGAAGGCACGTTACCCTAATTCTGCTGATCAACACCACTTAGTCACATTTACAAACAGCTTGGATCAAGATGAGGCGCCGAGTAACTCGGCCTCTCACCAGGATCGTAGCTGTTTGTCACTCAGACAAACATTTCCTAAATGCATTATGTAATACAACGAAACCTCGATAAACCTCGTCACAATAGAAAAAAGCTTTACTGAATTTCAATATTCCGGGTCCGATTACAAATCTAATTTACGCCTTCAAACACATTGCAATAGTACACGTGTACCTCATGATAAATCCAATATTCATCATAATTGCAAATGAGTGTATTGTGTCAGCGGAAACTCTGTTCATTATTAAACATTATGGAGAATTCCCTCGATACTTACCCATACGTTATTGCTATACATCCGTATTGCCGCATCTCGACTGTGGAAATATATTTCGTTTAGAATTCGCGGGTATATCAATGGTAGCACACATTTCATCATTTAACACCGTTCGTCTAACAAAAATATTTTGGACTTAGTTTAAAGGTTCATGTTTTATACAACTTTCATTCCACGAGAAATGCTGTCAATAAAACATCAACAAATGTTAGGCAATTGGTATTCCAAAGCATATTAGTTAACCCTTTCAGTCAGAGGTCCAATTAAAATGTGTACATTAAGAACATTTTCAAGAATGATTCCTTTATTTCTCCACCAAACCCTATGTTCTGACCACTCTTTAGAATCGTCTCTAAGAGACGATTCTAAAGAGTGGTAACACCATAGGGTTTGATGGAGAAATGACGATTTTAGTATTTGAATACGGCACCTGTATCTATTGCTCTGCCTTTGAGTGCCAGCATTGTCGTCTACTGGACATATTTCCATCTGATTCATATATTAGACTACAGTAAAACCTCTCTATAACGGACACTAAATTACATCAAGTAGTTTGTGTCAAAGGTAAGTGGCTGCTTAAAGCAAGGTGAAAGTAAAACAGAACGCTCCTATAGGAGCGTTCTGTTTTACTTTCACCTTGCTTTAAGCAACCACCTGCCCTAAATAACAACTAATTAACACAATTTAGTGGCCGTTATAGAGAGGTTTTACTGTACAGGTTTGTGCAGGTTCTGTATAAAACGATAAACAGATTATCAAACAGTTTTGGTCTTGATTAGATGTAAAATTACTCGGCGTCTCATCTGGATCGAAACTGTTTGCATATAATGTCACTGACCCGTCTCCATAGCAATAAAAGGGTAATTCGATTGACCTATTGTGACCAGTGCATTAGTGAAATTAAGTGACCACGAATCAGCTTAATTCAAATTCTGAATGATTGATATCACATCGACACATCGACAAAGTGCATTTTCGCTGAAATATCTACATGTTCTTAAAACTGATCCCAAAACAAGTCGTACTTGTTTTCCAGATCAATCTGCATTCTGCCAATGCGGCCATTTGTAAACTTTTTACATCAATATAAGACGATGCGTAGTAACCAGGCGCGGATTTAAAGGAAGGAGCCGGCGTACGCCCCTCCCCTCAAAAATGCTCAAATAAACATTTTTTGAGTAATTTAATTATATCTAGATCTAAGAAGAATCAATAAAACAATGATTTAATATGATTTTTTTTATTTCCCTGTTCGCTCCATTCAATTTAGGCTCTTTCTCAACATGCATTACAAATACACCAGTGATGTCATCCAACTTCCTGTAGGAGCCGTCTGATCAGGGTCTGCTCTGTTTGCTTGTGATATAATATAGATCTAATTAAACAGTTTCTGCAATGGCCAAAAAGTCATATGCATGTGTGCTATTATAATAAATAAATTTATATCCATGATGTCATTATTTCTTTCATGAATATAATCATGGAATAAAGGGTTAAGCACGATTTGCTTCATATCAGAATGTGGGCGCATGCAAAGCTTTACAGCAGGAAAGATGTTAATTATATGTTTGTGATTAAACCTTTGAATGCGGGACACCCATGTGCTGACATTAACAGTGTAGACCAGATCAGATCAGAGGGCTCCTATATGATCCCTCTGATCAGGGTCTGCACTGTTTGCCAGTTATAGTCATAAAGCAGTTTTAACCCAGTCCCTCCTATTGACTGATTTTGACGCCTCTCTAAAAGACATTTTTGAAACCATTGTGATAAATAGAGCATTTGCTCCTATGGAGCAAATGCTCTATTTATCACAATGGTTTCAAAACTACACAATTCTCCACTTTTCCTTTTCTCTAGTAAATGATCCACTTTATTCAAAGAAGTTGGGTCTAAAATAATCTTTGAAGAAATGGGTTAGTTTAAACATATTTATTTCTGTATAACTTGCAATACATATAAATACATGACATCGATAATCAAAAGGATTGGATCGAGAGCATGCTGCTTATTGAGATCCTCTCCTCAAGTATTGTTTCATCTATACATTTACAATCAATGGTGGACATGTGAATAAACATGTCGACAAAAAGAGTCAAGAATAACAGGATACTATCCGGTGTAAACCAAAAAAGACGGAACGCTACGCCGGTGCCTGAATGCCAAACAAACAAACAAAAAACAAGGGAAAAACAACAACAAAAAAATAGCCATCTGGAACCAAAAGGTCACGCAATAGAAGCGATCCGCTGCCCGGAGAATGAGCCCCCGACGGAAAGTGAAACTACTCGACATTGTTTAGGTAAACCGTTTTGATGTTATTATGAAGTATTGCACAGCTTGTGAAGTATTTCACATCTTGGAAATGGGTTAAGTCTTGCATGCTATGTTGACATTGTTATACATTAAACAATGATGGGTTATTTTATTCTAACACTTCAGTGTTGAAAGGGTTTATCAGCAGTATTAGACTATGTTCGGTCGAAAGACGTCGCCGCAAAACGCAGCCTCTGTTTAGTTTATCCGCGCATCAGGTACTATCAGATAAAAAAGGAGTTCAATCGGTGATATGTTTCAAGTTTTGTTTAATCGCATGGTATGAATGTCCACCGTGAAAACGGTGATTTGAACAGCTACGCTATCCGACACGTCAAAGTGTGAAGTATGAAGCTTAAAGTTTGAAGTCTGGAGTTTGAAGTTTGAAGTCTGAAGTTTGAAGTTATCTTGGAAATAAGAAGTAAGAACTTTGAAGACGGAAGATTGAAGTAGGAATTTAGAATGTCACCATGGGTTTTCGTAGTAATTGGCTGTCTTTCCATTGCAATAAGTCGGTGTGTTTTTCTTTAAGAATATTCCATCCCTTACGAATATTTATGCAAGGTTTCTTGACTTCATGAACATTCATTACCTGAATGTGTAGCATTGGCCTATTAAAATGGATGCGTTTGCCAGTTTAGAGGCCATATAATCATATCTTGATTATTCCGTTAGCAAACAGTGTAGATCCTGGTAAGATAGCTCCTATAGGAATCGTCAAATCTGGATCTACTCTGCTTGCACATCTGCTAGAGGTCGTCTGTATGGGGGAAAGAGTAATAATTTAAACACATATACACTTCCACATCTGCGACTGACAGTTTTTTCCATCCATTAATCTGGTATTATTGTCCTCTGCTCATGACGACTGTATTACGAAATGGTTTTTTTTATATAAGCTTTGAAAATCTATATGGGTCTACAATGTCTAGAATACCATCACTGCTTATTTATAGCTTTGTCACAAAGCTATAAATAAGCGGTGATGGTATAAATTGTTTGTCCATTTCGTTCGTCAGGAGCCGAACTTCACTCTGTTTTTTATTCGAATGAGAACCGAAATGCTAATAAAATCCGTATTTGATAACAAATATTAACATATACAGTATGTTCTAAATATTATTGTGTGCAGTTTTTTTCTTCTGTTTTCTGTATTTTGTTTTTTCCATTACGAACTGCCAAATATCTTCGCTTGCTATTCACGTCAATATACCTACCTGTAAATAGTGAAGACCCAGATGAGACAGCTCCTGCAGGAGCTGTCTCATTAGGGTCTGCACTATTTACAAGTTGATTGTGCAACCAGTGCACTCCACAGCAATGATTGCACAGAGAAATACTTGTACACAGTGAAGATATATGTAATTATACAACAGGACATGGGTAAAGAAGGAGAAATGCATTGTAAAATTCAGCAAGCAAAGGGTTAACGAACAGCGAATGGCAAACTGTCAGTCCACCTAACACTGCCATTGTGATCTAGGTCACTGAAACTTTAACCCTGTCATATATAGTTTGTAAAACTGTGCATCTTTGTGATGTTTTGTACGATTTTAAAAAGGCTGTCTGTGTCTTTTCTGTAGAAGTAGTTACAGTAAAAACACCTATAAACCGGAATTGTCGTAATGAAGCATTTTAGAACTGTTTAGAGAGGTAGCAGCTTAATACGGGTTCATGGGAAGATGCAGAAAGCTCCACATTCGAGAGCTTTCTGCATAAATGTTCACCCTTCATTAAGCTGCCATCTGTCTTACAGATCGGCAATGACATTAATTTGAACGTCCGGCTTAGAGGCTTTCATTGTAAACATCTTACATGTAGATGCATCGATTGCATTCCTTAATAGGTGACATAGTCATTAAGCGCTTCGGTGCTACAGTCTACGCCCTTTTTAAACGCCCTCTTAAAAGTGACTGCTTTCTAACCCGGATTTAGTGGCAGTAAGTTTACTTTATGCTTTTCACATATTGTTTATCATGCATAGTTTCATAATTTTGTTACACACACTATTCAGAGATACACATACTTTGCCAATGCGTGGTATACATGTAGTAACTTATAATTGACTGTATTTATATGATTACAGAAGCACAAAGGGTAGAAGAGAGTTCGTACGTTGATATGTACCTTTTGAAATATAAATTGTTTAAAAAAGAATATGTTTAACAGCATATTCTATTTAAAGGGCAATGTTTTTGTCGCAATTTAATCAAATGTATATTAGTATAAACGAAATCGATTATTTTCCTGAGAAAACGTCATATGTAGTATGAATAGGCAGGTTTGGTCTCTCCAAGGAATAACATGTATTCGAAGGGCAATCCCTTCATTGCGACCACACCAATTAGGTGTAATACTAGGTTGCAGAGGCAGATAGTACTTTAATGCAGGATGAGCATAGTTAGGTATAGAAGCTTTCTGCAACGCTTTTGTCATGCATTGATTAATTCCCTCATAAACTATTTTAAACCCAAGCTCTTTGAATAAATCTACTGAAAAGGAACATTTACTAGAGAAAAGGGAAACATTAGAATTGTGTGGTTTCGAAATCATTCTGACAAATAGAGCATTTTCTCCTATTAGAACAGTTGCTCCATAGAAACAAAATGCTCTATTTAACACAATGGTTTAAAAATTACCTTTAAATGTCGTAAAAATGCGTAGTAGGAGGGAATGGATAAAACGATAATTTACTTTAACTCTTCGCTCGCTGAATTTTAAAATACATTTCTCCTTCTTTACCCATGCCCTGTTGTATAATTACATATATCTTCACTGTGTACAAATATTTCGCTGTGCAATCACTGCTGTGGAGTGCACTGGTTGCACAATCAACTTGTAAATAGTGCAGACCCTGATGAGACAGCTCCTGCAGGAGCTGCCTCATCTGGGTCTTCACTATTTACAGGTAGGTATATTGACGTGAATAGCAAGCGAAGGGTTAACCATTTACTCCATCAACTTTGCAAACAGTGTAGAACCAGAACAGGCGGACACGGTAGATGACGTTTTCATGGCGAAACTAGCATTGCAGACAAGCGTTGTCCTATACTCGAATTAGTAACTTAGTTATAATTACTTCCCGTTTTGTAGCAGTCACGGTGAAAAACATTCTGTATTTTAAATAGCACTTATCAGATTAAGCAGAATAGTAATATAAATACTAAAATGAAATTGAAATTTATTAGTGTAAAAGCAAGTTCAAGCCTGCATAAGATATATATACATATAGTATACACTTTAAATGTACACTTTTTATCGTGCTAGAGGTTAAAAAAGGAAACATGGCAATACCGGGAAACTGTGATGACGGAAACACCATGCCATCTTTCTTTAAGCTGATTAAAAAGTCACCTCAAGGGAATTCATCTGTTATGTTTACAACATGCCTTAGAACATCGCTACCATATTTACAGTGGGAATGCGTGTTCAGACATTACCGAAAGTGATAATACATAAATTTATTGACTCGTTTTAAACATTGTCGATGATCGCCTCTTCTCTCACACTAAATATCAAATAATGTCAGCATCTGTAAACTCAATTACTTTGCGTCATTTCAATTTCAGTGACAACCGGTCTCAAACGCACCTGAGCAACAATAATTATCAATTTAACCCTTCGCTTGCTGATTTGAAAATACATTTCTTCTTCTTTACCCATGCCCTGTTTTATAATTACATATATCGTCACTGTGTACACGTATTTCGCTGTGCAATCACTGCTGTGGAGTGCACTGGTTGCACAATAAATTTGTAAATAGTGCAGACCCTGATGAGACAGCTCCTGCAGGAGCCGTCTCATCTGGGTCTTCACTATTTACAGGTACGTATATTGACGTGAATAGCAAGCGAAGGGTTAACTCTTACCATGCTGAAAACTATGTCTGCCAAATCTCTTATCTGTTGTGTTTCACGTACAGTAAAACCCATTAAAACCGGACGTTAAATTTGTATAAACATCGCTCTTGGAGACAGGTGGTAAATTAATACAGTGTGACAGTCATGCAGAACGCTCCTAGAAGAGCTTTCTGCTGCATGCATCTAGAGGAGCTTTCTGCATGACTATCACCCTGCATTAAGTAACTACCTGCTTAAAAGTATCTAAATTGTTCTCTACTAGAAATCCCGTTCAAATGGGATTTTATTTTGCAAGGGTTTGTGAAACTGTTGACCGAGTGTCAGACAGAGCTCTGATCCTGGTGAGACGCCAAGTTACTCGGCGTCTCGTTTGGATACAATCTGTTTGCAAACGCAGATTAGCATGAAAAGGGTTAATGTCGATATTGTCACGGGAACTGTATTTGCCAATAGTCTGACACAAAAATGCGACTCTTGACATCTTAAACATTTATCAAAACATTACAAAGACTTTAAAATAAAACTAGAAAATCGAGCATTCCATTTTGCCAAATCCAAACAGTATAGCTCTGAACCAATCGTCACACTGACTTTTCAAATGAACTATTCCAAAATTCAAACAGGTCAAGCTTATTGTGAATAGTTAGGGATTTTTCTTAAGAAAAATGTAACATGAAAAACATTGCAGACCCTGATGAGAGGGCTCCTCTAAGAGCCCTCTCATTCTCGGTTTACCCAGTTTGCAGAGGATATTAGTGACTCTTGTTCCGCACATAAAGGGTTTACCGTAAAAGAGTGGCTGACAAAATGATTCGGATTCTGGGTGGTTTCACACAGTATGTGTCGTGATCACACGCTGCTTTTGCGTAATGTTGTTTATAACTCTTTCGCTGTCAAACATTATCGTCTGCGAACTTTGTCGTTTTGTTTGTTCAATTGTCTACCCATTTCTTTGTCATAATGAGACGCCGAGTTACTCGGCGTCACATCTGGACCCAGCTTCTTTGCAAAAAGTAATCACGTATGTTACATTAGAGACTTAGTATAGCAATCAATTTAGTACAATTGTAAATAAATAAGTATTGTCTGAACCCTTTCCCTTTTGAATACGTATTGTAAGAAGTTATGTATTAGCTTATTGTTATAATGGGATATGTACACATGGTATTGGGTATTGGTAGAAAATGTAAAATGAGACCTACATAGTGCAAAAATCAAACAAAGCAGACTCTTATCAGTTCCTACAGAAGTCATCTGATCTTTGTACAGTAAAACCTCTCTAAAACGGCCACTAAGTTGTGTTAATTATTTAGTATTTAGGGCAGGTGACCGCTTAAAGCAAGGTGAAAGTAAAACAGAACGCTCCTATAGGAGCGTTCTGTTTTACTTTCATCTTGCTTTAAGCAGCAATCTGCCTTTAACACAAAATACTTGATGTAATTTAGTGGCCGTTTTAGAGAGGTTTTACTGTATAGTGTATTCGCAAAGGCGTGAACACGCGCATTTATGGGCTTATGGGAGGTTGGGAGTTAAATAAGAGAACCATTAAACTATTGTACATTTCTTCCTATTGAATCATTCAGTATTTGTATCAGTCTTCTTGTCTGTATATGAAACATCAGTCAGTAATCTTCTTTTCTCAGATTTCGTTTAATTGCCATCCATGTTCTTTAGAGTCGGTGTATTCAATATAAGACCCGTATAAGGGAATACCAAGAATGTTGCATGCCTAGAAACCAATCTTCTGTATATTTGGAGAGTTCCTAGCAAATTGTACGGGCTTCTGTCTTGCAATGTGAAACTTATTAGATGAAGGTTATCGTCAGTAATATTACCTAAAGGAATGCCTTTCAGAATACATGTACCTTAATTAAATGTTTCATCAGTTTTATCTTTGTTTTAACCCCTACCCCGTTGCGTCAAACATGATATCTGCTCAAAGTTGGATCTCGTGCAGTATTGACTTCTTCTATTCGCACAATGTTTTGAAAACCTACCGGCCGAGAGTCAAATAGCTTGGATCCTGATGAGACGTCCGGTCACTCCGTGTCATGTATGTATTGGAAGGTGGTTGCAAATAGGCCTACGTGTGTGTCGTCTTTAGCGCGATAAGGATCAAACATATTAGAAAAGGTATTAAGCTGTAATATTATACTATCGGATTCATTTGAAATACTAAATACAGAAAATGTATTACTTTTGTAACATGTAAGGTTTTGTACAAGTCGTGGTCGTGACTACATTTAATGACATAGTTGTTCATGTGTTCAAAGATAGCGACATCGCCTTTTCTCATATTTCTAGAGATAAAGAGGAGCTGCGCTTGACCTTAAAACAGTTTTCACAAATAAACGGGAGTTTCACAAAAATCAATTAAAATCATTATTGGTTTGCTATAATTCAACACACGTCTAATGCTTGATCAGTATAATCTATCTTAAGCAATTTTTGTGCATATTGTCAGGACAAAATGTGAATCAAAATAACAATTAATACATTATTATTAATATAATAGCTTTTGCTCAAAACAACTGGAACTTGTATTCAACACTTAATGAGTGTTGTAACCCATAGTATCCATTATTTTGTTCGCATTCACAGGTTGAAAACTACAAACGAACATCAATTTCAAACATCTAAGAAAGGAAAAACACGGTCAGACAATGTTTATAATTAGACAATTATAGTATTAATGAAAATTGTAGCAGACGACAAAGTTTGCAGACGACAAAATTTGGCAGCTAAAGAGTTAACTTCTGCACATTGAGCAATTGTCATGTGTAAACATTGTCGTATGACTTACCTTTCAAAAATACACTTTTCTCCAAGTTCCGCCAAAACAGTGTCAGATTGTCAAACAGTGATGATACACCAAGTAACATACAGTACAACCCCGCTAATGCGACCACTTAATAAACAGCCACTGGTGTCGTTTAAAGCAGGTGGTTGCTTAATGCAGGACGAAAGTTATGCAGAAAGCTCCTATAGGAGCTTTCTGCATAACTTTCGTCCTGCATTAAGCTACCACCTGCCTCTGCCACCCAGAATTATGCCCCTTTTTGGTGGTCGCATTAGCGGAGTTTTACTGTAATTATTTACCATTACAATTAACGCGGATATACTTATAACGCAGACCAAGCAGCAATTTGAGTGTGAATGGTATAAGGCGAATGTGCTGTTATATATACATATTGGTATTAAAACACACCTGATCAAGACAAGCAGTTACACATACTTAACATACTAAACCGCGGCACATATATTTACAGTGGAACCTCGATATCTCGAACTCGGACAACTCGAACTTAAAGTTTGGTCCTTCCGAAATTTACAATACAGAATTGATCTAAAATGTATCGCTATGTATATCTAGAAGCACATGTGACAGCTTAATGTAGGTCTAAAGAAATGCTGAAAGCTCTTGTAGTTTAGACCTACACTTTAAGCTGTAAACTTGAGAAATTGTCCAGTTTAGAAATCGGATTACTCGAACGTCTGTTATTTCAAAGCATTGTATAGTCCCTTGAAACTCGAGATATCGAAGTTCAACTATACATTTTAACATCTGTGTGTCTGAAACCAATCACAGTAAAACCCCTCTTAGCCGGACGTTCAATTTAGTATAAATATCGGTCTTGAAGACGGCTGACAGCATAATGCAGGTTTAAAGTCTTCCAAAATGCTCCTATAGCAACTTTCTGCATGACTTTCACCCTGCATTAAGCAGTCACCTGCCTAAAAGTACCTAAATTCTTCTTCTCTACTAGAATTCCGGTTTAGAGGGATTTTGCTGTAAATTATACGTTTCCTATACCATTCCTACTCACCAGTTTTTTGCCCTTCTCTGTAAATTTGACATGAATTATACCAGTTGATACCAGTTTATTTCGAATAGATACACATATCTACGCGTGTATTGTGTATCAAATAAATCACCGCTCTCAAATCAGCGCAGTCATCGCCCATATTTTCCGTCCAATTTTATGTGACTAATAATGTTATCATTATAAATTTCCATATCAACACATTTAGTTATTGTGTTCGGTTATAAAGCTGACTGCGAATATGTGATTTATTGCGTTAATTACTTAAACCTATCCAATAATACAATCCAGGTTACGATGTATTACCCTTTTCTTGAACTGTAACCCAGGCAATATTGTGCGTCTTGCCTGAAGCTGACTAAATGGAAAACAACTATGTATCTTACTCTAAAAATGCAAGTGCTATATCGCTCTTGTTCAAATCATGGCATCACATACTATATTGTCTTTTGTTTTCTATGAGTTTGAATTCATGCATAACGGTGACACATTTTGGTTATATTAGAACAGGCAATGGTTGCTTATGTTGGGGTATTACTCTCTTTCACTTGATTATCTGAGAAAACATATGCCTATATATTTAACCCTTTCGCTGCCAAACTCCGTCGTCTGCTAACTTTGTCGTCTGTTATAAATTTTCATTTTTTTATTTTCTTCATTTTTGTTTCAAAAACATAGTAACAATAACAAACAATTTGGATCCTGATGAGACGGTAATCACAGATCCGGCATTGGCAGCGAAAGGGTTAAAAAGAATTTAATAAAATAAAGCATAAAATGTATGTACCTGATTTTTTAGAAAGAAAATTACCGTAATAACAATCAATATATATTCCTTCTACAAAATATTGCATTATACATGTACATATATACAGAAAATATATTGACGCAGTGACTGATTGAATAAATTTATTAAGATGCCTATATTCAAATTTGAATGTGTGGTTGAAGACTGGTTAAGAGTACACAAATAATATCATTGTTTTTATGAGTTATGTCTCGGTCTCCTCAATTTTCACCCAATGTTGTCACAACATGGCTGTACTATATACCAGTGTATATTAGCTCCAGCAGTTTAAAGCCATTTAAAGTTGGTTAAACAGTTTAACAAAATGTCTGACAATAGAAAATCAGATATTATATTACATTTCCCAAACAGCCCGAAAGACATCCTTATTTTATGATGTGGTTAAACAATAAAGCGTTACCCATCGAGATATTTTGGTACACTATTAAACTATTGAACGAGTATACACAGTTACATCATACTACGTAAGTGTATGTAATCGTTCGCAATCCATGTGCGTAGTATTACGTTTATATTATAGTACCGTATATTCAATGGGTTTGGATAGAATATCGTGTATCTCCCGAATCGTCCGTTTCTAGACAAATACAATGTATAAAATGTCAGGCTCTTTCACTCCGCCTCCCATCATGTTCGCCATTGTATTATTTTTAATCTTTTATTTATGGTTGTGGCATTTGCTTTCGCGTGACACTTCATTCAACACGACATTCAACATGAAAAACAAGAACGTATATCAAACAAGTATTGGCACTTTTAAGACATTCAAGCATAAAATACCTTCTTTTATTCACAAGAACTTTGCCTCTATATAGGAAACCACCTTTAACCGAGAAGAGAAGGTAACGACTTTTGCAAATTGTGTCTAGAACAAACCTGTTTTAAGCGGTCATCAAAAAGAGGTCGAATTATGGGTATATAAGTCAGGTGGTGGCTTAATACAGGTCAAAAGTAGTACGAAACGCTCCAAAAGGAGCTTTCTGCATTACTGTTGCTCTGAATACTGCTTTTTACACTCCTGTGTTCAATAAAAGAATGGCTGTTTTATGACAAGTTCTACTTAGTCCATGATTGGAGGATTTCAAGAAGAGGCTCCCCCTATCGGCCAGGGTCAGTAATCTGTGTCTTTCAATGTCCTCTCGCAAATTATGACATTTCTTGCTGAATAAGCCCAACCATTAAGTAATGATAGACCAATCCACTCCGAACATGCAGCATTGAACGTGTTAAATGTGGGCTAAAGATTGAACGAAGACATTTTGGCATTTGGTCTATCAAATTTCTATCAAATTCGCGTATTAAATTTCTTCATTTGCAATAAATTAACAGCGATTCAACGGAGACACATTATTTATACAGCGAAATCATTTCCCTTTCTTTAGGTATCGTGTCATGAAACTAGGGATTGACTGAAAAACACACTGTAACGACGTTAACCCTTTACATACTACACCTTACACTTATGCCAACAGAGTAGATCAAGATCATACAGGAGGAGTTTAATCAGGTGCTGTTCTGTTTGCTTATGAAAATATATAGATACAAGTAAAGTACCTAGTTATAGTCTACTTTCAGTCCGAATGACCGCTTAGCTGACTGTACATTTACTCCCATGGTCATTGAGTCGTTCTCCTACAATATTGAGCACTGCGAACATATGGCACAATTATGCAGCCGCAGTACCGGCCAGTGATCTGAAAAAAGTCTCTGAAATTTCCGGGAGGGACTGGGATTTGAACTCCGGACTTCCAGACTGGTCAAGCCCTTTACCATTAGACCACTGGTACAACCACTATTATAATTCTACAGATTGTGCCATCAAATGTTTCTCATGTTCATGTCATTATAAGTAAGTCATCTAATTAATATTCACAGTTTCATTATTTCTTACATTAATGTTCTTGGAGTAAATGGTTAAGGAGATATAACATGCCAATTTATACACCAGTTATACAAGGCGAATCGTTACTTTGACATATATCAGCGCAAAAAATAAAGGTGCATGCTCAAATACTTAAATCGTCATTTCTTCACCAAACCCTATGATGTGTCCACTCTTTAGAATCGTCTCTTAGAGACGATTCTAAAGAGTGGTCATAGCATACGGTTTGGTTGAGAAATAAAGGCATTACTCTGGACCTCTTCATATATTGTATCATTTTAGTTGGTAGTTTGTTACTAGCATCTGACTGATCTAACAGCTAGTCAAATAATGTTTTTGTTTTATGTAGATATTTAGCATTTATTTAATAAAAGACGCCAATAAGTATTCATATTCCTTCATTTAGCCATGAATCGCGGCGTGATAAATGTTTGGCTGCCAAATTTTGAATATTGTCGACTGCATACTTTGTCGTCTGCTACACCCCCTTCATTTGTGTTTCAAAAACAGTCATGGTAACAAACAGTTTGGATCCTGTTGAGAGGTTCAGTTACTTTACTCGAAGTCTCATCTGGATCCAAACCGTTTGCATAGTTAACCCATTACCTCATAGGCTATTTTTAGATTCAAACTCTTTGAATAAATCTACCAAAAAGGAGTATTAACTAACGAAAAGGGAAACTTTTAGAATTTTTTAGCTTGAAACCAGTGTGATAAATATTTATCTATTTATCACAATGGTTTCACAAAGTGACTTTTACAGAGTCGTCAAAAGTCGTCAGTATGAGGGAATGGGTTAATCACCGATGCGACATTGACAACGAAAGAGTTAACGGAAACCGTCAAAATTAAGGATATTTATATCCCTATTCCTCCGGTTAACAATGAATCTTGGTGTCTTAAAGAGAAACCATTTGGTAGATCAGCTGATTGTGGTGAGTTGTATTAGGTTTGAAAATGAATCTGTCTTAAGATTGCAAACAGAAAGGCATTACTGCCCTTTATATCACTAATACTTTGACAATATGTAAAATATCATTTTATTATGAACTATTAAGAGAATTGCATCTTTGGGCATTAACAATATTTATTGAGATTGCAAAAGCATCCTCTCATATACGGCAAAAGAACATTTGCCGTGTGTGATATGTGGGTATATGTGTCCAGAAAGGGATATTCATACAGTAGAAGCCATTTTACGAGCATTCATAATTATTGTCATGCGTGGAGTGAGTTTAAAAGACGTTTGCAAACAGTTTACACTGCGATAAAATGGCACCTTTGGGGCCCTTTAATCAGGACCTGCAATGTATAATGTCATAAACATCACATTCATCAGTGATCAATTTTGAGGTGATATTTGTATATAACCCTTTACTCCATAAATACGCCTTTCTACGCCTTGCAAACATATTAGACCCAGATCAGACGGTTCCTATATGAGCTGTCTGATCAGGGTCTGCTCTGTTTCCTTATTATATAATATAGATATAATTCTACAGTTTATACCAAGGCCAAATAATCATGTGTTCATGTGCTATTACAACAATTAACCTAATTAATATTCATGAAGTCAATATAAGTAAAGGGTTAAATAATATTCAGAAAAGGGAGGAGCCAGTTTTAATTATGCAACATGCTATGGGTTAAATGACACACATATCAGTTTAACCCTTTTCCTGTTCTGTGTTTATTCCAAATTTGAATACAGTAAAACCCCTCTAATGCGACTACTTAATGAACAAACATGGCTGTCTTCATAAGCAGGTGGTTGCTTAATGCAGGGCGACAGTTGTGCAGAAAGCTCCTTCTACATAACGTTCGCCCTGCATTAAGCTACCACCTGCCTTTGTCACTCTGAATTATGCCCCTTTTTGGTGGTCGCATTAGAGGGGTTTTACTGTACCTGCATGTACATCGACTACATGTAACTAGTTATAATGAAATTGAAGGTGAAACATTGTAGTTATTTTAGAAAGTAAAGAAACATATCTATTAAATTCCATTAGCAAACAGAGCAGACCCTGATCAGACGGCTCCTATAGGAGCCGTCTGATCTGGGTCTACTCTGTTTGCAAATGCGTGAAAAAGCGTTTATAAGAAGAAAAGAGTTAATATGAAACAAAGAGAGATAATATAAGAACTGCATGCCGTCCGTCGTGCTGTTGTCTTTATGAGACTTAATTGGACTAATTTAATTTTCAGTGACTGTTATAAAAAAGTTCTTATTGTACAGGATTGGATGCATTGTTTTCTGACCTTTCTGGTTCATTACTCCCTTTTCAATTTTGTTGATTTCAGCAGTTGAATTTCTAAGACATTATATAAGCAGATGTGGTGCCATGGTTCAGAATTGTCAATCGTACACCTGGTAGGTACAAGACTCTAACCATGTGAGCATTACTCCTTATGCAAAGGACATTATAAATAACGGTAGTGTTTTAAACAGCGTTATTTCGAAAAATCGCATAAGCACACTTGCTGATATCTACTTTAAAACGCATCATTCTTAAGTGAACTGGAACAAAAAACTGCTTAGCAGTATCGCATTAAATGTATAGCTTCAGACGTCATCATGTTGCATAAATGTTGCATAAAAGTTGACATTCTTGATAACTACATGAGAGAACTAGAGAACGTTCAAATATATGATGTGACATGGCCCCACTACTGTATGCACATTTCGTTGAGAATTCGACTGTAACATGTAAAATATTGACAATCGAACAGTATCACCATGTCCCTTTGGGCGTTTACCTTAACCTGCTAAAGGAAGATTAACGATTACCTATGTTTGATCCAGATCTGACGTTGAGTGACTATGTGTCTCATTACTCTTGTTGAAATGAAATGTAAGATAAATACCGTGACAAGTGAACTAGATGAGATTTTCTACCGACGAAAGGTTGCTCAGCAGAGTAAAATGGAAAAGTAGTAAAGTCAAGCAGGCAAAGCCACATGCAAGACGCAACCACCACCAAAACACCGACAGACAGCATGACACACACACACACACCCAAACGCACACGCACACACACGAAATGAACACAGAAAACACCAAAAGACACACAAGAACCAGGGACAAACGTTCCACAACATGAACAAACCACAAGCACAAAGACGCAATGCAAACAAAAGGAAGGGTGACAAAGAGAGTACCGCCTTGGCACGGTCAGCAGCAAAAACACCACTGGGGGTTTAAACCGGTTTACGGACGTCCTAACCTCACACTTCTCTCAAAGTCACCCTAGCTTTACAAATATTGTAAATAAAGGTATCCCTGCTGGACTTACCCTGATTATGAAATATACAATCGTTCATTACCAAGAAAAATGGGGTAACATGGTATTGCACCAGTGCGGTTGGAACAGATTATGTGTAATGGTGTACGGTTGATCATAAATGAAAGGCGGTTAGTTAACATATTACAATAAACTAAACTTTAATGAAAAAAATCTGAGTGCCGTATTGGTGAATGGTCGGAGTCATCGTTGGTTGCATTGTTGTACAGTTAGTTATTTCATAGAGGGGGGTATTATTTACCACAATTGTTGTAAGAAGAAAGAAATGTGCCTTCTGATAAGGGTACATGTATGCACTGTTTTATATCGATAAATTTATTAAGGTTTTTGCTATCATTTTCCTTTGAATTATCATGTTGAAAGAATCAATTTTTAAGGATTTACCTTATATTATTACCTTTAAACAGCAATTTTATTTGGGTCAACACTGTTTGTCTATGTCAAATGTATGGACTCCTCGGAGTAAGTGTGTCTGTTTATCTGGAAGAGCATTGCATGCCGAACCAATAAGGTGCCTAAGGTATTCTTGTATTGACTTTAGCCATCGTATATACTTGAATCAAGGTATTAGTAAATAAAGTCCCCAGGCGATAAAACAACCGCCATAACAGCGATAAGACATTTATAGACCAAGTAATTGGTTAAATGAACTAATATAAATGCTATAACATGCTAAATTAGCATGACAAGGCTTTAAATGCAATTGCAATTGCGATTGTTACAAGGGAAAATGTTACTGGAATATTAACTGTTCACATCACGACTGAATCGCTAGCTACATGTATTTCAAGGGTATAATGATGGTTCAGTACATACAGTAAAACCCCTCCAAACCGGACGTAAAATTAGTATGAATATTGGTCTTGGAGACAGGTGGCAGCTTCAATCAGGACGAATGTCATGCAGAAAGCTCATCTAGGAGCTTTCTGCATGACTTTCACCCTGCATTAAGCAGCCACCTGCCTAAAAGTATGTAAATTACTCTCTACTAGAATTCCGCTTTAGAGGGGTTCTACTGTATACCAGTTTTAAAAGAATATTGTATGGCTTCAATATTATCTAGACAAAGTTTTATAAATGTATGTACAAAAAGTAAAAACGATATTGTGTGTCTAATTTTATTTAACTACCACATTGTATACTCGTACCTCTTGGAATAAATCTACTGAAAAGGATCATTTAATACAAAAAAAGAACTAGAATTGTTTTTGAAACCTTTTGAAGCCATTGTGATAAATAGAGCATTTGCTCATATGGAGCAAACGTTCTGTTTATCACGGTGGTCTCAAAACGTGACTTTTACAGAGGCATCAATAGGCGCCAATATTGGTTAATGGGCTTTTGTGATATCGTGTGAACTCTTGACCTGCTGTGAAAACCTTAATGGCTGCTCAATCTCAACTTGGATCAGGATGATGACCTACGATGTGCCTACTTGCAGTATAGTGTTGCAGAAAATACCAGGCAAATAACGTTGGAACCCTGTGTAAAAATAATGCCAGTTTGAATGTCTAGAAATTTGGACTACTTCCGATTCGATGAAGCTTTTGAGAAACGATTGACTAAATTCCAAACACTACACTGCGTCTCATCTAGATCCTAGCTGTTTGCCAAAGCGAGTCATGTATTGGTTTGCAGGATTATATGACTAATACGTTAAAACTCCTGTGAACCTGAATTATAGTAGAGAAAGAATTTAAATACTTTTAGGCAAATGGCTGCTTAATGCAAGGTGAAAGTCATGCAGAATGCTACTCCGAGGAGCTTTCTGCATGACTTTCACCCTGCAATAAGCAGCCACTTGTCTCCAGGACTGATATTTATACTAGATTATACGTCTGGTTTAGAGAGGGGTTACTGTATATTCAACCCTGCTCTTTAAATATCTCTAATACCGGGTTATAAAGCAGCTCAGTGCGACCACTTGTATTTAAGTTGACACACAACACCATGCTGAAACGCCGATATGTATATTTACCTAAGGAGGAACACAACAGTAATTATTGTAAAATATTGGTGACATTGCTATTTGTTAATTGGCAATTATTTGCTTTGAAAGTATTTATTTCGATGTTATATTGATATACTTGCCTTTCCATTCGTACTTATATTGCGACATTAAACATTTAAATTTAGCCCTTACAGATTTTTTATAGATTTCCTTCTACTCTTAACTTTTTTCCTGTTGAATATGCATGTCAGAAATCATGAATGTTTGGCTGAATTTGTGCACATACGGTTTTGGAGTCGTCCGATCTGAGTCTACTCTGTCTACAAAGGCGTGAAAAGGTGATCATATGAGGGTAATCGTTAAGGGCGACAGGCCTGTTTCAGTAAACTCTCTAAAAATCACACATTTAACCGAGAAAAAGTATTTAAAACACCTGAAAAGCAAAAACATGCGATAGGAGTTGTTTGAACAAACAATAAACATTAGGAAACAATTCAGAGCCATCCTATGTCGAGATAAATATCGTAAAAGATTAATACAATTAAGTATTGAGATCATATTCAAGAGTTCTACAATAAATTGATGGTTGTTGGCTGAAACAAACTACGTCACTTTGACGTATGCGAATGTTAGTGTGCACAATGATTTCTATTCATCACCACTCACCCCCTCTGCCGTAACATTAAGCGTATTGGACCTGATCAGATGCGGCCCTTAATATGTGGTCTGTGATATAGATTTAACACTGTACTCCATAAATACCACTTTCTACATCATTCTACTCCGTTTGCTTATGAAATAATACAGGTATGGTTCTACAGTTCATACTATGGTCAACATTCCTATGTACATGTGCCATTTTACGTAAACAATGAAAATGAATAGTCATGGAGTAGAGGATTAACACTGAACATTTTAACCCTTATTATGTCTGTTTAACCCTTTCTGTGCCAAATTTCTAATTGTCGTCTGCAATCCAAGCTTGTTAAATCAATCAGTAAATGGAAAAGGGATAAATAAATTCAAATTTCAAAGGAATAAATCACATATATAGAAAGAGAGTTTGAGACAAAAAGTGAAGTCCCTGATCCGACGCCGCCTTGAAAAGGCGGCGACTGAACTGGGACTCCACCATTTGTCCTGCACTATTTGTCCTGGTGCATTTATGCGACATTGGCGGTGTAAGGGTCAACCTTTGATCTCCTGCTTTTTGTTAATTTACTTCCGATTTGTTCAACTTATTTGAAACTATTGACCGAGTATCAAACAGCTTGGCTCCATCCTGGTGGAATACCAACTTGCTTAGCGTTCCATTGTATGATCAAATATGTTTACAAATACAAAACAGTTACCGCTTAACCCTTTCCCTAATAGAAAACACCTTTTCACGCATTTTGCAAACAGAGTAGACCCAGATCAGACAGCTCCTGAAAGAGCTGTCTGATTAGGGTCTGCTCTGTTTGCCTATGGAATTTTAGAGATCTGACTTTACAGATACCGTAATGATGAAAAAATATTTTTTCTATTGATTTTGTCCATGAATATTGACGAGGTGATAAAATCTTGAATAAATGTTAAATAGGGTTAACGTTAAAATGGTTAATGATTTCTGAGTGCAACGGCCACAGAAACCGTATGTGCAACGTTTAGTGATTGAAAGCAGATTCAGAGCAATATAACAGGGACCCTCGTAGCTTAACACACACGTTCAATAACTGAGACTAACTTCTACAAGTGGTTTACATTGACAGAACTTAATTTTAAATGTGCTCGTTGTACACAATTTATGCAGTAGTAATTATGTTTCTCATCTGCACAAATACTAAACACAGCGGCGACTTTGCCACCTTCTGTATGTCAATCACATAAATATTAGTTTTTTGAAGTCCACAGTTTTACATGTATCTATTCTTATGTAATTATCATTATGTAATTCATTTGAAGTAACAGTTATATTTTTGTAATCGATTCTTTAGACATGATATTCACATTTTCATCGACATTGTTATTGGAAATAACGCCACTCTCACACTGGCTAACCACATCGAACTAGTTTTCGCTTGGTGCTTACAGAATGACACAATTATGAAGACGTAATTCAATTGCGGGAGCATATGTAAGAGTAAATCTCTGACAGTAATACAATTCATCCGATCTCAAAATGGCACTAATATGTGGCAATGGTCTCTGGATAATCATTACCCATCCCTTTGACTTCTGTTGAATGATTTCGTGTATATAACATATTCGCCAACCTTTATACGGCTACCTTAACCCTTATCCTGCTACCTTAAGCCTTTCTCTGCCAATGTAGCATGTTTGAAAAAAAATAATGACAGATGACAAAGTTTGCAGACGACACAATTTGGCAGCGAAAGAGTTAACCCTTATTCCGCTATATGCGGCTTAACCCATGACCTCATATGCTATTTTTAGATACAAGCTCTTTGAATTAATCTACCGAAATGAGCATTAATTAGAGAAAATATTTTTTTTAGAATTTTTTATATTTTTAAATTTTGTAGTTTGAAACCATTGTGATAAATAGAGCATTTGCTCCTATTGGAGAAAATGCTCTATTTATCACAATGGTTTCACAAAGTGACTTTTACAGAGTCGTCAAAAGTCGTCAATATGAGGGAATGGGTTAACTCGCATTTGCAAACAGCTTGGTGTCAGATAAGACATAGAGTCATTCTGCGTTTCATCAGAATCAATGTTGTTTGATACTTGGTGAGTAGCTTATCAAAAGCTGTATAGAATTGAAAATATTCAGAAGTGCACCATTAGAATTTGAGCAGGTACCATTAACACTAGAGCAGACTTCTTTTCATAGTGGGATAAGTGTTAATGATATTGACGAAAAAAGTATCAGTTGAGACATATACAGTAAAACCTCTCTATAACGACCACTAAATTGTGTTAATTAGTTGGTATTTTGGCAGGTGGTTGCTTAAAGCAAGGTGAAAGTAAAACAGAACGTTCCTAGTGCGTTCTGTTTTACTTTCACCTTGCTTTAAGCATCCACCTGCCATTACACAAAATACTTGATGTAATTTAGTGGTCGCTATAGAGAGGTTTTACTGTATTTGAAATATTAACCCCATACCCTCTTTGGTAAAATTGGTGTTTTGTCAAATTTTGATCCGGTTCAATGTTGACGGTACGATTCGATTAACCCTTACAGTGCGGGACACGAGTCACTAATGTCCTTTGCAAACAGTGTAGACGCAGATGAGAGGGCTCCTAGAGGAGCCCTCTCATCAGGGTCTGCACTGTTTGTCATATTACATTTTTCTTTAGAAAAATCCCTAATTATTCACCATAAACTTGACCTGTTTGAATTTTGGAATGGTCCATTTGAAAATTCAGCGTTGTAAGGGTTAAGCTTTTGAGAAACCGTTGACCATGTTTCAAACAGCTTATATAACACAGCTAGCGGGATAAGGGCTAGGTGGAACAGTCTTGCATAGTAATGAATAATTATTGAATAAAGCATTCGTTAATTAGATGCATCTAATGCATTACAGTTGCACGTGAAAAAAATGTTACGAACTATGTTAGATTTTTCATCTGTTTGTCACGTCTATTTTATGCACGTTTCATTGCGTCGGGGTAAAACCATAAAACTAATGATTTGTGATGCAATACAAAAAAGCTTCTATCATTTGTTTTTTAGCCTTTATTCCGCGTTACAGAAAAGAAAAAAAATGTTTGAACTATTTTACTGCAAATGTCGAATTTGTGATGAATTATGCAAATAGTTTTAATCCATATGAGACGCCGAGTAAATCGGCGCCTCATCAGGATCCAAACTACTTGTTTCCGTGACTGTTGCTTGAAATGTAAATGAAGAACAAAGAACGTTGTAACAGACAACAAATTTGCAGCACAAGTGTTAACTTTCCATACCATTATACAGTAGAGCCTGTCTTAACCAGCCATAAAAACAAGTCGTATAACGGTTTTGTTAGACAGGTGGTAGCTTAATACAGGTATAACGTATTTCAGAAAGCTCCAAAATGACCTTATTGTATTACATCGACCTTGCATTAAGCAACCGTCTGCTTTTTAAGACTCCTGTTTAATGCATGAATTTCGGCTTAAACCTTTCCTCCATAAATACGCCTTTATATGCCTTTCCAAACAGAGTAGACCCAGATCAGACGGCTCCTGGAGGAACCGTCTGATCTGGGTCTGCTCTGTTTGTTTAAGATATATATAGATATGATGCTGCAGTATCCACCAGTGCCAACATATCCTGTCATGTGTTCATATGCCATTATAAAAAATCAATCCAATTAATATTCATGACATCATTATGAGCACGTATGGAGTGGAGTGTCAAAATGTTCAGAAGTCGGTGATATTAAAATATTTATCAAAAGTACAAATATGAGTCATGCAGGAAACACCACATACAGCCGCCCGAACAGCACCACAAGCATACAACAGTAAATGTACGTAACTACCAAAACACACAGAGACACACAAAGACAATACAAACAAACAATAACGGGGATGGGAGTATTTATCAAGCTGACGATAACAATTATGACAAAAGGCTTACAATGAAATATCACTAGCTAAAACCTTACAAAGAATGTTTGCTCAAATTGGATCTTGTGCAATTTTGACTATTCCGACGATTCGAACAAGCTTTTTAGAAACTATGGAAATAATGTCAAACAGCTGAGATCCTAATGAGATGCTGCATTGCTCGGCATTACCCATCTGGATCAAAACTGTTTGTAAATGTGACTTTTGTCGCAAATAGCGGGAAAGGGGTTAATCATTAATCATAGTGGCAATGATAACTTCACGACAATAGGCTTAATGAAACATTTATTACTTTAACACGTTTGTATAATTACTCTAGCATATCACGATAATGCTTTTACCGTATAGGAATATATCAATGTTCATAATATAAACATTGACTGTTGGTTGAATTACTAAACGTGTTTATATCATTTGAATTCAAATGTACCAGAAATAGATGTTGTTTTCATCCACATTTATGCTAGCTTAGTTACAGGATGAACAGAAATTTATCTCATAGCGTGGCCAATAAATATATGCATATATCTCCGTTTTTGGAAAATATTGCATAAAGTCTTCATTACAACAAATAAATAAATAACACGTTATTTATAATAATATAATCTATGATGTGAATAACACATTTAGATGAAATTAGTTCTAATGGAACGTCAACGACATAATGTATATTGAAAGTGCAAATGAAACAAGAACGGAGCTGTTTATCTTTTATTCATGGACCATTAACCCTTTCCACCATGAATATTCATGTAAAATATAATAACGCCATGGATATAAATTAGTTTATTTTCTTATTATAGCACGCGGACACAGGAATGGCTGGCCATGTTGGAAACTATAGAATCATATCTACGAGTAAATTGTATCATAAGTAAACAGAACAGACTCTGATCAGACGGCTCCTATAGGAGTCGTCTGATCTAGGTCTTCTCTGTTTGCAAAGGCGATTTATGGAGAAAATGGATAAAACGCCTTTTCACACATTTGCAAATACAGTAGAAGCCCTCTGATCAGGGTCTGCTCTGTTTTTAATCATATACATTTGATTCTATGGTTTTTGCCATAACCAAAACATCCTGTGTTCTTATACCATATTACGTATGGTATATTTTCACCTTTAAACTCCCCACTGCCTTAATAACAGAAAACTCTAAACACCAAGAATACAATTCATAAAAAAGGAACTTCATTGGCTTCCGGTTCAACATCGGATCTAATTCAAAATTTTGACACTTACGTACAAAGCCATGCACAATGAATCCCCCAAGTACATTGTCAACATGTTTGACGTGTACAGGCCTCGCAGAGAGTTAAGGTCAGCAAGTAGATCAGTGTCGTTAGTTGTACCAAAAAGTCGGACGGTAAAATACGGGGATAGAAGTTTCATGCATGCAGCTCCAAAACTTTGGAATGCTCTGCCATCTGGCATCAAAGATGCCACCTCACTGGCATATTTTAAAATATGTCTAAAAACGCATTTCTTCAACATATTTTACTAGGATGGCAGATATTAGTCGAGTAATTACCTGTCAGTTATTTAGTTGGGCACTGTTTGAGGGCACTTTGTGTGTCACATTGTGCTGTGTGGTGGATCTTGACGGTAGGGATAGCCCAATCTCTTTTGAAACCATTCGGATTGCGTCTCGGGACAGCATTGTGTGTCTCACTCAGTGTCAGTTGATGTAAAAAAAAAACAACGCTTGTCTTTGGCATATTTCACTAGGACATTACTAGGGAAATTAATGGGTGTAGCTGATGATTATTAATCGCGATGACTGTTGCCTTGGCCACGGAGTGGTGGATCTTGACGGTAGGGATAGCCCAATCTCTTTTGAAACCACTCGGATTGCGGCTCGGGCCAGCATTGTGTGTCTCATTCAGTATCAGTTGATGTCTGAAAAACGGGTTTCTTTGGCATATTTTACTAAGGAATTATTAGGGAAATTAAGAGAACGTAGCTAATAATTATCAATCATGATAACTGTTGCCTTGGCCACGGGACATTTTCGAATCCCTCCCATATCGAGCATTTTGTTACTTGCAAATTATTGGTCAGGGAGTATCCTGTCAGTTGTTTGGATGGGCACTGTTCGTAGGCACTTGATGTTTGTGTCGCTTTGTGCTGGCTGGTGGATCTTGATGGTAGGGATAGCCCAGTCTCCTTGAAACCACCTGCGTCGCGGCTTGGCACGGCATTGTTTGTCTCGTTCAGTGTCGGTTGGATTGATATTACGATACTACGATACGCCTTTGCCAATTTTACACACGGGGTGTATATATTGGTGATTTGTTTGTAATTGTTGTAATTGCATTGTGTTTGTTTATATGCATTAGCTACAAAATTGACCTATTCTGTTAACCCATTGTCCTACATGTGTAAGGCAATATCTTATTTATAGTGTTGTATGTCATACATAAACCCGATCCAGATGTTTCTGGGTCGTAACTGTATGATGTACTGACACTGTACATATAATGTTTCATTTGAGTTTGGTAACATAAGTGCGGACACAATATATCGGTAGTCACGGTGTGCGTCTGTTTCCCTTGAATTGCGGACATAAAATGTACAGAAAAGGATGATTTTGTTTTTATCTATAGTTCTTAAATTAATTCAATTTTTGATAGTTTTATTGATATCTCTATCTTAAATTTCATTTGTTTTAAATATTCTATATGCATAATATATACTCAATTCTGTACATGCAATTTAATCATGTGAAGCGCTTTTGAACGCACACATCATGTGTGAAAAGAGCGCTATATAAATGTGGTATAATAATAATAATAATAATTTGTAACGAGCAATTGGGCAAACCGAACTGACCATGGTATATTTGTCATTGTTCAATCCAAAGCGATCCCTTACATATTAAAGGTGATTAAATCCCCTAGCGCAAATGTGGCATGTAAAACTATCTATGCCAGTTTTCATGATATAATTTAAACCAATTTCTGTTAATACTATTCTTTATACACTAAGGAATGTGGACAACTGCGTGCAATGGGCTTAACTCTTGTTTTTATTAAGTTTTATATTCAGTTTTATTTTCTCCTATCACATATTGTATACATGTACATATGTATTCTACACTCATTATAGATTACAGTTAACATAAATACTATATATTAAATATACAATGAAATGCAGTTTCGCGTATTATATCTAAATGATATAAATTAGTGGTCGTACAGGCATTGAAGGTGTAGCTGGGTACATATGAGAGATTTGCTAGTTTTGTTGTATCGGATTTACGTCACTTTAACCCTTCGCTTGCTATTCACGTATATATATATATATATATATATATATATATATATATATATATATATATACCTACTTGTAAATAGTGAAGACCCATGTGAGACAGCTCCTACAGGAGCTGTCTCATCTGGGTCTGCACTATTTACAAGTTGATTGTGCAAACAGTGTACTCCACAGCAGTGATTGCACAGTGAAATACGTGTACACAGTGAAGATATATGTAATTATACAACAGGGCATGTGTAAAGAGGGCATGTGTAAAGAAGAAGAAATGTTTTTTTAAATTCAGTAAGAGAATGGTTAACAGTTTTTCAGTCATATCGTGACGTCTAGCTAATTACAGGTGGAGGAAGACCCCATGTGTTTTCCGTGCACGGAGCAAATTGCATTGTTTCGTGCACAGAACACCCAGGTAGAATATCCAAACGGCCGCAAACCAGCTGCAAAACTCCCTCACATGAAATATCCGAACACAAAAGCCGGGATTCGAGAAAATACATTTTAGAGAAAATGGTGAGTTGATATGGATTTAGGTATATAGGTGTCGTATAGTACTATGCAGAGCTACAGATACCCAACTATTAAAATATTCATTTCTCCACCAAACCCTGTATTGTGACCACTCTTTAGAATCGTATAGGGTTTGGTGAAGAAATATATAAAGGAGCTATTCTTAAAATGTTTCAGTTTATGCATTTTATCTAGAATTCTGACTATGCTCATGTTTGATTACACGTGCACTCACGAGTATAAATTGTGTCGCCATTTAAAGCTTCATCCCATGAATGTTTTTCCATTCGTATGTGCATTGATTTCAGTTAAATGTTCCAACTCCAGTTGCAGTATACATGTACATGCTAACTGTACAATTTATTTGGAGGCAGTTTGCATATTTACTCGTTCAAACGCTTAATTGTCAAATTGACTATTCCAATACTCAAACAGGTCAGGCTTATCATGAATAGCCAGGTGCCGGTCTACACTGTATGCAAGCAAAGGACGTTAGTGACGTTTTCCCCGCACTGATATGATCAATGTGTTTAAGTATATATTTCGTTTCAATGCTTTTGGATTTCTTGATAACAGTTGGTGTCATATCGCGGTGCATCGGAGATGCTTGTAAATGTTTCAAATAAAAGTAAATGTACCATAATTAAAGTCACATATTTGCTCTACACGTTTAGTGTATTTTCAAATCATTTGTTTTTATAAAACGAGGGGTTTAGATCAACTTTATATGGTCTTTATTCCAAACTATTTCTTATGGTGTGTTCATTTCCTTTTATTGTTATATTGATCAATGTCAATGTCATGTTTTAGAAAACAAAGCTTTTAACAAATTAGTTTGTTATATTGCTTTGGAACGTCTCCCCCATATTCATTCAAACTGCTCATGTGAATGTATCTCTGTTTCTTTAACTTTTGTATGTATACGTACATATTTTGGTTTATCCTGCTCCTAGGGTTTGGAGTAGAATGGTTCTTTTGATTTTATAATTGTTTGGTTCCTCCTTACCCATATGAACTAGCAAGTTTACGTGTTAGCACGTTTATAGTTGTTCCGTGTAGTCTGTTTGGAAGTACACATTTTAATTAGTTATTTAATATGGTAAACCCAGTTTTCTGTGCTGTAAACGTTTGAGGCAATTTATAATGTCCCGTATTTTATTTTCTATGTATAAAGTAATACATTACTTAGTGTTTTATTCTAAGTGGATTATGCCAAGGGTTTAGGTATATTTGGTGACCAGTATTGTTATGCATACTTGTCATTTATGTCCCTGCTCTTAAAGCATTGTATCGTTTAGAGCCTAATTTCAAATAAGAAATGAGTTGTGGTAAATATTTCTCTAACATTTAAGTGTTTCAAACATTTCCTTCATTATCAAGATGTACGTATTTACTGGTATCATTGATACAATCTTTTGATGGAACCGGGTTGTTCCGGATTTATTTAGGAGTGTAAAACATTTCTATTTAGTACCTTAAGCTGCCATTTTTAAAATCATTATTCAAATGGCATTTTGGACTCTATTTTCACAAAACAAACAACACTACATCTATTCCATACATGTATGACGATAATAGCGCAATCGTAAGCGTATGGTTTAAGGAGGAAGTCCCTACTATGAACGCATATTTTCAATCATATCATTAAACTTGGTATTTGTTATGTTCAATCATTATTATGAAGATTGTCATTTGAACTTATATCAAAAAATGACCCTGTGCTATTTACCGTTTTCATCGATACTTATAATTTCTATTCTGCAACAAAATATTACCGGCCTTCGTCGAATAGTTAACGAAACTAAAACGCCAACCGAATAAAAACTAATACATTCCCAAATAACATATCAAACATTTGAAAGTTTGTCTTCTTCGGTGGCAAGTGGTAGAGCGCCAGCCTGCGGTACGGAAGGTCGCAGGTTCGGTGTTTATTCGACTGGTTTTCTTGCGAAATACTTCTAGGGATATAAACAAATAATGTATGTAAGTGTAAATTCTGAAAGTGTAAGCGTAAGTCATATTTAAAACATGCTGCAAGTAAAGTGCCGTAAAACAATTATGCCTTTCAACGTTTTGATTAAGATCTATCTGAATGCCATTACAAAATATTGTATTTCTATGTAGAAACGATAATGCCTGTTCCAATTGTTATCTAATGCATTCATTCATTCCATCAGATCCGGACATCATTTTCCAGTTTTCATAATGAGAAGACCTTGTAAACATTCATATTGTGAACAGAGACCCTTATTTTCAGTATTGCGACGGGGGAATTCAGTTTTACCCTTGTCCGTACGTCCATACGTCTGCCCTGTTTACTTTCCGTCAAAGATGTCTTCTTGACTTGTGTATGCTGGATGATTTGATATTTAGTCTGACTTAGAACACTTTCATTGAATTTCAGTAATTGTTTAAAAATCTATATTTTCTGGTCCTTCGGTATCATTAGTTTTCATGTTATTAGTTTTGAAAATTGAATACTGCTTAAGCCGGTGCTAGGGGGCGTGAGTAGTGTTGCACTTTTAATTACTACTCATGAACAGACTCAATAAAACCGAGTCTGCAATTTTCTCTTTTTGCATTTCCACTTTTGCTTTCGAGGGATCACCCATTGTCAGAATATTATACCTGTTATGGTCATATTATTAATAATTGTAAAATTAGTGAATCCAGAAGTCTCAAAGGAGTACCTGATAGTAAATTAGTGTATTGTCTGCATTTTGCAGAGGCGACATATAGAGATCACTATCCGTCTTGTGTCGTCGTCCATATTAATTAGTAGAAATAAATCTGCACGAGGTTAACATGCAAACCTTTAGTCAATCAATTTTAATGCATTCTAGATTGCGTATTTGTAATTCAGTCATGCACATTAAGTATATAAATAATTGAATAATCTTTCTTCAGAATCTGGCTCTGGGATTGTCTCAAGGACTTTCGAGTTTGGTCTTAAAATGATATTTTCAAATAGTATTATATTTCCCGTTCAATTTCAGCCCTTCTTAGTACTATAAAGGCTCTGTCTGATAATAATTATTCTAATTCTTCAATAATTTTATTTATTTATTTTCTCTTTGATTGTGTTATGTGATTATTTTTGGCCGCTGAACTCTTTCGCTGCCAATGTCGCCTCTGTAATTACCTTTGCGTCAAATTGGATCCAGATGACGCGCCCATATAATTCGACATATCGATATCATGCTTACATGCTTCAGGTTAACACCCAAAAATGATGATAATGATTACGACATATTGAGAGGATACACCAGAGTTGATCTGGTGCAATTTTGACTACTTGCGTTAAACACATTGGATCCTAATGCAAAAACAAGTAACTCGGCGTCTGATCAGAATCCAAAATGTTTGCATATGAGTCTCTCTCTCTCTCTCTCTTTCTCTCTCTCTCTCTCTCTCTCTCTCTCTCGATTCATGTTTTCCTACAATGTTGCACAACCGACATGACTTTCTGCTTTAGACATCTTATTAGATAAAAAAGAAGTTCCATGGCCATTAACAGCAAATGGGAAGAGTATATTAATGTCACAATAAATATATTTCAGTCACCGTTCGCCACTGGTCAGTACATAATAGATTGTCAAGCACAACACATAGCCCAGATATTGAGGTAACCTATTTACAAGTGTTTTCCTGGTAAAATAAGAGCCGATTCCTGAAAACTAGAACTTTACGGAATTAATTTCAAATGTGATATTTATTCTGTCATTAGTAAATACTTAATATGACGGTTTCTTGCTAACATTTCCTGCTGACATTTTCGTGCATAATTATGTGACTATGTAGCAAAGAAATCAAAAACAGCGACTCCGGAATCGAAGGGTATGTGTCAGAAATGAGCATAAATCGTTGTCTACTTACAATAAAGCAGGTTTCGTTTTGAATAAGCAAAACGGTATAATTGCAACATCAACCAGGAAGAAGAATCAGTTTAATATGTACTTCACATCAGCAGGTGTTAGGTGCTCCTGTGGGGACCGTAAAGTCATCCCGTACTCTAAGCTCAAAAATTGATACCGTAGCTGTGAGTAGTGTTGCACTTTTAATCAATGCTCATGTTCCTCAATAAGACTAAAAGTACAAAATTGAGTCGTGCAGGAAACACCACATACAGAACAAACAGCTGCCCGAACAGCAACACAAGGAAACAGCAAATGTACATAACTATAAAAACATCAAAAGACGCACAAAGACAAAACAAACATACAACAGGGGGAAGATGGAAGTACCGCCTTGGAACGGTCAGTGACAAAAGTCACTGGCGGGTTAAACCGGTTTATGGGCGCCCAACCTCACACTTATTCCATCCCCACCCTAAAAGACAAACAGTCTAAACTTTCCTTTTTTGCATTGCTGTGTTTGCTTTTGAACGATGCCCTACGTTCAGATTTTTACACCGTTTTGATGCTTCTAATAAATTTAGTGTGATCATTGCTCATTTTACTATATTTTACTTCGTCTTATAAACAAATAAATAAATATAGTGTATCGTTTTTATCTTAATATGCATCAATTTCCAGTAAATCCTTATCTGAATATAGAGGCAATCGAGCACATTTATATCCTGCAATTTGCATTGCGTTGTTAAACTATATGTTTAACCGTTCTCACATGCACACTGGTACCGTTTTAACAACAATAAGATGCTTTTTCTGTATCATATTGTATACCGTATGCAGTAGAAGTATTACAACAGCGACTGTAGTGTGCTGTAAGTGGGGACATTTTGTAATGCACACACGCACGCGCACGCGCACGCGCGCGCGCACATACACACAAACACACAAACACGGACGCACACACACGCACACACACGCACGCGCACATACACACACACACTCTACAAAACTCACACATCACACGACACATTTTACAACGATTATTTATATTTACTGTAGAATAAAAGAAAAACATGTTATAAAATTACGATCTCAAAATATTATTACATGTACATCCTGAAATTTATATCAATTCCTTTGAATCTCTTTCACTTTATATGGGTGAGAAATTGTGTATAGATGGTAACTGGGGCCATGCGTGTTCACCTTTTCCAGCTATGCAGGCCTCCTGATGACGTTGCATACTCCTGACGAGTTTGGCAATCTGGATATCGGTATCATTATCCACTCCTCCTGTAATGCTGTTCCCAGTGTTTAAAGAGTTATCGGTGTGACGGACTATCTGTCGTACCCGCAGCCTAGAATTTCCCATTCATGCTCGATTGAGAACAAGTCAGAGGATTGAACAGGCCAGTCAAGACTATCCACATACGAGGTCCTGCAAAAACTACCGGACTGTCCTTGCATGATGTGACGTTGCGTTGGCATCCTGAAAAATGCGATGCCAGCGTAGGACAAAAGGGAGAACAACTGGATGTTACACCTCACTTGTCCCGTATCGATCATATATGGCATGACGGAGAGTTCCTCATCCGAGAAATCTTCCACTTCTGGGTACAGCCTTCCCGGAGGAGTGGAGAAACATACTTCAGTTCCATGGTTGTAAGGCATGTGTAGCCAAATCAGGTTGACACGCATGATATTGACTGTACATTTGTGACATTTCATTGGTGAAACCAATGACCTTCCATACAAAACTTCTCATACGGATAGAGTGATGCATATAGAGGCCCAGATAAGGTGCGTAAATTTACACATTTTCAAGAGTAGTTCCTTTAGTTCTGCACCAAACCTATACTGTAACCACTGTTTAGAATCTTTTTACAATTATGAGTTTCAGATCCCATAATGTGTGTTGTTTTACTTTTATTCTGTGGTCAATATTACGATCCCTAAAAGTACATAGCACCATGACAAAAAAACAGTAAATGTACATGCATATCAAAAGACGCGAAGAAAAGCACAATACCTAACAAACAAACAATAGGGGGAAGATTGAAGTACCGCCTTGGAACGGTCAGTGGCATTTTTCGACCTAGGGGCGCCCAACCTCAAACCTATGCAATCCCCACCTTAAGACAAACAGTGTAAATAAACACACATCCTCTTCGACTAAAATACAACAACCGCGAAGGCAAACACAGTGGTACATTGCATGTAAAACGAAAACATATTTAAGTGAAACAAAACTGGATCCACCTATTGCTAGTGTACTCAATGACTGAGCTGCAAACGGAGTAACTGTACAAAAGTAATAAAGGGTAAGACAAACACGAGTACAACGATCCGACGTCCTCCTTCCATTTCCGGATTTAAAAGGGCGTTTTCATAGAGTACTAATCCTTTTCTGTCGGCATACATGAGAAGAGGGCAGCGTGATTGCCAACTGTAAAAGGGTTGACAACCAGACATGCAGTATAGTGTAGTACTATAGGATCATATCCCTTTTTAATGAATTGTTTAACATAGTTAATGAAAAGGTGAGAAAATGTGTATGTCCAATAATTTTACGAAGTTTGTAAATTACATCGCCATAAAATCAAGGATGTGACATACCATGTCGCAGGAGTGCCTTAAGATTACACTTATGCTTGTCAATAACTGGCAATAAGTGAGGGATTTAGAAATTGATGGAAAGTTTTTCTTAGTTTATGATAACTATATCATTGCTTAAACAGCTTTTCAGTTAAAATGAGATTTCGACTGTTAAAATCGTCAACAGAAGAACAAGATCTAGCGAATAAGTTAGATCTGTAAACCCCATGAGATTTGGCACGGGTAACATTTCCGTCAAGATGAGGGAAATTTACAATTCTAAAATCAAAATCATCTCTTTTGTCATGAATTTTAGAAGAAATCATTCCATTGTCAATTTTAAGGTCTAGATCAAGAAAAGCCGCATAAGTGTCGGAAAGGGTTAGTTTTATTCAATTTAAGCATTTTTCGGTAAATGGTAGGAATCATAACATAAAAGAAAGGATTATCTAAGTTGGGTCATCTGATAACTTTTGAGTATATTATCCTCTACCTCTATTCTCATTCGAATAAGTCAACACACATTGTCTTTCGTCCTTCTATCGCAACCTTGGGAACATCATTCCAAAATACAATCGCTGCCTTGAAAGTTCAATAACATTTTTGTATGTCTCCTTCAAATGCAATTGCAATTTGGAACATTGATTTAGAATTTTCCAGACTTGCTTGATGAAGTCAACCGAAAACCAATTGTCTTAGATTTTACTTTTTCACTTAAATGCATTAGACAATATCTGTTTTAACCCTTTCGCTGCCATTGTTGCATCTGTGATTAACAATATAAACAGTTCAGATCCAGATAAGACGCCGAGTAACTCGGCGTCTCATCAGGATCCAAGCCGTTTGTAACCGTGACTATGTTTTTGAACAAAATTGGAAAAAAAAATACGAAAATTGTAGCAGACGACAAAGTTTGCAGATAACAAAATTTTGGCAGCGAAGAATTAAAGTCTAGTCCAAAGAGAGTTTGCTATGTAACTGCAATACTGGAAACGTTTTATAGACACATTCTATGTATGCATGACACATGTAGACAGTTCATGAACAAAGAATATGATATGTAACATCAGGGCAAATATCCCTTACTACGCTTTGAATAAAATAATGTCTGGTCAAATATAGATATTGTGTAATATGGACTACTGCCGATTCGATCAAGCTTTTAGGAACTTTACCGAGTGTCAAACAGATTGAATCCTGACCAAACACCGAATTACTCGGCGTTTCATCTGGATCTAAACTGTTTGTAAATGCGAGTCAGCGAGGTAAATGTTAAAAATACATTAGTCTGAGTATTGTATCAACAAATTTATGCGCTCATAACAATAAAGTACATGCATGGTTCATGCAGGAAATACCAATAGTCCTCAAATACATGGAATATACAAGCGCACACATTTGTACCCTATTATAATTGCTTACATCTACGCATTAGTATATAGAGTAGACACAAATCCGACAACTCATACTACCTGTTAAGGATCTGCTCTTTTAACTTGCAATTCTTTTCTAAGCTGATACTGCATGTTCGTTTAACGAGCTAAAACATTGACATGACCCAACTTTAATTCAAATGCAGTCATAACTGCAGAATTGCAGAATAGCCTCTTATTATTGATATCGACAAAAAGCAAATCTACAGTGTCTTACACTGAGTGTATACAGTAAAGCCCCTCTATAAGGGCCACTAAATTGTGTTAATTAGTTGGTAAACTAGGGCAGGTACTTGATGAAATTTAGTGGCCGTTATAGAGAGGTTTTACTGTACATATTGAGAGAATATAGAAACATGCGATTCAATTCACAAACAACCATTTTGCGTACTCCAAATTACAATCACAAATACAGATCACAAAACATAGAGTCATACAATCAAATGTCTACGATAACTTTTCATCCATCGATCCATTTCGGACTAAGAAATATGGTATTTAGTTTTTATAATCGCTTTGTTTGCAAAAATAATTGACATGGTACATTCTCTGAGAATTAACGCAACCTTAACGGACGCTCTAGACATCCAAAATATACAACAAATAAAGACTAAAACAAACGTTCTTATCTTTATTCTTTTATCTGATCCCAAAACTCAATAATTTATGAAAAACATATTGGCAAGTATGGTTACATGTATTAGAGATAGAGATTCAGATATTATACAACCACTCCGGCGATACGATGGCATGAGACGTTAGAAACACTTTCAAACACTAGATTTGGTCGCATGCTTTATCAAGAATATAGCCCCACATGCTCTGTAAATGCTGCTATTTATATTGAAATGGCATGTTCGGTCTAATAACAAATGCTATCTGTGTCTAAGTTTTGGTGATGGTAACGACGGTGATGATGACGATTCCATTGTTACTTTATTTTTGTTGGTCATTTTGTTGACGATAATGGGGAGAGCAACGATGTTTTTAAAGTTGACGATGATGCTAATTATATGACAATAATGACGACAACGATGATGATGGTGATGATGTTAATTATAGTGATAGCCTGTCCAGCGATATACACATAGTTACGTATGTGAACACTCTTACAAATATGTCCCCCTTGTTACAATTTGCCTTTTTAACCCCAACATACGAGTACAGTAGAACCTGTCCTAAGCGGTCATTCATTTATTGAACACAGGAGTGTTAACAAGCAATTGGTTACTACCTGCATTAAGCTACCATCTGACATCCAGACCCATAAATAGACATATATTGTTATGGCCGCTTAAGATAGACTAAATTCTATCGAACAAAATCCATCTTTCAAATTTCTATATTAACCTTAAGCAAGCTGGGTAAACATTTCGTCTACAAAAACATGTATCGGAATGCACAGCTTGAAGTATACCTTCTTTAACCCTTTCCCTCATATTGATGACTTTTGACGACTCTGGAAAAGTCACTTTGTGAAACCATTGTGATAAATAGAGCAGTTGCTCCTATAGGAGCAAAATTTTAATGCTCTATTTTATCACAATGGTTTCAAACTACAATATTCTAAAGTTTTCTCTAGTTCATGCTCCTTTTCGGTAGATTTATTCAAAGAGGTTGGATCTAAATATAGCCTATAAGGTAATGGGTTAATTTATTCGCATATATATACTAGTAAGCGGATTGTCAAACGATTTGGATCCTGATTAGCCACAATCAATAAGGTGTCTCAACAGGATCTAAACTGCTAAATAGCAAAACTTAGCAATGTGTATCACACCTTCAGATACATATATATAATCCATATAGTTGTGATCCAAACTAGACATCGACTGTTGTCTTTATTTCTCAACCAAGAACAAATAATACTGAAACGATATATACGATTTATTCAAACTCTTCGCATAGATAATTGAGCGAGTTAATAAACGTCTACTTCAAAGAATATGATATAATTTATGGTATCTAATTTGTTTGTTCTTGACCAGGGCAGTAAATGCCTAACAAATTGTTAGCATTCTGAACTTTCATTGCAGAATCCCTTCCATCAATTTTGAAATACAGAATACAATGTCAGCTATGATTAGACTAATGTACACTCCAACTGGATTCATAACGACTGTTATAACGTATTCGGCCGTAAGATGTCAACGTTAACTTTTGTTTTAGTAAATAAATATCGGAAACAACAATTATTCAATTCCTAAGGGCAAAGACATAACGGCTAATAAGTTTTAAACTATACAAAGAACAAACGGTGTTTCAGTAAACATTTGGGGTTAGTATCATTTTAATTATTTGAACGTACTCATATTTGGATTCTCTGGTGATATAAGCTACAATGATTAAAGTAGCAGAAACAGTTAGCCAGTGCTTTGAATTGCGATCAGGGGAATGCCATTTAACCATTTACTTAATGACATTTCATACAATAATTAATTACTGCACGAATATGAATTTAATGATCTTTTATAAGGCATAAAATACACGAATATCTGGTCCATGCCGTAACGGTAGGATCGGATTTATAGATTTATTTCATATAACGAGCAATCAGAGCAGAGGACTTGATTTGACCTTGCATGAGCCATTTAACCCTTCGCTTGCTATTCACGTCAATATACCTATCTGTAAATAGTGCAGACCCAGATAAGACAGCTCCTGCAGGAGCTGTCTCATCTGGGTCTGCACTATTTACAAGTTGATTGTGCAACCAGTGCACTCCACAGCAGTGATTGCACAGCGCAATACTTGTACACAGTGAAGATATATGTAATTATACAACAGGGCATGGGTAAAGAAGGAGACATGTATTTTAAAATTCAGCAAGCGAAGGGTTAAGATAAGTTTAATCTCATTGTCAGTTTAATCAGAAAGTTAAGAGGTAAACCAGTGTTTGAATTTCTGTTGACCGTAACCCATAAGTACCCAGTGTCCCTTAAAAGGTTATTTATAATCACTTATTGGAGATAGTGTCCTAAAACAAGTGGTTGCTTAATGCAGAAATAATAGGAGCTTTCCGCATTAATTTAGAACCCATCAATGTCAGTATTTGTTTGTTGTGCTCTGTTGCAACCTGAAGTGTAATAACAACCGGAATTGTAATAAAATTTATTACAAAACTGGTTATGATGCGAAAACGTTATTACAATTGGTCGTCAACCTGAAGTGTAATAACAACCTGAAGTGTAATAAAATAATTTTGTGTCTGTATTTGTGTGTCTATGTGAGTATGAATGTGCGCACGTGCTAGTATGTTGATAGTATGTGTATGCGTGTAGTTTGTATGGGAGGGGCGCATGCGTGTGCGCGCATGTGTACATGTATGAAGTAAAACATCAGATATTCTAGAGGATAGTACAACGACTTAGACAATTTTATTACAAAACCGGTTATGATGCGAAAACGTTATTACAATTGTTGGTCAACCTGAATTGTAATAACAACCTGAAGTGTAATAAAATAATTTTGTGTCTGTATTTGTGTGTTTATGTGAGTATGAATGTGCGCACGTGCTAGTATGTTGATAGTATGTGTATGCGTGTAGTTTGTATTGGAGGGGCGCATGCGTGTGCGCGCATGTGTACATGTATGAAGTAAAACATCAGATATTCTAGAGGATAGTACAACGACTTAGAAAATTTTATTACAAAACTGGTTATGATGCGAAAACGTTATTACAATTGGTCGTCAACCTGAAGTGTAATAACAACCTGAAGTGTAATAAAATAATTTTGTGTCTGTATTTGTGTGTCTATGTGAGTATGAATGTGCGCACGTGCTAGTATGTTGATAGTATATGTATGCGTGTAGTTTATATGGGAGGGGCGCATGCGTGTGCGCGCATGTGTACATGTATGAAGTAAAACATCAGATATTCTAGAGGATAGTACAACGACTTAGAAAATTTTATTACAAAACTGGCTATGATGCGAAAACGTTATTACAATTGGTCGTCAACCTGAATTGTAATAACAACCTGAAGTGTAATAAAATAATTTTGCGACTGTATTTGTATGTCTATGTGAGTATGAATGTGCGCACGTGCTAGTATGTTGATAGTATGTGTATGCGTGTAGTTTGTATTGGAGGGGCGTATGCGTGTGCGCGCATGTGTACATGTATGAAGTAATACATCAGATGTGCTAGATGATAGTACAACGACTTAGAAAATTTTATTACAAAACTGGTTATGATGCGAAAACGTTATTACAATTGGTGGTCAACCTGAATTGTAATAACAACCTGAAGTGAAATAAAATTATTTTGTTATCATTACAATTCAAGTTGGCCACCATTTGTGATAATATGTTCGCATCTTAACCAGGTTTGTAATACATTTCGTTAAAAGTTCTGCAAAAATCGTTTACATCACTTAGTCAACCGGAACTGTAAGAAACTGTGTGTATATTATAAGATATATTGTCTATCAAATTTCCTCTTCATTTTATCAATACCATCGAAAAATCGTATTCTACTACTGTCTGTATACTATAATCTGGAATAATTTGTGTGTTAGTTCATTTATGTAGACATACGCTAAAGCCACCCCCACACAAAAAACACACAAAGAAAACTATTTTATTACAATTCAAGTTGTTGTATCAATTCAAGTTTACAACCATTTGTAGTAATATTTTCGAAACTTAACTGGATTTATAATTAATTTGTCTAATACAGTCTGCTTACTATCATCTCGAATTATTTATGTATTAGATCTACTTTAAACATACACATGCGCACACGAACTCGCACAAGTCCCCCATCAAAAGCCAACAGTCATACACACACAACAGACACACATATACAGACACAAAACATTTTATTACAATTGTAATACAATTATCGCTGCTAAATCAGTTTTGAAATAAATATTTCTAAGTCTTTATATTATCATCTAGAATAACTCATGTTCTACTTCATACATGTACACATGTGCACACACGCTTGCGCCCCTCCCCTACAACCTTCACGCATATACATACAAACACGTGCACACATACACAGAAAAATACAAATACAAAATTATTTAATTACAATTCAGGTTATTATTACAATTCAGGTTGACCATCGATTGTAATAATGTTTTCGCATCATAACCAGTTTTGTAATAAATATTACTAAGTCGTTGTACTATCATCTAGAATAACTCATGTATTACTTCACACATGTAAGCATCCGCACACACGCATGCGCCCCTCTCCTACAAACTACACGCATACACATACCCTCACGTGCACAGGTATGCGCCCTCATTTACACACTACACGCATACACACTGGCACTTGCGCACATTCATACACACAGACACACAAATCCAGACACAAAATTATTTTATTACACTTCAGGTTGTTATTACAATTCAGGTTGACCACCAATTGTAATAATGTTTTCGCATCATAACCAGTTTTGTAATAAAAAATTCTAAGTCGTTGTACTATTATCTTAAATATCTGATGTATTACTTCATACATGTACACATGCGCGCACACGCATGCGCCCCTCCCATATAAACTACACGCATACACATACTATCAACATACTAGCGCGTGCGCACATTCATACTCACATAGACACGCAAATACAGTCGCAAAATTATTTTATTACACTTCAGGTTGTTATTACAATTCAGGTTGACGACCAATTGTAATAACGTTTTCGCATCATAACCAGTTTTGTAATAAAATTTTCTAAGTCGTTGTACTATCCTCTAGAATATCTGATGTTTTACTTCATACATGTACACATGCGCGCACACGCATGCGCCCCTCCCATATAAACTACACGCATACATATACTATCAACATACTAGCACGTGCGCACATTCATACTCACATAGACACACAAATACAGACACAAAATTATTTTATTACACTTCAGGTTGTTATTACACTTCAGGTTGACGACCAATTGTAATAACGTTTTCGCATCATAACCAGTTTTGTAATAAAATTTTCTAAGTCGTTGTACTATCCTCTAGAATATCTGATGTTTTACTTCATACATGTACACATGCGCGCACACGCATGCGCCCCTCCAATACAAACTACACGCATACACATACTATCAACATACTAGCACGTGCGCACATTCATACTCACATAAACACACAAATACAGACACAAAATTAAATTTATTACACTTCAGGTTGTTATTACAATTCAGGTTGACCAACAATTGTAATAACGTTTTCGCATCATAACCGGTTTTGTAATAAAATTTTCTAAGTCGTTGTACTATCCTCTAGAATATCTGATGTTTTACTTCATACATGTACACATGCGCGCACACGCATGCGCCCCTCCCATACAAACTACACGCATACACATACTATCAACATACTAGCACGTGCGCACATTCATACTCACATAGACACACAAATACAGACACAAAATTATTTTATTACACTTCAGGTTGTTATTACACTTCAGGTTGACGACCAATTGTAATAACGTTTTCGTATCATAACCAGTTTTGTAATAAATTTTATTACAATTCCGGTTGTTATTACACTTCAGGTTGCAACAGTGCTCCCTCCACGTGCAAAACGGATGGGTCCCAAAATAAGATTTGGGTGTGATTTCCTTAAGTACAGTAAAACCTCTCTAAATCGGAATTCTCGAAGGGTTTAATGATGTGATAATTTGCTTCTCATGCTGATAAGATAATGGCCGCTCAATCTCCCATTCCCTCATAGGCTATGTTAGACTCAAACTCTTTGAATAAATCTACTGAAAAGGAGCATTTACTAGAGAAAAGGAAAATGTTAGAATTGTGTATTATTGAAACCATTGTGATAAATAGAGCATTTGCTCATATGGAGCAAACTTTTTAATGTTCTATATGTCATAATGGTTTCAAGAGTGACTATTACAGTGGCGTAGAAAGGCGTATTTATGGAGGGAAGCGTTAACCGACTTCCTCTTCGATCACACTTCTAAGAAAATATTGACCGAATGTCAGTTATTGACCGAGTTACTCGGCGTCTCATCTGGATCCAAGCTGTTTGAAAATGGCAGTCAAGACGCGCTTAGCGTGAGAAGTGTTAACTCATTTCCTCATAGGCTATTTTTAGATCCAACCTTTTTGAATAAATCTACCAAAATGGAGCACTAACTAGAGAAAATGATTTTTTTAGAATTTTGTAGTTTTGAAACCATTGTGATAAATAGAGCATTTGCTCTTATAGGAGCAAATGCTCTATTTATCACAATGGTTTCAAAAAGTCACTTTTACAGATGCGTAGAAAGGCCTATTTATGGAGGAAAGGGTTAACAGTGCAGTCCCCGGCTACCGATTGGTTTACAGAATGAAGTTAGTCACTATTTAGACAATGTTGCATGTCGGCGTAACGCGTGCAAAATGCATTTCGTTGTCTCATTTTGCATTTCAATGATTTGAATTGACACTGCATGCACACTGCAGTTATGTTCAGTTCCATAGTTTACAATGATTTGTTCAAATGGCACTGTTTCGGGAATAATGATGTGTCTGGCTGCAGTCAACAAGCATATAACAAAGTTGAATATTGTAACGTTGAACGACGGACGTATCAGCATTCGGTAAATGATTGTTAATGATGTTGACGGTTTTATTTTCGCCGTGGACCTGTATTGATCTCTTTTCTAAAAGCGAGTTGTAATCATTAATTGCAGAAAAACATGTAGGATTATTTAACACTTTACTCCATAGAATAGCCTTTTTAGCCCTTTCCCTCATATAAACGTGTTTTCACGCATCTGCAAACAGAGTAGACCCAGATCAGAAGGCTCCTATAGGAACCGTCTGATCAGGGTCTGCTCTGTTTGCTAAAGGAATTTGATTGATCTGTTTCTTTTCTTTCTAAAATGGCTGCAGTGTTCCACCTTCCATATTTCGTTAAAACTATTTTGTCCATGAATATTCAGTAGGTATTGAACCTTGGAATAAACACAGAACAGGGAAAGGGTTAGGCTTACGGCTCCTACATGGATCGTCTAATCAGGGTCTGCCCTGTTTGTTTATGAAACGATATATACCTGTTTGTATAGTGTATGCCATGGTCAAAACTTCATTTAACCCTTTCCCTCATATAAACGTGTTTTCACGCATTTGCAAGCAAAGTAGACCCAGATCAGACGGCTCCTATAGGAGCCGTCTGATCAGGGTATGTTCTGTTTGCTAATAGTATTTGATAGATCTGTTTCTTTGCTTTCTAAAATAGTTACAATGTTCCACCTTTTATATTTCATTATAACTATTTTGTCCATGAATATTCAGTAGGTATTGAAATTTTGAATAAACATAGAACAGGGAAAGGGTTAATTAATATTCATATAATCAGCATAACGCAATAAATATTCATGGAGTAGCATGCACCACTTTCCTAATGACATCATGTTTTCGTTAAACCCCCAACCTGAATGCCAAAGTAAATATTCTGGCATAAACAAATTTATAGAATTATTTTCTTTCAATATTTGTTTTATTTATGTATACTGAATGGAATTCAAGCCGCTACATACATGTACGAGCGCAGATTGTGCGCACGATTTGTCTATTTCTATAATTGTTAGAAAATTCCAATCTATAATGGACATTACACTATTTGAAATTAACATCTTGCGACCCTCTTAATCACACCGTCCAATCGATTATGGTTACCCCATCGATAAAGCTGTGGTTACCTCGCGCAGCGAGAGTCGATTTAAAAGGTGAGTTTGTATTTTGCTCGTAAAGATTCTTACTTTCAGAAGATCGGCACTTCTTTGTATGCAGCCGTAAAAAGAAGTGTTTGCCGAACATGTTGGTGTAATATTTTCCCAATAGCATGCAGAATGGTGTATTAAATCAGTATTTCAACGTGGATTAAGATGCCAAAACACCGTTTTTCTTTCGTTGAGACTGAATATCTCCGATATATGACAAACTCACGTTAATCCAACGATGTTGAAGGTAAATCGAAGTATTTTTCTGTCCATCCTTTGACTATCATCTTGCTTTGTTTAAATTCAAGGTAGTTACAGGTGTTTTCGTGTACTGAGTTGATGCTCGAATGGCTAAGGTTACCCAATTTTGAAAAATTGGTGGCTAAGGTGCACCCTAAATCTGGGCGCATTTAGGCTAAGGTTACCCGACAACTAACACATGTAGTAATACAGCATCTGAAGACACACACGTCGTATGTTTTCCCTTGAACTTGAAAAATAAGACCCACAACTGTCATGTATATTCTGTAAATTGTATTTAGCCAATTATGTTCACAACAATTATTATTTCTAACGTGTAAATCGAGTTTGTACAAAGACAACATTCAACAACGTAAGTTCACCTATACGATTTTACAATTAGGTGAACTATCAACATGTATAAACGTATTTAACTCTATTGTAAGGACGGTTATTGATTTACTAAAATTATTCTCAATGCAAACACGGTATCAAATGTGTATATATACACAACTCATTTTGAGTATGTATGGGTGAATTACTTTTAAAGCGCAAATAATCGATCCGTTTACGCAAACGGAATTGCTTTTTTCTAGAAAAGGGTCCTTTCCGCTACTAGGAAATGCACATATTGAAGAATGTTTTGCAAATCTCCTATGTGGAATCATTAATAAACACTTCGTCCTTGAAAACATCTTCATCGTTACACTTTTCCAAGTATTTTTGTTATTCAGACAGTATAAATCGAGCTAGATCTAATACTTGACGCATTGGTTTGTTTCTTCGAAGACAAATTATTATATCTACATTTTGAAATTGATTTGGCTATGTATCATATGTGTGACATATGCGAGTATATCCAGCGACTGTCGAGCATCGTATAAAAATTAAAAACGAGACACGGAAATGGATTCGGTCCCGACGTTTTCGTACTCAGAGTGACTCGGACCAAATTAAGTTAGTCCTATGCTCCTGTGATTTAGGTCTACGCCTCCATGAAGTGTTGGATATCTAGTATATGATGAAGAAAGAAAGATATGTCCGTGTAGATCTATATCAATTTCCGGTTGACGATTAATATCTATAATTATCTTAAAGAATTAAGTTTTACACAGTTCAGATCTTAGAATTATTGTAGTAATTTAATTTTATCAGTTGCTCCTTTAAACATACAGAATCGTGTGCTTCAACTAGATGATCGATGATATCTGGTAATGCATTGTGTTTCATATAGCAGTAATAACATCGGTACATGCAGCGCTCCATGGTTATGGTTGGTAACCTGAAAGCAAATGGAATTTAATAAATGCTCAATAGATTTTGGTGGTGTTGTTTTTGCCGATTAACTTTCATTTTGCAAACTATTAGCACGGGAATGATGGATCTATTCAACACTAGACAAACTCCTTACAGTATAAATACAGTATAAGGGGTTAGCGTAGTTTTGCGTGTAGACCCAGGTTAAACGTCTCCTGACTGTTTGCAATGTTATGCGCAATGAAGATATTTTAATACAAAAGGGAAAAATAGATATAATAAAGATATGCAGTACAGACACAAACCAAGTGTCACATGATAAATATAGCATCCGACCTGTGTTTACATGTTTTGTGCTTCAATACAAAGAATGTTTTTTTTTCAAACAATAAACAGGGAAATATTTACTGTGAGAAATCGATCAGGTTGTACGTCTTTGTACAAACTCGATTTACACGTTAGAAATGATAATTGAAGATTGTGAACATAATTGGTTAAACACAAGTAACAGAATATACATGACAGTTGTGCGTCTTATGTTTCAAGTTCAAGGGAAAAAATACGACGTTTGTGTCTTTAGATGCTGTAGTACTACATATGTTAGTTGTCGGGTAACCTTAGCCTAAATGAGCCCAGAATTAGGGTGAACCTTAACCAACAAATTTTCAATATTGGGTAACCTTAGCCATTCGAGCATCAACTCAGTACACGAAAACACCTGTAACTACCTTGATTTTGAACAAAGCAAGATGATAGTCAAAGGATGGACAGAAAAATACTTCGATTTACCTTCGACATCGTTGGATTAACGTGAGTTTGTCATACATCGGAGATATTCAGTCCCAAGGAAAGAAAAACGGTGTTTTGGCATCTTGATCCACGTTGATTCACTGATTTAATACACCATTCTGCATGCTATTGGGAAAACATTACACCAACATGTTCAGCAAACACTTCTTTTTACGGCTGCATACAAAGAAGTGCCGATCTTCTGAAATTAAGAGTCTTAAGGAGCAAAATACAAACTCACCTTTTAAATGGACTCTCGCTGCGCGAGGTAACCACAGCTTTATCGATGGGGTAACCATAATCGATTGGACGGTGTGTTAATGTAAAATGTAAGAAAAAATCACTATCAACCATCTTAAATTTCTGTGAACATGACAAAATGTTGTAGGAGACAGCACCATATGCATACCTCACTTCTATCGAATGCTGCATTACAAAGGGTTATTTGAATAGAATATGTGCTATTTGCAAAAAAAAATCTTCGATCGCTGTTCAGATCTGCAGAATATATAACAGAGAATAATTTACACTTCTCTTAATTGACATACGACGCTAAGGTACATTGTATGTTGCACCGCAAATTATCTTGAAGAGAATTGCTGAGTCTCAATACATGTATTTGACTTGAACAATTTCATATGAATTCCAACAACGAACTCCGTCATGCTAAATAATAAACTACTTAAGTTTTCTGTAATTTGTAACACGACTCTAAATAGGAAGCTTTATCACCCCCACCCATAACAATATTTACGCTTTATTTAAGTAAACACGCAATATGTTTTTCATTGCTTATCACATTGTAGGAAGGTGTTTAATACTATGATGTCAAATTACAAGTCACTTTAGACGAACAAGCGTAAACAACGTTTAATACAAAGAGCTCATTAATGAGTGCACCATGTAGTCTGAATATGGAAAATTAGTCAGCTATTAATACACTTTCCATCAGACTTATGACAATGTCTTTCTCCTTTTAATTCTTTCCTACACATCTAGAATTGGAAACAAACAAATGTTGCATGTTTTTACATTATATGTACTATCAAAATCATTTTATTGTAAACAACAGTACATAGTGTTGTTGCAATTTTGTTCGTGCATGAAACAGTTCACCGTACACTGCAGTGAAACAGATCTATGTCCCATATACATGTAGTCAATGATAACGTTCTACACTTTGACGACATACAGTAGAACCCATATTAAGCGACCCTCAAAAGAGAATTAATTATGGACCTATAAGGCAGGTGGTAGCTTAAGGCATGTCAAACGTAATGCAGAAAGCTCCTGTGGGAACTTTCTAGTACATTATTTTTGCCCTGCATTAAGCAACCACCTGATTTTTTTCAAACACCTATATTCAATAAATCAATGGTCGCCAGGCTCTTCTATAGGTATTCATACTACTTCGCCACACAAGTTTGGACCGCCTGACATGGGAATTCGTAATTGTAATTTCGAACCCCGATATATGGACAATTTAAATAGTTAAAAGTTACCCGATACAGTTATCTGTGACGGGAATTTTCAATCGGGTGATATTTCATTATGACATTTTCATTACGTGCACCATTTTGGTGTATACTTAACTATAATGCCTTTAACCTTTTACTCCATGAATACACATTTTAATATCTTGGGAAATAGGGCAGATGAATACAAGACTGTGCGTCTAGGATTCGTCTGATCTGTATCAGACAGTATACTCCGTTGTCTTTAAATGATGCTTTTAGTTTAAAGTTAATGGTATCATATTTAGAAGAGGCATATATGAATTTAATCAACTTGATGAAGAAATCAACCCTCATTTTCATGAACATGTGCAATATGAATTGTTTGATCGTATAATGTGAAAGTTTGAATAGTTCCCTCAAGTGGATAATTGAAATGTTTTATAATTAAGCGAAAAGAACTGTGTTATGACTAGAAATCTATAATAAAACTAGAATATGGGACACTGATGTCCCGACGTCAGACCTTTTGTCACAGAAAGTAAGGGCCATTTTTAATGCTATTTTTGCAATTACGTGTTAAAGGGCCGCAAATCCTAAACGTCTGAAGCGATTTACATGGCGAACGAACTTGACCAAGATACAATAACCCCCCCCCCCCCCCCCCCTTCTTCGCACAGACAGGAGAAAATTATATTATACACTTTTGAGATTTTTAGGATCTGTCTTTGGCTTTCTTCACGGTACACGTTTTAGAAACAGATATTGGTAGAATAATTCAGAGTAACAGATAAACGTGCGTACTCAGGTACTAAAATCAACATTCTCCAGCAAACCCCAAACCCTATGTTGTGACCCCTCTTTAGAATCATCTCTTCGAGACGATTCTAAATAGTGATCACATCATAGGTGCGTATTATTACATTGCAAATAGTGCTGATCCAGACCAACTGCCGCGTCGCCGGTGGGGGACTTAGTCAGGGTCTACATTGCATGCCGTTCATACGAATTGTTCTCTACCTTCCAATATAGTGTGAAACAACTTGATTACATACCATTATATGATAAATGTGATTTCTCATTTACTGAGAGCACGACACATATCAAAGGTTGTCATCATATATTACAATATAAAACTAGTATCCGTTGGTCAGGGTTATAATTTAGTGTATAAACTAGTCTTCATACTGAGCAATTGTCATCAGCCTAAACAGTCTAACGAGTGAAAGAACTCTCCAGGCATTTCCTTTTAGATAATCGATTAAAGTTTCAAACTGTTTGTGTGATCATGAGACGCCGATTCACGCTGGTTTTCATCTGAAACAAAGTGTTTGACGAACATAATTATCAAAAACATTTTCCCAGATCTAAAGGTTAACCCTTTCCCTCATATAGGCGACCGTTGCCAATCTAATCATTTATTCCATAAATACCCCTTTGCAAACAGAGTAGACCCAGATCAGACGGTTCCTATCGGAGCCGTTTGATCAGGGTCTGCTCTGTTTGATTTGATATGATATAGATATGATTCTAGAGTTTCTACTATGGCCAAAATATCCCGTGCCAGTGTGCCATTATATAAAAAACATATCTTAATCATATTCACGATGTCATTATTTCTTACATGAATATTCATGGAGTAAAAGGTTTAAGGTCAGCTACTGTACACTGCATCTCATTTTCAGTAACCAAAGGGCGAAGTTTCACCTTGTCAACAGTAATAACAATACGATCTTTATAAGCCCGAACAATGACCGTTTGCATAAAGTTGCACCTGCCAGCTTCTCCAATTTCGTTTCTATGGAACAACCAAACCGTCGACCATATTGGTTCGAGATCTACGGGTCTCGCAGGGTCTAAACTGCATAAAAGAGATTTTGAAAAATGCACATGTACAAATGTACGTTCATAATATGCCAAAGGATGGTATTTTAAAATTGTGTTGTAGACATCCTTTTATTTTCGCTTTATTTGATATAGTATTGCTCACAAATAGTATTGCGAAATATACGAGTAGATTAGAAAACATTAACCTGACATGGTTTCAAATATCACGCTATCACATTGTACATATACACGGCACGTTATGAATACGGTGTCTGAAGAAAGTCTACACTGTTGTAGGGAGTACATGACTGAATGTTGTAGCTGCTCATTGATTGCTGACATTGCAGATCGTGTTTAGGGGTTTTAAATACGAGAACGATGTAAAACGAGTAAACACTCACAGAGTTCCAAATATGATGCGTAAAATAGAACATTTTTGAGAATAACTTCTCTATTTCTCCACCAAACCCTGTGTTGTGACCACTCTTTAGAATCATATCGACGAGACGATTCTAAAGAGTGGCAACAACACCTGGTTTGGTGGAGAAATGATGATTTTAGTATTTGAGTACGCACCTTTATATGTTGCTCTGCAATTATTTCATCTGTTTGTGGTCACTCACTGTGTCCATTTTGCACATATTTTGTTTTGGTTTGACCACTTTATATCTCTTTGTTTTAACCCTTTCTACGCCTCTGTAAAAGTCACTTTTTAAAACCATTGTGATAAATAGAGCATTTGCTTCTGTGGAGAAAATGCTCTTTTTATCACAATTTCAGAACTACACAATTCTAAACTTTTCCGTTTCTCTAATAAATGCTCTTTTTCGGTAGTATCATTCAAAGAGGTTGGATCTAAAAAATATCCTATGAGGGAATGGGTTAAATCAATGCCGTCTAAGCTGTGGAAAATTAAAATGTCCATGTTCCTATGGTTCAAATACCAGCCATGAACATTTCGATTGAGTCTAATGATTAATGTTCCAAACACTAAACTCTCTGACCAATGGTCTAATATTCCAATTGCATCCCTCTAGAAAATAGGAGCAAATGCTCTATTTATCACAATGGTTTCAAAACTACAAATGTGCACAATTCTGATATTTTGCTTTTCTCTGGTTAATGCTCCTTTTCGATAGATTTATTCAAAGAGATAGGATCTAAAATAGCCTATGAGTGAATGGGTTAAATCAATATTTCATAATGAATACTCTTCTACGATATGGGTATCTGACCAAATTCACTGTAGATGGGAGTTAGATGTTTACTGTTTCACTGATAATTCTTGCTTTAAACATGTGACTGAATAATTCATTACTAACACGGCCCGCTTATTCATTACAAGCAATCTTAAACAGCATAAGTATGGTATATTATTAATTATGTAAATCAGCTAAATGCCAGTATCGAATGCCATGATAGAAACTGCGGACTTAGATCCATATTAATCCATAAGCAATCGGAACATACCATAATCAGTTTGTTTCTACAGGAGTAATCTTGTCTGAGTCTACTCTGTTTACAAACGAGTAAAACGACACACACATATGTATGCACCTTCATATAGTTTATACTATAATATCTATATGAGGTAAAGTTTGTGTTCAGGACAGTTCCCACAGCTTTCTGCGTTTAGGGTATACTTGCGAAATGCCACAAGCCTTTAAAGTCATAGTTGATATATTTGGTTTGGTCTGTTTGTTATTATTTATAACTAGCTGTATCATAACAAAGGCAATCCGTTTGTACAGACAAAGTTGAACAATAGTCCAGTCTGGTAGCAGCTGTCTGTCTGATGGAGAACGACGAGGCTATACAATATATAATGACTACACGTACCAACATCTATGTAAGAAAACCTTTAACGTTATCTGATTAAAATTGTTTAATGTTTTTCCGCCAACCACAAGCTTGCTACAACTCATTAGACTTGCCTATCCATCTAAAGCGATTGTCATGTAGTTCAGACAGATATATGCTCTGACTGAAAAATAAGAGCTTTGGATAGATCAGTACTTATCCTATATACACTCCTGAAATACACATACTTTGTCTCTCATTATCACAAATGTATTTCTTATGTAAACGGAAATGCTTATGTCAATGAACACACAGGAAGAATGCCTTGGTATTTGACCATCTATTATCCACATCGAGATATGAATCGATTGTAAGTAAAACTTCTCTAAACCGGAATTCAATTTTAATGTAAGGATCGGTCTTGGGGGAAATGGCAGCTTAATGCAGGGTGATTTCCATCCTGTATTAAGCAGCCACCTGCCTAAAGGTATACACAGTCTTCTGTATTACAATTCCGTTCAGAGCCGTTTTACTGTGCCTGTTTCACGTACGTTAACATTTTCCGTGATTGTCCTGCGGGAGTTTCTATCTGCACGCACCTCTTTTTGTGGCGCCGAACAGATTCGTTATCAAATGAACAGACTTCTCTTATTTCATCACATTTGTAGGTAGTTGCTTTCACATTGTATTGAGTTAATGAGTTAAAATAATCCTTATAGTCCTTATAATCGCTTATATACAGGACGTAAATTGTGCCTTTTTCAAATCACGATGAGGCAGATTAGAATGAACATCCGTTCTTTAAATGTCTTTTCAAATATCTAAATTTCAGTGATGCATGTAAATTCTGAAGGGAGGTTATCCCCCGAGAGCAAACATTGCAACACAAAAAGAGAAAATTGCAGACTCGGTTTTATTGAGTCTGTTCATGAACAGTAATTGAAACTGCAACACTGCTCACGTCCCCTAGCACCGGCTTAAGCGGTATTCAATTTTCAGAACAAGAAGTACTGAAATTCATGATCTCGAAGGATCAGAAGGTACAACAACACTGAGAATGAAGTACGGGGCGACGTTTTTAAGCAAAATTATATGCAAGCTTATTCATTGTCTCGCTAACAGCAACTTAATTCTTATTTGCAAACAGCTTGGATCCAGATGAGACATCAAGTAACTTGTCGCCTCATCAGGGTCCAAACTGACTGAAACTCTGTCAGTAGTTCATGAAAAGCTTGGTCGAATCAAAAGTAGTCAACATAGCTCCAGATTAAGATTTGACCTGACGCGTGTTTTTGCATCTGTTAAAACATATAGTAGGCTAAGGTATTGCATTATGCATACACAACCACCCGTCTAAGCCTTCGAATAATGTTAATCTCTAATTTAACCCTTTACACTATGAATACGCCTTTCTACGCCTTTGCAGAGTAGGTCCAGATCGGACGGCTTACGAAATAATATAGATATAATTCTATAGTTTCTGCAATTGTAAAACATTAATGTGGCCATGGACCATTATAACAAGTAATCTAATCAATATTCGTAATGTCATCATTTCTTACATGAATATTCATTGAGTAAAGGTTTGTTGTTGTATCGTGTTTATCCCAATGAGATGTGCCTCTAAGTAACGTTTCACAGGGATCAGAACGTTTGCAAAGTGTGCCTACAAATTGATACAGTTTCATGGTTAAAACACTTTTGGAGAGATTTTTATTTGCGCTTCGTCAGAGATTGAAATAATTATTGTTGAGAAGCAAGCAATCGCCTCATGGCAGCTTTACAACTCAGCAAAACAAACAATTAGGAATACTTAAACTAACGACAAATACACGAAACTAACCATTCGCCAGATGCAAACAGAATAGAGTAAAACCTCTCTAAACCGGACGTTGAACTTTGGTAATAAATATTGTTCTTGGAGACAGGTTGCAGCTTAATGCAGGGTGAAATGAAAAAGTAGTAAAGTCAAGCAGGAAAAGCCACACAAAAAAGCCACCATCACCAAAACACCGACAGAAAGCATTTATATAGCAATTTATACACATACATACACAAGACGCAACCACCACCAACACATCCACAGACAGCACGTCACACACACACGCACGCACACAACAAAACACACGCACACACACGAGAACACAGAAAACACCAACAAACACACAAGCACCAGACAAACATGAACACAAGCACAAATACACAAGACAAACAAAAGAAAGGGTGACAAAGAGGGTACCGCATTGGCACGGTCAGTAGCAAAATCACCACTGGGGGTTTAAAACGGTTTACGGACGTCCTAACCTCACACTTATCTCAAAGTCACCATAGCTAAACAAACATTGTAAATAAAGGTATCCCCGCCGGACTTCCCCACAACATAAAAGACAGTAATCACAGTACAAAATATAAAACATAGCATAACAACTGTGAAAGTCCGTCAAATATGTACTTAATGACTTTGCAGAAGACAGAGCAACTGCAGGGAAGCCGTTAAGGGCACGACAGAGAAAATGTAATGCATGGGTCTGGTAAGCTCATCCCATTTCTGGGTTTAAGAGTACATGTATACCATCATAGAGTAATACCTTCGGCCTGTCATCGTGCAAGCAAAGAGGGAAGCGTAGCGACCGACTGTAAAGGGGTCGATAACGAAACATACAGTATGTTGTAATATAATAGGGTCATAACCTTTCTTCCTCAAAGTTTTAATGCGTTTATTAAACAAATCGTGAAAATAGATATGACCCCGAATTTTCCTAAGTTTGTAGATAACATCACCATAGAAATCTGGGTGAGAAATACCTTGTTGCAGTAACGTCCGTAAATTGCAGTTATATTTACTAATGAGGGGTAAATTTCGATAATAAAATTTTAAAAAGGCTTTCCGAATTTTATATCTGTAGCCTTGCTTAAGAAGTTTATGAGTTATAACTAAATTACGACTATTAAAATCTTCTAGCAAAGAACAGGCTCGGGCAAAGCGAATAAGTTGAGAAATGTAAACCCCATAAGATGTAGACCGGGGAACATCTTCATCTAAAGAAGGATAATTAACAATTTTGAAATCGAAATCTTCCCTTTTATCGTATATTTTAGACGAAACTTTATCATTAGTAATTGAAAGATTCAAATCTAAAAAGGAAGCCTGAATGTCGGATCGATTCGCTTTGCTTAAAGTAAGTTCTTTTGGGTAAACAGAAGAAACCATATTTTCAAAATAAGGATTATCCAAATTCAAAATATCGTCTAAATACCGAGACGTTTTATTAAAAGCATTAACAATGTCAGATTCTGTATCAGGTTTTATGCTAGGCATGAAATCCCTCTCATAGCAATATAAAAACAAATCTGCAACAAAAGGGGCACAATTTGATCCCATAGGTATACCAACAACTTGACGATATGGGGTATCCCCATAACGCTCAAAGATGTTATCTAAAAGAAATGTTAAAGAACTACAAACATCAAGGCAAGTCCACATTGTGTAATTTTCAACTTCAGAATTCGAAAAGAATGAACGTTGAACATTACAAGCAAGGAACATTTTATTTTCTCTAGCAAAGGTTTTTTTCTATCAGTTTAATCAGTTTATCCTTTATAAGATGGTGAGGTAGAGTAGTATAGAGTGTAGAGAAATCATAAGAGCTCAATGAAGAAATGTTGTAGTGTTCATTTTCAAGTTTAGTTAAAATATCAGTTGAATTTTTTATGGACCAAAAAACATTAATCCCGGAATTGTCATATATTTTATCACATTAACGTTTAACCTGTTCTTTGATAGTAGTAAGACACGACGTTAAAAGTTTAGATAGTTTAGTAGTAGTACAACAACTAGAATTAGAAATAAAACGCGCCTTATACGGATTTTTATGTAGCTTAGGAATCCAGTACATAGTAGAAAGTTTATGTTGTTTTACGTTAGGATTAGGCTTAAAAGTATTGCACATTTTTACATGTTCCGAGACTATATATTTTTCAGAGGTTTGCACTGTAATATATGTTAGTGAACCAGATAATTCCTTCTTCAAAACATCAACATAATAAATCTTCACATAATTATTATATCATCTGATGCCTTGTCAGCAGGAGCAAGAACATAATTAGAATGAAAGTTCGATATGTTTTTCTTAAGATATCGAAATGTAACTCTAGGTCGAGGTGGTAATAGATAGTAATTAGATTTGTAAAAAGCAATACGTGTATCAATAATGTCAAAAACATGTTTTTTCCAATCCGAAAGGACATTTACATGAGCATGTTCTCGTCGACACCATTTGATACAGAATTATTGTATAGCTTCAGCAATATGAGTACGACAAGTGTCAAAATCAATAAGGGAAGGTAATCTATATGTGGGTCCTTTAGTTAGGAGGTCCTGAGACGTTTATCTTTAATAATATTAAAATTACCAGTAATGACGTGACCAACTGCTTTATAACAAAAGCTTGAAGTGATACAATCTCGAGAGGTAGATGTATTGACATCAATATTTAAGTCAGATACAATTTTATTGTAGTTAAAAATAACATTCCTTATTGGTTTATTGTATTTATAGCAGATGATAGGTGATTCAGTATTTATGAAATATTTAGGAATAGTATCGATTACATTCCTATCACGAAATACACTCTGAATATCAATAAAATCGATGCCTTTATTTATGAATTGAAGTTTAAGAAAATGTATTTTATGTTCAGATTCTTTATCAATATGAGGACGAAGACCATGCTGTGTGTAACTTTTATAATTGAGGCAGTTTTGATCAGTGGGTCTGTACGCATACATTTTTAATTTATCAGCCTCCTGGTCAATGGACAGAATACAAGAAAATGGCAAATATGATAAACAAGAAAGCATAGCATGTTTGCCAGTTTCTTAAGAATAGTATGTAAATCATGAACATCCATATTAAGACGTAATTTGCGCTTAATATTACCATTTCTACGTTTACCATGTGATCTGCTTTTACGTTTTCTAATTGAAAATATTGAGAAAATATCGATGTTAGCATCTTTAGATATATTACCACTTTGGTAAATGTTGTCATTCAACCCCGACAGGAAAGGTGTTTGTAATTTGTTAATCCAGTCTAGCTCTGTGATAAAACGAGCTTTAGATTTAAAACTACTGGTAGTATTAGAATCATAATAAATTTGATCTACTGGTTGAACCGAAACATGTTTAAATGAATGACCTGTATTACGAAAATGCTGGTAAAGAAAGTTGCTAACTTTTTTTGATACGAAAATGGTAATTATGTTCTCGATACCTTGGTTTTAAAGAACGACCCGTCTGATTCACATACTGAATAACACAGCGTGGCGCATTTCAAATTATAACATATATAATATTTGACGAATTTCAGTCAGAATTAATCTTCACACTAAACACTCTATCATTTACAAGAGATTTAATAGTTGATCTAGTAGAAATGAAATTGCAACACACACACCTCTTACTATTGTACTTTGTAATTATTGGATATACTCTATGTATTTTGTTCAAATAATGTGAATTTAGATGAGCTTTAGTATAACGAAGAATAGATTGCTTTAAAAGAGAAAGCTCGATTTTAGGTCCATTATGAAAAACGTTATTTATAGTAGACGAATGAACATGAAAAGACGTAGCAGAAAATAGTTTTAGAGGTTTTATACGAACAGACGGCTGTAGAGATTGAAAATTAGCCAGATTATGAGGAATCTGAACAGAAAACACATAGTGTAAGTTTAAGTTTTTAAGTTTTAGTGTTGGGATACTACTCATTGTGTTTATAGTAGCTGTTTGAGCACCCTTCAGTAAAAAGCGACATATAGGTAGACTTCAAATAAGTATAACTATATAAAACTAAAGGAAACGTAGTGTAAACGATAAAAGCCAGTACAGAATAAAAGCATTCCAGCAGCTACGACGAAAGTAATAAAGTGAACTATAGGGATTGGAAGGAAAACAATGAACGGTATAAAGTAAGAAACAAAACCGTAAGGTAAAGTAACAATATCGAGATCACAAAGGGAATTAATCTTAAAAAAGAAATATAGAAAGTGACACAATATGTCGGTGAGTACCGAAGCCACCATGAAGTGCAAAGTACGGTGTTAAGGTGCAAAGAAACGCATCGGATGTAGAACAATTCCTGCAAGAGGAAGACAACAATATTGATAGGAGCTTTCTGTGTGACGTTCACCCTGCATTAAGCAGCCACCTGCTTAAAAGTATTTTAATTCTTCGCTAGTAGAAGTTCGGTTTAGAGAGGTTTCACTGTAGTTGAAAATGAGCCGGATACGGAAATAAGAGACTACACTGCTCGTTGCACCGGGTGACGACGCTATCTAAATGCCGATTGGTTGGAGACGAACGGAACTGTAATTAAACACAGCAGTTTCATATTGATGGCTTAATCTTGTCAACGTTTTAACCCATTTCCTCTTCGTCTGACACATTTTGACGCCTCTATAAAAGTCATGTTTTGAAACCATTGTGATAAATAGAGGAGGAGCAAATGCTCCATTTATCACATTGGTTCCAAACGTATACATATCTAAGGCAAATTCAATTTTCTAATAAATATTCCCTTTCAGTAAATTTATTCAAAGAGGTTGGGTCTAAAACTAGGCTAAGGGGTTTAATGTCGTACTACTGATTTGTAGTATCAACCATCACTCAGCTTTGAAATATAATATTTGTTCAATTCTAGATCTGGTTCAATTTGAACTATTTCCGATTCATAAACCTTTTGAGAAATTAATGACCGAGTGCCAAACAACTTTGATCCCGATCAGACGTTGAGTTATTTTAAAAATATGTGTCTAATCCCGGAGTGTGGAATAAGGGTTCATATCTAATCTATTGTCGGCAAATTAATTTAGTCAATAAGAAACGATTATAAACGTATTTACATTCCATAGTTTTCCTGAATCATTCACTGTTTGCATCAGGGTTGTGGGTTTCGTTTTTTAATGTTTGATTCAATTGGTTATTGTCTTGAAGTCGAGGCCGTTGTAATGCATTAAACGTAATAGTCTCAATTGCCCTGGGTCTGACAACAGTCAGTAAACTTCCAAAAATAGTGTTCCATTGTCGTGTTTAACATGTCCCTTTTGCCACTCTATTTTGCACAGGGGACAGACGCCCATATTACATTCCTAGCAAATGCCATTCGTCTTTCCTGTTAATCATGGGTTAATGTCAAATTGTGTGATCTTCAGTCTTGAATTTCAGAATTGAATTTTAGGTTTTTATATCAAGATTCTTTGCAGGCATCGTTTGCAAAAGAGTACCTCACAAATATTTCAAAATAGAGTGTATTTTCTAATGTTTTGAATTGAATATTTTGTACATGGTTTTGAATATCTTAATTTAACTATTTAAGGAGACTAGTATTGTTAGTAATTAAAGTAATAAATATTATGTTTGTGTTTAGTGTTTGACGATTGAAATATGCAGTAAAAATCCTCTGATGCAACCACGTTATACATAAACATAGGACCGGTAACTCCAAATGCAGGCAGGTGTTTAATGCAGTACGAAAGTAATGCAATGAGCTCATGAAAGAGCTTTCTGTAAGGCTTTCTTCTTGCATCATTCTGCCACCAGCATTTACGCCCAGAACTAGACATATTTTGGTGGTCGCTTTTGATGCCTTTTACGGCACACTTAGCCCTTATAGTGCGGGACAGGAGTCACTAATGTCCTTTGCAAACAGTGTAGACACAGATGAGAAGACTACCAGAGGAGCCCTTTCATCAGAGTCTGCACTGTTTGTCATGTTTTTTTTTCTTTTGAAGAATCCCTGAATACTCACCATAAGCTTGACCTGTTTGAATTTTGGAGCAGCACAAAGAGCCAGTTCCATTTACTTGGATAATTACGTCATGATCACAGAGTATATTTATTTCATCTTCATTACGATAGTATATACGTACTAGATCAAACTGTCAACAATGCATGTTTTTATATTGCGTGTTAAGGTATATGAGGTGCACATTGCTATTGTTAAAGATGCAGTAGCTCATGTAAAGACCAAACAGGCGAGTTTACAATTATATATCACAACAGGAGAATCCATTAGGAGACATCATTGTAAGACATCTATCATATTTAAGTTGATGTTAAGTGTGAAATACAATCCCTTGATATATTAACCATTTCCTTCATAATTATATACACTTTTTCATTGATTTGCAGACAGAGTAGACTCAGATCAAATCCCAGACCAAACGGCTCAAGTTGTATCCAAATCTACTCTGTTTGCCTACGGTATAATATAGAACGGATAGAGTTTCTCCCAAAGCAAACAATTCCCTTGATAACTTAATAGATAGTAATAGATATTCGTGTAATTATTTCTAACATGAACATTGGAACAGGGGCGTTTATATACATTGGTACAGTGACAAAATGAATGCAACACCGTAGTGTTCACATAGCCATCAGGCAGTGAAGAATCAGGTTAAATACGATTGATCTCTGTGTTCTCAAGCGTCCACGATTTATTCATACCATGGACACAACGATTTAAGACTTTTAAACGTTGTTTCTTTCAGTTGCAGAAATGAAATACGGTAAAAACTCTATACTACGAATTTTTAGTAGTGAATAATTTATGTTTTTGTAGGCAGGTTGCTGCTTAATGCAGGGTGAAAGTCATGCAAAAAGCTGCTAGAGGAGATGAGATTTCTGCACGGCTTTCACTCTGCATTAAGCTGTCACATGTGTTGTTAAAGATCAATAATGATATATTGGGTGTTCGTAGTATCGAGATTTTACTGTATGTGGCATTAATATGTTGAGGTTTTCAATGTTAAGGTCATTCATAATATTATGGATATGCCGAAGATTTACTCTTAATTATATATACAGTAGAACCTGTCTTAAGCAATCATCAAACAGGTGTCTAATTATGGGTCTGTAAGATAGGTGGTAACTTAATGCAGTTCAAAAGTAATGCAGAAAGTTCCTATGGGAGCTTTCTATATTACTTTTGTCCTGCATTAAGCTATTAACCCTTTTGGGCCCAAATTTCTAATTGCCTTCTGCAATGCATGTTTTGGTAAAATAAGGTAACATGCAAATTACAAAGGAATAAAGCGCAGACATAGAAGAAGAGTTCGAGACAAATATTGAAGTCCCTGAGTTCGAGACAAATATTGAAGTCCCTGAGTTCGAGACAAATATTGAAGTCCCTGATCAGACGCCGCCTTGTAAAGGCTGCGTCTGATCTGGGACTGCACTATTTGTCGTGGTGCATTAATGCGACATCGGCGGTGAAAGGGTTAACACTCGTGTGTTCAATAAATGAATGGCCGCTTCAGACAGATCCTACTATAAAGCATGACTGTCGTCCTATCTTTGTTTAATTTCAGTGAATAGAAGTGTACCAGGACCACATGGCATTAGACAAATAACTAAGCTCGTATCAATATGTGAGAAAATAACACCCACCTACATTTGGACCTGGTGCAATTTTGACTACTTCTTGTTCGGTTATAGCTTTGAGAATCTTTTGGAAGAGTGTCAAATAACTTAAACCCAGATGAGACAGGGAGTCATTCTGCTTCTCATCTGTTCTCAAGCTGTTTGCTGATGCGAGTCTAGCCGCAGATAGCGGGTTAAGATTTACAGTTACCACGAACTTTGGGATAACTCGAAGTAAAAGTTCGGTCCTTCCAAATTTGACACTACAGAATTGTTCTAAAAGGTATAACTACGCCGATCTAGAAAAACATGTGACAACTTAAAGCATTTCTAAAGTAATGCTGATAGCTTCTACTGGAGCTTTCAGCATTACTTTAGACACGCATGAATCTGTCACCTTGAGAAATTGTTCAGATTAGAAATCGGATGATTCGAGACTCTGTATTGTTATAGTCCATTGAAGTTCAAGATATCGAAGTTCAACTGTAGTTTAATTTATATGCAGCGTGCGACACATGCATTTTCATTGTGTTACTGGAAACAAAATAGGTTACAATGAAACTATACAATGGATGGTCACCACGAGATATTATACATGTATGAAAATTCTACATACGCTGTTGCCATTTATCCTTATGTATTAAGGTGAATAAATGCAACTTACACTGCTCCCTCCCTACAACGGCCCTCTCAATAACGATTCCCTCCTTACAACAACGCATGTCACTGTTTCCGAAACAACAAGGCTCCAGAAACAACATTTTCCATCGTATTTTCTTTATGCCTCCATCAAACCCTATGTTGTGACCACTCTTTAGAATCGTCACTTTGTGACGATTCTAAAGAGTGGTCACATCATAGGGTTTGATGGAGGCATAACGGTTTTAGTTCTCGAACTACACCTTATCTGGGGATTTGCAAACAAGCTAATTGTGTTTGATTTTCCCTCCCTATAACAACTCCCTCTGAACAACACATACTATATTCGTATCCAAAAGGGTGTCGTTGTAGAGAGGGAGCACTGTAATTGTCACATCCTACGTAAATTGCACAGTCTGTATATCATACTCTAGCAGCATTAGTTTGCCTAATTAATTTAGATAATAGAGTTTGTTTAAATGTATTATGGTATCCATGCTCTATTGTTCATAAAGATTATATCACACTTTTAGTGGTAATCAAAATTCATTAATTTCTTCATTCACATGAATTCATATAAATGTATGATGTGATGTAAAACGGATTTTATTGAACATTGTAGGCAGTATCATACAACAACTGGTGCCTTTTAAATATAATTACTATCCATAAATGCTTAGCTGTATATCGTAATATGCAGTAATTGAATACCGTCATTGGGCACTAACGTTTACTGTGCGGAACACGGGTCAATTGCAATCAGTGTAGACCCAGATGAGAGGGCTCATATAGGAGCCCTCTCATCAGGGTCTGCACTGCTTGTCATGTAACAATTTTCTTTAGAAAAAATCCAAAGCATTCACCATAAGCTTGACCTGTTTTAATTTTGGAATAATCCGTTTGAAAAGTCAGCGTTGTAAGGATTAAGTATTTTCCGTTATTCACGACATCACTCACATTTGCAAACAGCTTAGAACCAGATCGTTTGTCTCTCAATCACTAGTTTCTCAAAAATAGAATAGAAGTCAGGAAAGAGATGTGACTACGAAACAAAAATGAAATGCGCGTGCACACACACGCGCGGACGCACGCACATACACACACTGCACAAAACTGTTCCTTGGCTGCTCACCACCGAAATCATATCTGCACTATATGACGTTTAATCGAATCGAAAGTAGGCAAACATACACTATATCAAATTTTGAACAGAAAATATATTTACATTGTTGCAAGGTTTATATTACATGGGGCATGACATTTCTATATAATATAAGCATGCATGTACATGTAACTACGTTAATAAGCATTAGTTTGTCATTGTCTGGCAATATGTACCCACTCTCATTTAAACCTTTCAACGCCGAATGCGCATGTATAGTTAAACCCCTCTAAACCGGAATTCTAGTAGGTGCAGGTGCATGCTTTATGCTGGTTGAAAATCCATGCAGAAAGCTCCTGGAGGAGCTGAATTAAGCTGACACCTCTCTCCGAGACATATATGTATGCTAAATTTAACGTCCGGTTTAGAGGGGTTGCTGATTGAACTCTATGGTAAGACACTGATGGGCTATATTACTCTGGTATTTCAGGATTGAAAGGGTTGAAATACTTTAGGTACCATGGTATCGCAATATGTGACGTCTGTCGCTGTGTTTCTTAAACAGAAAACATGCTCTAGAAGCGGTTTGTAATGTCTTTGACTATGTACATGGTTGCCCTTGCATGAAATTTGTAATTAATTAGCAAAATTCATCTTTTATTTAATAACCGTTATTGTGTGGAAACCGAGTATATAAAACCTTTGCAATCAGTGTTTACTCAGATCAAAGGGTTCATAACGGAACCCTTTGATGATGGTCTGCACTGTTTGTGATACAAATCATTTTCTTCAGTGATAAACGTTGATTGATATATCTTTGTTAAACCCTTTCCTCCATAGATACGCCTTTCTACGCCTCTGTAATAAACACTTCTGGAAACCATTGTGATAAATAAAGCATTTGCTCCTTAGGAGCAAATGCTCTATTTATCACAATGGTTTCAGAACTACACAATTCTAAAAAGTTCCTTTTCTTTAGGTAATGTTCCTTCTCGGTAGATTTATTCAAAGAAATTGGATCTAAAATAGCCTATGAGGGAAAGGGTTAATTAATATTCAGAAAGGGAGGGGCAAAATTCAATTTATCAACAGATTTAAAATTATTGAGATAGCAATAATCACATTCTGCCTAGGTATCACGTGTAGGATTTTCCCCAGGCATTTAAGGCATGTCGCATGCAACATGCCTTTAGGTCAAAATATCTCTTGCAACATGCTTTAATATTCACAGGGCATTTATAAATATTACATTTGAGTTACTTTAGATTCCCAAATTCATAATTACTATAAAATTATGTGTTGTTTATCATTAGATGTGTATGAAAACCATTTTAATTTGATTTGTTGTATTGAAACATGATTTTTGCGTCAGATGCAACATGCCTTCATAAAATTCTGGGGAAAAATTACCTGAGCAGCAGCACGGTACGAGTTATTTAACTAACTTCTGAACCACATCCATGACCTGATTGTGATTGTTTCAGGAGGCGTTTGTAAACACAGCACCAGTGTGAAAATAATATATCCACTAATATAACAATAAGTATGACAGTGTGAAAATAATATATCCACTAATATAACAATAAGTATGACAGTGTGAAAATAATATATCCACTAATATAACAATAAGTATGACAGTGTGAAAATAATATATCCACTAATATAACAATAAGTATGACAGTGTGAAAATAATATATCCACTAATATAACAATAAGTATGACAGTGTGAAAATAATATATCCACTAATATAACAATAAGTATGACTTACATGTATTTTACTTTATTAAACCCACGTGACTTTCCTATACAAATGTTCCATAATTATATCTGCCATGAAACAATCCGTACTGTTCCATGCAACATTATCTCGTGAAGGCAGCATTGGGTCTAGATCAGTGAGCGCTTATTACATTATGTGTGTGATGTCATCCCACACTTGAAATTTGATTTGACAAATGTCGCATTTTTCGAGTTTTATGAAGTGTAGTGGTGTTTATGGTTTGTGTAGTGTAATGTTTCGTATGTTTTATGTAGTGTTCTTTATCTTTTGTTACATGTAGTATTACTTTTATTTTATGTAGTTTAGTGTTGTTACTTATATTTATAGTAGTATGGTGCTACTTAATATGTTTTATGTAGAGTTAATAAGTGTAGTATTACTTATGTTTAATGGTGTGTAGTGTTACTTATGATAATGTAGTGTTACCTGTTAGGTATTTTTTTTTATGATGTGTAGTGTTACTTGTGTCAATATAGTGTTACCTGTTACTTATGTTTTATGGTGTGAAGTGTTACATATGTTCATGTAGTGCTACATCTTACTTATGTTTTATGTCGTGTTCTATGTAGTGTTACTGATGTTTATCAGTATTTCTATCTGAAAAAAACCCAAGTTCGTTCCATAGTATAACATCAGTTCGTATTAAAGGAAAGTGATCATAACATGAGTGTGCATATTATTTCATATTGCTTAATACCAGCCACTGTTCAACCGTGAGCAAGAAATCTCAAAATTTAATTGTTTAACCATACAATTAGTGACACGGGGATTGCTATTGAGATTAACAACATGTAAAAAGTAAATTGCTGCGTTAGACTACTGCGCCATTTCAATGTTTTGCTTTCTTGTTCTCCTGTTACTGCAATTGCATGATACAAAATCGATTTAGAGTTTTAAAAATGTGTTTCATGATAAATGGAAACGCACTGACATCATCCTAAAACCTGTTGTCCTAGATTTTACTTTTTCACTGATTCTAAATCATATTAGGTAGAAGAAAATTATATGTGATCTCTTAAGAATTCTGGTCACACCAGTAACGGTTCCATTACTGTTGAAGTTAACGGATGCACAGCAGGAGTAGTGCGTTCCATTTCATAACAAAATCTGATATTTAGCATATATAATTATGTTGGGCATGTCTGCAGCTTATAATTATAATCATAATCAAATAATTCGATGATAAACGAAATGAAATTGTCCTCATAAAAGAAAAGGGATCAGTTACAGAAACAAACTGTACATTAGCCCTTATTGTGACGGAACCATGCATATAAGATGTTTAAAACTGTGTAGACTCAGCTTAAAGGGTTCGTAAGATAGCTCGTTAACCCTTTCGGCGCCAAATTTCTAATTGTCGAATAAAATGCTATTTTGTTAAATCATCAGTAAAATAAGGAAATAAGATAAATAAATACAAATGTCAAAGGAATAAAGCACATATATAAAAATAGAAATTGAGACAAAAAGTAAAGTCCTTCATCGGACGCCGCTTTGAAAAAGCGGAATCTGATTTGGGACTGCACTATTTGTCGTGGTGCATTTATGCGACATCGGCGGTGAAAGGGTTAATCAGGTTCCACACTGTTGGTCATACAAATCAGTTTCGTCAGTGATAAATGTTGATACAAGTTTTTGTTTGCGTGTAATTAATATTCAAAAATTGAAGAATCAGTTTAAAATACTCAGCAGATTACGGGGTTAAAGGACTCATACAAATAAAAGGAGTATATATGAAGTATACTAGTACATCGTCGAGGGCAAGATATACGAGTGATATAATCATTGGTGTTATCAATATTTTGTAAATTAAGTCTATCTTTAAGTTAATAGACGTACATGAGAAATTAGAGCCATTGTTTACTGAATACATATGGTCACTGATTACAGCAAAATGGCCCATAGATATCAGAATCAGAATCTGAATACACTTTATGTTGGATTTAAACATATACAGTTTATCATCCCTATACATTGTACGATACAATATATAATCAAAGTCAATCAAAGCGCTTGAGCACATAACAAAAGAGAATTTTAGCTTTCAAACCATAATAAAATACATGCTAATATGACATTACGCGGAGGGTAAATTTGAAATGTTTACGAATAACTTAAGCAGAACGAAGGTTACTGCGTATTTTAAGAGCACATGCAACGTACGTTACTAGCTTTGAAATTACAACTTCATCGTTGGAACTTAAAAGCTGAGTCAGTTTTAACATATTTGGCCTCATTCTAAAATAATGTGGAATATATCTTTGCCTAACAACCTTGTACTTTTCATATATCAATATAAGTTGAAACTCGTCTTTAATGTCTTTACTGCCACATATATCACAATATCTCTGTTGCCGTTCTATACGGTGTCTACCATAGCGACCAGTTTCAATTTTCAATTTATGGCAAGAAGTATGTAATTGTGTTACACATTTAAGCTTACTGTATGGTATGTTTATGTTGAGATACCCATACGAAGATTTCAAGTGTTTGTACAAGATAATACTGTTATTGTTTTGCAATGACTTGTCCCATTCCTGTTGAAAACAATCAACTATCCTTTGTTTAAATACACATATAAATACATTTGGAATTACAGAAAAGGGGTCTTCCATACATGTCCAAAACTACACTGATATAATCGTTCTTTAACACCTGACGCCCAGTTTGTATGGTTATTCCTCGTATCTGACAACGCACATGCATATGATTCTCTGATAATACAATTTCGGATGTCAATTATTAAAAACCAATATTTTAAGACACGAATGTAACAGTTTATATATAGAGGAAATCTCCCAAGTTCACCGTACACTGCTGCGTTGCTTGTACTGAGTTTAACACCTAAAATTGACACTTCGTTTTGGGTGTAAATGTTAACTCTTTCATGTTGCAAAGTAGAACGTTCATTGCTTTTAAGGCTTTACCGGTTATTAATTTGATATTGCTACCAAATTGTCCATTGCTACTACAAACAACCCCTAAATAGTTAAAATTGTCCACAATTTCAATGTTTTGTCCTTCATAAGTCCATTTCTCACTCTGCTGTACACGACCTCGACGCCTGAAAACCATTACTTTTGTATTGTCCACATTGACTTTTAATCCCCATCTGTCACAATAAGCCTTAATATTGTCTAAACTACACTGCATATCTTCCACAGAGTCTGATAAAACAACCATATCATCAGCATACAACATGAGTATTAATATAAGATCTCCTATCGAAAGACCATTAACAGTATTTGACTGTACAATGTAAATAAGGCTCAAGATCCTCGATAAAAAGAGACCAAAATATCGGTGAACATATATCCCCTTGCTTCAATCCAACAGCAATGTTGATAAAATCTGAATAGTGGTTACAATGTTTGATACGACAACGAACATACTCATACATTGACCGTATAATACGTAAGAGTTTACCCTTGATGCATGTTTTAGACAATTTAAACCATACGGCATTCCTGTACACATATCAAAGGGCAGAATATGCCAATCCAATTATTATAGCAACGAACAAATATAAGTGATGATATTTAATCGATCAGAAAACATACTAGCCCTTTAATATTCATGCAAGAAATAAGGACATCCTGCATATCAATTAGATTATTTTATAGTGACACATGGACACGAAAAATTCTAGTCCACAGTAGAATCTGTAGAAACATATCTATTTTATTTCATATGCAAGTACAGCAGACCCTGATCAGACGGCTCTGATGTAGATCTACTCTGTTTGCAAAGGCATACACAAGCATATAAAGGCGTATAAAGGCGTAAAGGGGTAAAGTAATGGAAATCGCAACACGTATCATTTTTACGAGGATCAAGCTGTGACATTCACGGGCATATATTGTCAGTGAATGCCATTCCAATTACTATATTTGCAGAACATTTTCCTTCACAACAGATCAAAGGGAGAATATACCCGGTATTTTATTATGTATTACAATATAATATTTTTTCGATAAACTATGATTGTAATCATATGAAGCGAACAATTTATTAATCATCATTTTATATCACATTGAATAATAAAACTATTCCCATGCTTCAATAATTAAGCACAATAAGTTTAGGATTGGAAAAACGATTTCGACCTTACTAATACAGTTTCCATCGTACTGCTTTGTTGTTCCTTTTATATACAATTCAACAGTAAAAACTGAAATGCGTGTTGGGTATAGCTTTTAATGATTAGTCAGCATGTCTATATCAATTTGCAGAATGGTTACATGTAGAAAATAGGCGGATCTCATTAACTTACTCCATCTCTGAAAGTGTCATTAGATCGTTAACCATTAAAGCCATACGTATTCATGTGTCATGATTCATGTATCGGGTTTAAAATCACGATTCACCAAAAAAGGTTGATATCCGACCTGTATCATTTACGTTTACGTTTACGTAAATATACGAGTTGTTATGACATTCTATCACCTTTCGTGAGCTGTTAGTATTTGAATATATGGAACAAAACATGCACATTCTACTGCCTTCAATCTTTTCCTTTAATTTTAAAATTTATCATATTGATTTAACAGTTTAACAAGGCGCATGAAGTGCATATTTTCTGGTCTTGTCACGTCGGCAGGCATCGTGTTTTATCAAATAAAACTTTATGAATGTGCATTCAGTCCGGTACTTTGTATGCAATCCAGTTGTCATCCATGCGAACTGTTCCTGCCCACTCTAGATCAGTCAATCGGTGCCACGCTTGGGGAAATCTACAGCAAAGAACGTTTAAAAGGAAAATAGAAGTGTGCCTTTGTTGAACATATACATGTACTTTACATCGGTTGAATGATGAATTACAGTAGAACCTATCCTAAGCGACCATTCATATATTGAACATAGGCGTCTTACAAAGCATGTGGTTGCTTAATGCAGGGCAAAAAGTAATGCAGAAATATCTTGTAGGAGTTATGTTTATTACGTTTGACCTGTATTCAGCTATAAAGGGCTTTACTTATTCATATTTAGACCACTTTTTGAGGGCCGCTTAAGACAAGTTCTATTGTAATTCATAATTCAACCGATGTAAGGTATATGTCTAACAAATGCACATTCATAGTTTAAGGTTTGCTAGTGACCTTTATGCTCGCTTCTATGCTGTTAACAGAGGTTCAGATAAGATACGCAAATTTAAACAGTTTCAACAACAGCTTCTTTAATTCTCTACTGAGGCCTATACTAAGACCACTCTTTACTTTCTAAAGAGTGGTCACAGTATAGAATTTGGTGGAGAAATAGCGATCATTAAAGAATTTTGGTACGCACCTTTATCTGTAGCTCTGAAGTTGTTTAATATGAATGGAGAAGAGAAGGATTATAATGTGTTCGATGCGGGATATGTAATGCTTCTATTACTGGGAGCACTATATCTAAGATATGATTTCATTTTTATGAATCATCGGAATACCATATTACTAGGGAATCTCTTCATTGCTAGAATAAACATTTTGATATCCCCGAGATTACCGAATGCCGCTGATAAAGACACCCAGCTTTTTCAAACGTGTCGTCTAAAATGCTTCTAAAGTCTCAGAAATGAACATTATTATGTTCTGCGTTAATGGCTGAAAAACCATACATTCCATTTGCAATTACTGTTGAATTGTTTTCTATTTATGCACGCAATTTTATCCATCTACCACTTGCCAGACACAGATTGCCTGTATCAATATTAATCATTTTATACTTCGGTTGAATAAAAGTTTGATAGTCTACTGAGCACATACTTACAAATATTTGTTGTGTATAATCTAAACACGATTATTTTAATATTTCACATCTAAAACAGATAATTCAGCCTCAGCAGTTTAGAATTCAAATCCGGTAAACACATGTTAAATATACGCTTTTATATCTAATGACATAAAAGGGCTCGTATGTACTATTAATTCTGAAGTGCAAACTAGTGCATGTTTGGTAACGGAAACACAACTACAGTAAAACCTCTCTTAACCGGAATTCTAGTAGAGAAGAATTTAGATATTTTAGGCAGGTGACTGCTTAATGCAGAATGAAAGTCATGCAGAAAGCTCCTAGAGGAGCTTTCTGCATGACTTCCACCCTGCATTAAGCTGTCACCTGTCTCGAAGACCTATATTTATACTAAATTTAATGTCCGGTTAAGAGAGGTTTTACTGTATTTAGTAGAACATGCAGATATCCGTTATCGACACATAACGAGCTTTTAGGAATTCTTTCTGTAAACTAAAATGATATTGTTGCTGCGAAAGCCAATAAGTTCATTTGTAAGAAACGCTTATTAACCAATTGATCGTTAATAATATTATAGTTTTGGATCATACCGTCGACGATAAGTAATAAAATAAATCATGCATTTCGAGATTCACAGACACAAGCATGTTGCGATAAAAGGCTGTATTTGATCTGGTTGTAAGTTTAGATGCATGTACTTGCATTCAAATGCAACATGTAACTAGCAAGTAACATCACTATAACAGCATTACAGTCACTTTTAAGTCTTGCATTCAGTGCACACACATTCCCGTACTGTTATAATATATATACATGTAGTTGTAATCATTATATAACTTGAACTTCTTCACGATAGGGGGTTTCTTATCGGTGTATCCTTCACATAGTCATACAATGTTACAATCGATGTGTGCAGAATAGGATAGTCGGCATTATACGCTACATCATGCGCCACAGGGAAATAAGTTTACATTAATTCCTGAAATCAAACTACACTGCTCAATATTTAGAAACAGTGTGGTTCTTCTTTGCATGTTACACGCATAATAGGACATTAACTGTTTGCAATGATAGTGTCCATAAAACTTACGCTATCAAACCTTTTTCCTCCATTAATACGCATTTCTACGCATTTGCAAACAGAGTAGACCCAGCTTAGATGGATCCTATAGGAGCCGTCTGACCAAAGTCTGCTTTGATTGCTTATGATATAATATAGATCGAGGGCTTGGTGCAAAACTATTGTAACTCCTTCACAAAGTGAAGGAGTTACAATAGTTTTGCACCAAGCCCTCGATATATGTTTGTACAATTTCTGTCATGATCAAAACAGCATGTACCTATGTGCTGTTATACCAGTTATTCTAATTAATATTCATGATGTCATTATTTCTTACATAAAAAGCATGGAGTAAAGGGTTAAACGGGCAACGTGTATTGACGTTCATTGTAATAACTAGTGAAATATATGCCTACCAAATATCTTAGATTAATGTTATATCAATAGCGTTATCGTTTACTATTTTGTCAGTATCAAAGAAGTTTGACTATGTGTTCGAGTGGTATCGATTAACCATGTACGGTAATGTCATACACTGATTTACTCTACATTAACCCTTTCTCTCATATTTACGACTTTTTACGACTCTGTAAAAGTCACTATGTGAAATCATTGTGATAAATAGAGCATTTGCTCCTATAGGAGCAAATGCTCTATTTATCACAATGGTTTCAAACTACAAAATTCTAAAATTGTCATTTTCTCCAGTTAATGCTCTTTTTCGGTAGATTTTTTCAATGAGATTAAATCTAAAATAGCCTATGAGGTAATTGGTTAAGGGAATATGCATGTCTTATGAACTTATAGGTGGATTGTTGGTATCCGTTAGTAGGGCTATATGTGTTTTTGCACTATGGACTCAAAGACAACATCTAGAGTCAATGTCATTTCTGCTTGCTGCATACATGACATGTAGAGACAGATAATTAATGCCGGTTGGAGTTGTCCATGTGTTGTCTGATTATTTTTGTAAACATTCCTTACACTGTTTGTTTGCATGCTCTGCTTGTCGTAGATGGTATACGCTGTATTTACTGAATCACAGTAATTGCACTAAGAAACATACGCAAGTGAAATGTATCAAACATTCTAACTACGAATTTAGGACCATGTTTAACTATCTAACGACATATGGCATGCGTATATAGTCTTCCAATGTATTCCACGTCCAACCATGTCCTTATCTACACTTAACTCGAAAATATGGATATAGTTGTGTGTTTGTCAGTTATGTTTTTTGTCAGACTAGACGCATCGTAACGTTATTTATTAAACTATTGTAACAGCTTTATTAAATCATTGTGCTTAAAGTTATATACTCTAAAACGTGTTGAAATATCTGTACAATAAAGTGGATTAAACGAAATGGCACGCATATGTAGATACTATTGTTGACAGACTTGGGATTGCCAGTTTGCGGCCATTCATTTATTGAACATAGGAGCCTTAAAACGTAGGTGGTTGCTTAATGCAGGCCAAAGGTAATGCAGAAATCTCCTATAGGAACTATCTGCATTTTTTACCTGAATTAGGTTACCACCTGCCTTACATAACCACGATTATACCTCTTTTTGGTGGTCGCTTAAGAGAGATTCTGCTATATACGTTATTGAAATATAATAACGCACCAATCAGTTCTTTGACTAATAATATAACAAAGCAAGCTTTGGATATATTGAAATTTGACGTAGTCCGCTGTAACTAGAGTCATACAAAGACAATTAATTGACGTACAGTATAACCTGTCTTAAGCGATCATTAAAAAGAGGTATAACTATAGGTATCTAGGACAGGCTGCTCCTATAGCTTTCTGCATTACTTTTTCCCTGCATTAAGCAACCACCTGCGTTTTCAGATTTCTGTTTCCAATTAATATAAGGTCGCTGAAGACAGAGTCTACCATACTTTGAATATTTATGGAATATAAACAAACAGTTGTGAGTCCGTACACCAGGATAGAAGATGTACCTTTGTTAATATGGAAATATTTGAGTCTTCTTGTCCAAACCAACCCGTGTGCATAATATCATTGCTCGTGGCCATATCAATGTCCAGTTAGACGATTTCGATAGACACACGTGGCTATCGTACTTATCCGTCCTAAGCTTGTTGTAAGGCTGCACCTGGTATACTCATTTGATTCACCGTCTGGACCCATCCGATCACCTGACAAAACAATATAACACATAGTAATTGAACAAGCTGATATGACTGTTATCGCTAATCAAGGAATTGATGCAGTCATTATTACAGTAAAACCACTCTAAACCCGATGTTCAATTTAATATAAATATCGGTCTTAGAGACGTGTGACAGCTTAATGAATGGCATTACATGGTGACGTCATGCAGAAAGCTCGTCTATGAGCTTTCTGCACGATTTTCGCTCTGCATTAAGCAGCCACCTGTTTAAACGCTTCTAAATTCGTCTCTGCTAGAAAATCCGGATTAAATGGGTTTTACTGTATAATGTAATTGCAGAAAAAAAGAGATGCGTCTACAGGTACAATATATGGTTTCTAGGATGGAAATGGTGTCGGTATTGAAATAAAGGAATATAGTATTGTTTATTATGAATATAATGTCACAATATAAAAATATACTACTCGAATCATAGTTTTGAAAGAATAAACTACGTTTGCTACCACAAACTCGGTCCTGGAGCCGTGTTTGCTTATGTAGTTACAGTAAAACCTCTCTCTAACGGCCACTACATTACATCAAGTATTTTGTGTTAAAGGCATGCGGCTGCTAAAAGCAAGGTGAAAGTAAAACAGAACGCTCCTATAGGAGCGCTCTGTTTTACTTTCACCTTGCTTTAAGCAGCCACCTGCCCTAAATACCAACTAATTAACACAATTTAGAGGCTGTTATAGAGAGGTTTTACTGTATACAGATTTGATTCTACAGTTTTTTGCAATATTCAACTTCCCTGTGTCCATATACTGTTATAAACTAAGCTAATATATAGTCATAGTTAAGTAACATTATCTCTTACATGAATATTCATCAGGTAAGAGATAACATAACACATATATGGAATAGATATCACACACATTTCAATATTCATCAAAACACTACTAGTAAGGGACGGCACATAGCTGTCAATAATTCCTGTATTTATTTTATTTGATTTAATAGCAACAAACCCATACGTATTACCTTATTATCCATATTCAATTTCCAAACTCACAATTAAAACACTTTATTGACAAAATAAATGTTATGAATTATCTTCATTATTCACCAATTCCTCGTCTAATAACTCCAGCAATTTTGGCTATGCCATTTATTCAAAGCCTACTATGTTTTGTGTAAATCCCATATTGTTTAATTACATAAACACGTGTTCATTTTACGAGGTTATCAAATGCCAAAATACTGGACATATAATCATTGCAAAACGTACATGTATGAGTCATGCATGCAGGAAACATCGCATACAAAACACACAACCGTCCAAACAACACCACAACGACAAACAACAAACGTACATGTATATAAAAGACACAAAGAAACGCACGGACATAACAAACAAACAATAAGGGGAAGATGGAAGTACCGACTTGGAACGGTCAGTGACTATTGTCACTGGGGGTTAAACCGGTTTAAGGGCGCCCAACCTCATACTTATTAAATCCCCACCCTGAAAGACAAACACTCAGTGTAAATAAACGTATCCCCTCTCTGACTTATCTACAACAACCGCAATGGAAAATACAGTGGTAAAGTGCATGTAAAACGAAAACATTTAAGTGAAACAAACTGTATCCACCTATCGCGCTAGTGTACGCAATGATTGAGCTGCAATCAGAGTGACTGTAGAAAAGTAATAAAGGGTACGACAAAACCTCTTCCGGATTGAAGAGGTCGCCTTTATAAGTCATATTTTACCATACGCCATCTCCTTGAGATTTAATCCGTTACAAAAGGATGGTATTTGGTGATCACGCAAATCAAAACCTAATTGCAGTAACAATGTTTAACCCTTTCCCTCATATTGACGACTTTTGATCTGGCCCGTGTGTGTTTGTAAGACCCTGATCAGACGATTTCTACAGGAGCCGTCTGATCTAGATCAACTCTGTTTGCAAGACCCAGATCAGACGGTTCCTACAGGAGAAAAAGCGTTTATATGAAGGAGCTTTCTGAATGACTTTCATCCTGTATTAAGCAGCCACCTGCATAAAAGGTTCAAAATTCTTCTGTACTAGAATTCCAGTTTAGAGAGGTTTTACTGTATATTGTTAGAATAGCACATGGACACAGAAATGTGTTACCATGGCAAACTATATAGAATCATATCTATAATGACAGATCATCAGCAAACAGGGCAGATTTTGATCAGACGGACATACAAGCAATGAAATAAAATTGTACCAAAAGCAACATCATTTTTATGATATCCCCCGCCATAATATTCTGTGATGATATGTGTTTAAATCGAATTAGTTTTAGTGAAATATAGTTGTTTATCAGATATAACATTTTAATGTATACTCAAGCTTCTTTAAACAAACAACAATAACTACATAAATGACACTTTTCCATTCATAATATTCTGGTTCATCGTACAGGTGTTGACATAAGTATATAATATATAGTATATTTCTTTCGGCAAATCACTTCAGCGTTTTAGTCCGTGCCTCTGAATTGGTTGCTAGAGTACGACAAAGGCCGGTGTCGAACGTAACGAAGTCGAAACAACGCACCACGCATAAAGCATCAAGCACCAAGCAAATCATTTGACATTTATAATAATCAATAAATAAGTTTAGAGAAGGTTGAATGTCGAATCGAGGAATAAACTTCAAAGAAAGTAGAAAGCACATCGTGGCATGCAATAATCATAAAACATGATGCATTTAACATGAAGCAAACTGAAATGCCACAAAGCATGATGCATTATTTGCGTTAATCGTCCTACATAGTTCCCTGTAACATACAGATTTCGAAATCGTCTTGAGGTTTTCATTGTTCAGGTTTGTAATTGTTACCAATATCATTATGACGTATTCAGTTGGAATCTGCACTGCTTTGAAGCATGTACTTATTTTCATGTTACTTTCAGTATAAGGTTGTAACACTTTGAATGTAAAATTATTCGTGTCCACATGTAAAAAGGAATTATGAATAATTCATTTTGCGTTACATTCTGAAAGTAGGAGTTTCTTTGACAGCAAAAACAGCAATGCGAAAAAGAGAAAAATGCAGATTCGGTTTTATTGTGTCTGTTCATGAGCAGCTATTAAAGGTGGAGCACTAATCACGCCCCCTCGCACATTGAAATTGATGATCCCGAAGGACCAGGAATATAACAACGCTCTTTGTATACATTATGTTGTCGACAAACTTTGTCGTCAACTATATTTTTATGTTTACTTTTCTTCAGTTTTGTGTTAGATAACAGTCAAAGTAACAAACAGTTTGGATCCAGATGAGACGCCGAGTAACTCGGCATCTCACCTCGATCCAAACTGTTTGCAAAGGTAGTCGCAGATACGATATTAGAAGCAAAAGAGATAATACGTACTATAATTTGATACAGCAGTTTTCACATGCATGCTTTTCCTGACTTAAACTCATTACATTTAATTGATTTGACAAAAACCATTGCAATAGTAGGCGGCGATAGTAAAAGAAAGCAAATTAAAGATTCTAGTCAGCTCATAAAATGACTATAACAAATCCAACACCCACACTTTTTAACATCCTTCCGTATAAAGAGCAGTTCTCAGGAAGTGTGGGTGGTAGGTTCCGCAGTACTTCCATATTGACAGAGTTAGTGGTACAGTGCTCCCTCTCTACAACGACACCCTTTGGGATACGAAGATTGTGTGTGTTGTTCAGAGGGAGTTGTTATAGGGAGGGAAAATCAAACATAATTAGCTTGTTTGCAGATCCCCAGATAAGGTGTATTTCGAGCACTAAAACCGTTATGCCTCCATCAAACCCTATGTTGTGACCACTCTTTAGAATCGTCACAAAGTGACGATTCTAAAGAGTGGTCACAACATAGGGTTTGATGGAGGCATAAAGAAAATACGATGGAAAAAAGTTGTGTCTGGAGCCTTGTTGTGACAGTGACATGCGTTGTTGTAAGGAGGGACTCGTTATTGAGAGGGTCGTTGTAGGGAGGGAGCACTGTACGTCTTGCCACTAAACACAGCAAGCACCTTGACAGTGGGTTATGCAAGAAAGATGCTATTTCTGTGAAATATTGAGCACCAACATTGAACTTATATACCAGTATCCATGCTTATAAAATATTTTAGTTGAGTCTGAGTTCGTCCTCAAATTTTTGATTGGTAAGGCTCAAATCTGACCAATCAAAACCTTGAGAATAAACTCAGACTCAACTAAAAAGCTTTATAAGCATGGACCCAGAATCGTGTAATGGAGTACATTATCTGACGTTCATTTAACTGCTACACCACTTAGTGTGCTGTATCAGAGAGCGAAACGTTTATCATATGAATATGGTAATGGCACGCTGCCGACGGGCATATTATGATATACAGTATGACATTTCTTTGCATTAATTACAGCTGAACGTTATATGTATACCTAACATGTCATGTTACCCAATCATTTTCCTACAACAGGGAATAGGGATTCCGTCTGTCCATTTGTTCATCAACAAATCCGTCTGTAGACAACCATTTATTTGGAATATTATTCAAATATATATTGAATCTGTTCCAAAATATCATCACTTGAAACTATGCATGTGGTATTCAATCTTATCTCATGACCCGTGTCACTGTCTGTAGATGCAAATTTATAACGAATACAAAGTATTACAGTAAAACCTCTCTCTATTACGAGCACTACAATATGTTAATTAGCTGGTATTTAGGGCAGGTGGCTGCTTAAAGCAAGGTCAAAGTAAAACAGGACGCGCCTATAGGAGCGTTCTGTTTTACTTTCACCTTGCTTTAAGCAGCCACCTGCCTTTAACACAAAATAGTTGATGCAATTTAGTGGCCGTTTTAGATAGGTTTTTCTGTAGTTGCTGTCTATTATCACGAGAAGATGTATCTGGGGATGTTTGTGTCGATGGTGCGACTATTTGTAGCATTATATCAATTTGTTTCGGTATTCATCACCATGTGCAAAATAATATGCGCTTTTACGACAAACAGTTTCAACACGTGGCTGGTTACTGAATAGAAGTAGTTTTAACATTGTAATACAGCGATGCTATTGTGGCAATATTTGAAAGCATTCCACTCTTTCTATGAACGTTTTGCATAAATTGATGTTTTACCTGTGTTATCTTTTGCATTTCCATACGTGGTTGGTCACATAATTGTAGCAAATGGGTTGTTTGGTATGCAAGACACCTTCGGTAATGACTCTAGTTAAAATTATGTATCAGTTAATATATAATACTAACAACAAAGACTGCCTATTAACTTCAGCGTATGTGCTTATATTTCCTAATTACAAATAAAAGTCCGTCGAAAATGCCTACATAATATTTTGTCCCTTAGATTAATGTTCCAAAGAAACCATTTATACACTGCATTTGTTCCTGAATTAGTCTTTTCCTTGTAGACTGTGTATGTCTTCTCCGATACAATGTAAATTGTACTGGCATATATATAATTTTCTCGCTTCTCAGACGTGCTAGATAAGCTGAGTTACTAAAAATAGCAGTCTTTATCTGGAACACCCCTTGTCTAGTGTATTCATACGCGCGATTAGGCGAAATTAATAAAAGGGAAGTAACTCTTACAGAATTATACCAACATTTCTATAGTCAACAACCTTTTAAATGAAAATTAATATAAGTAATTAGCTAGAATATGAAATTCTATTTATCATATAAACATTTTAAAAGCCTATTTAATGAACCGAAGACATTGTTTTGTAGTCACTCAGTCATTGATGTTTTACGCTGGTTGCCATAACAAATCACGTCATTTTGTGTCACGCTTTTATGCTGCAGTTTGTTGCTATTAGATATGGAAGTCGTATTACGCAATGTAAAGTAGTACTTCACAATGTCCGTTAATTTACTTGGTTTTAGGGCGTATTTCAGCGAGAAAAATAATCAAGCATAGGTTTTGTTTAAAGCCGGGGTTTTCTTTACCCTCGGTTGGTCTGTTCCTGTCGGAAACTCGCTAAAGCTCGTTTCCGACTAGAACAGACCAACCTCGGGTATAGAAATCCCCGTCTTTAACAAAACCCATGCTTGATTCTATTAATATCGTAATCCTTTACTCCATAAATACGCATTTTCTATGCTTTTGTAAACAGAGTAGACCCAGATAAGACGACTCCTATATAAACAAACATGTGTTCACATGACTGCTGAATGTATGACGGAAGACAAAAAACATTGGGTTACTGCATGTTTAAAAGACCACAATTTACACTTGTACTGAGTGGTTGTTGAAGAGAGGTTAATTATTGTAAGGTGGGTTGGAATTGCCAATGTATGCTGTGTTCCTATAAAGATGAAATAATCATATAATTCGTTTCTTTTACGAACTATATCGAGGAATGTGTTTCTGTAACAATACTTTGTGTTGTGAGTCATGCGTTACAGTGAATTTAGGTATTGTATTTCATGAGTAGTAGTGTTTTTGTTTAATATTGCGTAGAGCATGCAGCATGGTAATTGTGTATATATATGTACAGTAACATCTGTCTTAAGCGACTTTCAAAATGAGGTCTAAGCATGGGTCTGTAAGGCAGGTGATAGCTTAATACATGTCAAAAGTAATGCAGAACTTTCTGCATTATTGTTGCCCTGTCTTAAGCAACCACCTGCTTTTCAAGATGCATGTGTCCAATTAATATAAGGTCGCTCCAGACAGGTTCTACTGTATTAGTCAAGAAGTGTGTATAATGTGACTCACCAGTCTATAATATAATGTCATACCGTTGTTGTCAAGACTGTAGACTAGAACATATCCCGTTGATCAAGTCGCGAACCATCTGTCGGTGAATGTATTGATCTAATTCCTAAATGGCTGCATTGTCAGGACAGATATTACGGACTGGAATTTATCATATCATGTCAGAGAATCCCCTGAAACTAAGATTAGATATATCGAACAGTAACGGATAAACCTTTTCAGTGTCAGTATCGTCGTCTGCTGGACACATTTTTGTCTGCTTCAACTTTTAGAGTTGCAGCTTGTTTTAATGTATAATATATGAAAGGCATACGTCGTGCGTCGTTCATAAATCCAGCTTGAAAATGAATTTAAGAAAATGTTTCGGTACTTTAATAAGGACTCTGCATGAAAATATTAGAGGTTATCTATGATATAACGGTGTTCCTCATACCTTAATAAAATCAATAAGATGTGATAAGTCAACTATGACATATACCGTCACGTTATGATCGACGTGAAATTTAATAATTTATAAACGTTTTCTACAAATGTCGAATCTCATATGAGTGAGAATCTCTGTATTAACCATTTTCCTGTTACATGTTTATTTTAAATTTCAACACCTACTGAATATTCGTGGAAAAATATTTATAATGAACTATGAAAGGTTGGAACCGAGTTTATAAAACATTTGCAAAAAAGCGAATAACCAGATCAAATGACTTCTGATGGAGCCCGCCTTTGATCATCCTCTGTACTGTTTGTCATAAAAATCATTGGGCTGCGAAAGCAGCCAAATCTCATACGACTTTGAATGTTGACCATGCATTTCTGCGGTCCTGTGTTTCTATAAAAGTCAATTATCGTTTACTGTGAGACAAGTTTTTATTTATATATATTCATTTATTTTATTTATTTTGATTCATATTTTTTTCTCAGCATATTTTTGTCAGGGTTATTTCGTTCTTTTCTGCCATGATCCAGTTTCAGTGAAAATGCTAGTAAATTAGGTATAACTGATTAAAATCACAGTCCCAATCATAGCTGTCAGCGTGGTCTAAGGGTTATAAAGCTGGACTAGGAAATGTGAGGTCGTGGGTTACCTCGGTGGAAGCTAAATTAATTTTTTTTCTCTCATATTTTCTTACCACCCTTAGTTTAAAACTATTTTGTACATAAAAATATAAGTCCTTTGTTTGCACTTTGGCTTTGTTAAAGTTATTTAGCTGAGACCTTTTACTCGTGGTTTTGTTGGCCGTTTTGCATATTTCACCATTGTGCATGAATTTACTTAAATTTAAATGTATATCTTATACTAACCTGTTCTTAATTTGGGGACGATATAAGTGAAAAAGTTAATGGGCATTGATTCGACCTATTCGAATAATTTCATGCAGACTGTAAGTATGAGAGTTTGTATGCCTTGTGAACATCACTTAATGTGATAATGGTTTTTACGTCAGTGTGTTTCAGCAAATGAGTAACATTGAACTGTGACGTAATGTGTATTATTGGTGTCATACACAGGTACATGTATTATGCATCATTGCTCATTAAAACATTCCCCCGTTTCTGCTATTAATTTATAAATTACAGTCATGTTTTCCCGATGTATCTGTTAATTAAAAGTACTAAACGATATTGCTCCCTCTTTTTCTTCTATCCTGCTTAAATACATGTTACGCAGTCATTTTACGATTGCATAAAACCTTGCTTGTTTTACTCATTGATAGACTTTGACACGGTATATTGTTTAATTAATATTCAGAAAGTGGGAGCTACAGTAAAACCTCTCTAAACGGGACGTTGAATTTTGTATAAATACTGGTCTTGGAGACAGGTGGCAGCTTATTGTAGAGTGAAAGTCATGCAGAAAGCTCCTCTAGGAAATTTCTGCATGACTTTCATCCTGCATTAGCATGACTTTTACCCTGCATTAAGCTGCCATCTAACTCTTTCTCTACTAACATTCCGGTTTACAGGGTTTTTACTGTAGGTTTAATTATTCGGTAGATTGAAGGTTACAGTTAAATTTAAAATTCACCCTTACAGTGCGGGACTTGAGTCACTAATGTCGTTTGTAAACAATGTAGACCCAGATGACAGGGCTCCTAGAGGAACCCTCTCATAAGGGTCTGAACCGTTTGTCATGTTACACTTTTCTTTTGAAAACTCCCTACATATTTACAATATTTTTGAATTTTGTAATAGTCCATTTAGAAATTCAGCGTTGTAAGTGTTAACAATATATCAACGATGTTGAAATGCAGCATTTGGCGTGACATGTTTGGAGAACTTTCGACCCATTCTAAACTCAACATCGAAACTGTCAAGATTTTTATCGATCTATCTTCTATCGAATAACTTTCAAAACAGAGGATTACTGAATATATAGGTCATATCCAACCTCCACACAACCTACATGTACCAGTTTCCGAGCAATATGTTGCTCTTTTCGAATCCTGAACATAGTTGTATCATTTGCAATCGGCATGAAATGATTAACAGTCTAACGTAAGTTCAATTTTCGAAATATAAATAGCAGTGCTGAAATGTAATATACATGTATATATGTATAATGTCTGTGATCATACACATATAACTACATGTACCTCAATTGGAAGATTATATGTTGCCGTAGTTTTGTAACATGGACTTATGTGTAACTTTTATCCCGCTACTCGCGATCTGACTCGAGAATTTGGAAATAGTTTGTATCCAGATGAGATGCCGAATAACTCGCCGTCTCATCAGGATCCCAGCTGTTTGACACTCGGTCAATGGTTTTCAAGAGTTTTGTCGTGCCGTGACTACAAGCTGATTGCAAACACAGGTCGCAGATAGTGGGGGTTATGCTAAAGGACATCTTTGTTTATGATATACAGTAGAACCTGTAATAAGCGACCTTATATTAACTGGATTCAGGAATATTGAAAAGCAGGGGATTGCTTAATACAGGGCAAAACTAATGCAGAAAGCTCCTATAGGAGCTTTCTGCATTACCTTTGACCTGTATTAAGGAACCGCCTGCCTTACAGACCCTGTTATGCCTGTTTTGGTGGTCCCTTAAGACATGTTTTACTGTATATTCTGTATATATCTTCGTACTTGTAACATTATATGCTAAATACTACAAGTTCACCAAAAGTGCTGATCAATACATTTACGTTTCCACGATGCCTATCTCAATTTCAAATAAAACAACAATAAATTTGCCATTTTTTCACGTAGAATTCAAAGATAAAAAAGAAACTCATTAAGATCAGGTTATAAAAAACATCCATGGTATTGATTTTTGTATTAAAACAATGAATTATTTTGATATTGTGTTACAAAATTAAATGAAAATGTATACAATTCTATTAATTTAGGACAAACGGAGGAGTAGGAGCCGTCTGATCTGAGTCTGCTTTGTTTGCAAATGTATGAAAAGGCGTTAACACACTGAGCTAAAACATCCTTTGGACACAGTGTACACCCAGCGCTGAAAGCAACATTCCAAACAAAACTCAATATGACACAGTAACCGACATTATTTATTCTTTTTTACTGTTTTAACATCAAACAGTGTTTGAATGTTTAAAAATACAACAATTAGTCATTTAGTTTCATTTCAAATGAATCAGTCTCCTTTTCATAGTAGACATTTCTGAAATTGGATACCATTTAGTCTGTTTGTTCCATTAAAGCGATAGTTGCTGACAAGACGTTCGTGTTACAAACAGTGCATGGCCTGATTAGAAGGAAGAGTTCTAAATGCCTACACTGTTTGCAAGTACCATTTCACCTGTTACTTCCATTTAAATGGCAATAACAGAAGTCCAGATAAGATGCGTAAATTAAAACATTTTCAAAAGTAGCTACTTTTTTCTCTCAACCAAGCCTTATGTTGTGATGATTCTAAAGACTAGTCACAGCATAGGGTTTGTGGAGAAATGACGTGTTTTAGTATTTCAGTACGCAGCCTTATCTGTTGCTCTTGTTCATAATATGCGAGTGAGGTCAGTTTAACGTCCCACAAACGTTATTGCAATGAGACAGAGTTTCTATCTGAGGCAGATATAGTACTATCGCGTTATGATAACATAGAACAGCCATATGACAAGTATTTCAGTCACACGTACATGTATATGGAAACGCTGTGTCTACTTCAATCAGATACAGTGCTTTCACATTGACACATGCCATTTTATAAACTGGCACTGAAGGTCGCTCAGTCAAAGTTCGAACTACCCTTTCCATATTGCTTTAGCAAGCGAGCCCCTTATTCCGTTTTAAATCATTCGCCCATAGGCTATTTTAGGCCTAACATATTTGAATACATCTACCGAAAATGAGCATTTTCTTGAGAACAGGACAACTTTTAGAATTGTGTATTTTGAAACCATTGTGATAAATACAGCATTATTTTGTTCCTATGGACCAATGCTCTATTTATCACAGTGGTTTCAAAAAGTGACTTTCACAGATACATCAGTATGAGGGAATTGGTTAACGATTTTGTAATGTGTGTGCGGCAAAGATCGGACCTACGACCCCCGCTCCGGAAGACGACACACAACATACTGAGTTACCCGACCCAGTGATATAAACTCCTTACAGAAAAGTATTATCTACAGAATTACTGAATTAGTTAATAACTTAACCATTTCCCTGTTAAATATTCATGTAAGAACTAATGACACCATTATTATTTATTGCCTGAAATTTATAATGCAATATGTACACAGGATTGTTTAGTATTGGTAGAAACTGTAACTCAGATACACTATGATTTCAGAAGCAAATACAGCAGACCCTGATTGGAGTCATCTGATCTGGGTCTACTCTGTTTGCAAAGACGCGAAAGGGTATTTGTATGAGGGAAAGTTTAAAGATCAAGTAAATACATATTCAAATTATGATATATACATACAGACCGATTTTAATACAGATTCAAAGCAAACTGACCTACCAGCACTATACACAACATTGTCCCTGCAGACCGATGTCAAACATGTCAATTTCGGCGATATTTTCTATTTGTCGTCTGGATTCCAATGTTGTTAAATCATTCGGTACAATAAGGAAATGAGATAAATAAATGCAAATTTCAAAGGAATAAAGCACAGATATAGAAAAAGAGATTGAGACAAAAAGTGAAGGCCCTGATCTGGGACTGCACTATTTGTCGTGGAGCATTTATGCGACATTGGCGGTGGAAGGGTTAAATCATCATGTCAGAACTGGTAGGTGCACATAGGCTCATCAACCAACCAATAAAAGAATGCTATGTTATATAAACGTAAAGACGTAACGTCTATTGACTACTAAGACGGAAATAACAATGAATATGACTTGCTAACAAGGCAGATCGAGGCCAGGAATTTTATGATATCTCCTCCAATGGGAAAGTATACTATTAGTTACATCCCTTGAATGTCTTAACCATTGTGGAATTCATATCAAGAGAGCATCTATACGTCAAATCAAGAGATCATCTATGCGTTAAACTACAGTTCGTCTCACCCTGATAGGTATTCGAATCAATGTAATTATTAACACAACTCCAGGATGTCGTTAAGAAACGTTTTCATTAACAAAATATGCGTTTCGCACACCCTCTTCTGAGACTTATTGTTATGATTGATTGTTCAACCTGTTCCATTCGCTATGTTTATCTGTCGGAAAGTGCGATGGTTGCGGTCATTTGTTTTGCCTGTTTCGTGACATTAACCCTTTACCTGATAAGCGAGTTTAATATATTCCTCCGCTGAAGAAAATAGTTCCAATTCTTAAAATAATGAACATATAGCATCATAAATAGTTTCTATATTCTAGGAGGTGGTAGCTTAAAGCAGGCTGAAAGTAAAGCAGAATGCGCATTAAGGCGCATTCTGCTTTACTTTCAACCTGCTTTAAGTGGTCACCTGTCTTCAAAACTAGAAATAGGCTATTGGGTAAAGGGTTAAGTGTGCGATAACCTACTTAATTATCAGTTACATTCAGATAGAAAACTGTATATTTTCACTATTTACAGTCAATAACATTGTTTGTATGAGTCACAAATGTGCTTCCATTGATGTTGCCGCACATCTCTGTATCATTGTTTAAACCTTTCAATGCAGAATTTTCAAATGAACTATTTCACATTTCCAAAATGTCTGTGAATATTCAGGGATGTTTTAAGGAAAAGTGCAACATGACAAACGATGCGGGCCCTGATGAAAGAGGCCCTCAGGGAGCCCTCTCGTCTGGGTTTACGCTGCTTGCAAAGGATATTAGCGACTTGTTTCTCGCACTGAAATGGTTAATCAAATTATACACTGATAATTTACATAGCTACAGATAAAAGTGCGTACCAAAATACTAAAATCGTCATTTTACCACCTCACGCTACATTTTGACCATTCTTTAGAATCTTCTCTTCGAGGCGATTTAAAAGAGAAGTCTCACTATAGGGTTTGGTGGAGAAATAAAGGAGAGAATCTTGAAAATGTTTTAATTTACGCATGGAACTTATCTGGACCTCTGAATAAAGTTCCCGGACAATAGACCAAGCAAAACAACGGCGATCAGCAATACTTATCTAAATGACTATATTTAAATGCCTCAAGGTTTTGCCCGGCTACGTGACTAGCAACAACTTGGATCCAGATAAGGCGCCGATTAACTCGGAGTCTTATTACGATCCAAACTGTTGTTGTTGGTTTGTTGGTTGGTTTGTGTCCAACCTTAAAGTTGGCGATAATTGTGTAGCCATTGCACATACATACCTCAAACTTGGCATGCATGTGCAAATTATTGAGGCGAACATATTTTTGGGTGACTTATTAAGGTCAAAATCATACATCAAGGCCAAACGTCGAACCGATGGGGCATAGTGTTCACAAACACATCTTGTTGACATTCGATTTACTGCAACATGGAATACCTTCTAGACGGGTCGTTCAAATTAGCATCAATGTTAGTCTCTAAAACAGTATGGCAGTGTACTGCAAGGTGAACGTCATGCAGAAAGTTCCCCTGTGAGCTTTCATCATGCAATAAGCAGTTACCTGCCTAATAGTATTTACATTATTCTCTACAAAAATGCTGTTCAGAGGAGTTTTACTGTCAGTGTTACCATTATGAATATATCTGGAACACTTTACTCTATATGAAACCGCAGCAATACTTTTATAATTCAGATAATACTGTTTATTATATATAAATTATATATAAGTTATTTCAACTCTTTCGCTGTCAAATTTTGTCGTCTGCAAATTTTGTCGTCTGAGACAATTTTCAGTTTTTATCTTTTCTTCATTTATGTGTCTAAAAACAGTCACAGTAACAAACAGTTTGGATCCTGATCAGGCGCCGAGTTACTCGGCGTCTCATCTGGATCCAAGCTGTGTGCATATGTAATTACATATGCGACATTGGTAACTAAAGAGTTATTGGAAGAGCATCAACAGACGCATTATTAATATTATCGTATTATATGTCTATGCATACGATGTGTATGTACAGATAAGAGCACATTAAAGGCAATTACAAAACATCATAATTGTATTAAGTTGGACTTCACAGACGCTTGCAATATCGTATGCATTAGGCATAAAGCTTACAAAGGTTTTACTGAAAATCAGAAAAATAACTATTTGATGGAGACTGCTTAGAACAATACAGCAAAACACCCTATAAAGCGACCACAAAAAAACAGATATAATTCCCAGTGGTAGATGCAGGTGGTAGTTTAATGCAGGACGAAAGTAATGAAGATAACTCCTATAGGAGCTTTCTGTATTACGTTCGTCCTGCATTAAGCGACTACCTGCTTATAAAGATAGCCATGTTTATTCATTTAGTGGTCGCATTAGAGGTATCTACTGTAGTTTCCTTATCGTCACCTATATCGTTATGTGCTCAAATTTTAGTTTGTTATTAAAGCAGTATAACAAGTTGTCGACCTTAATCATCATTAATTTTTTTTAAATAATATTTTCCAGCTCACATATAAATGGGTATTTTCGTATCTGCTTAACTGTTTATATGATGGATAATCATATAAGAAATATTTTCATCATGACTATTTATTAGATAAAGTATTATAACAGTACAGTAAAACCCCGCTAATACGACCACCAAAAAGGGGAATAATTCTGGCTGGCAGAGGCAGGTGGTAGCTTAATGCAGGACGAAAGTTATGCAGAAAGCTCCTATAGGAGCTTTCTGCATAACTTTCGTCCTGCATTAAGCAACCACCTGCTTTAAACGACATCAGTGGCTGTTTATTAAGTGGTCGTATTAGCGGGGTTTCACTGTATTTGAACACAGGCACAGAGGCACCTGTAACTGAGATATACATATAGATTCACCATTATAATGAAAATAATTGCGCAGTACAACATGTCTAATACAAGTGACATGCTCCAGATGCAATTCGAAATCATAATGTATCTGAGTCTACAGTTTCTACGAATACCAACAGCAGTCAGAATGTTAACACGTTTAACCCTTACAACGCTGGAATTGCTAATGACCTATTCCAAAAGTCAAACAGGTCAAACTTACGGTGGATATTTAGGGGGGGGGGGTGTAAAGAAAAGTATAACATAAACAGTGAAGAATCTGGTAGCGGCTCCTGGGTCTACACTGTTTGCAGAGGAAGTTTGTGACTCGTGTCCCGCATAGTAAGGGTTAAATCAGATTCACAATGTTCTACAATTTCAAAAGTTTGTGTGTTACAGTTGAACTTCGATATATCGATCTCTGGTAGCTCGAACAAGACATAACTCGTAAAAGTTTGATCCTTCATAAATTTACAATACAGAATTGTTCTAAATGTATCACTACGCATATCTAGAAACATATGTGACAGCTTAATGCGGGTAAAAAGGATCTTACATGAGCTTTCAGCATTACTTTCGAACTGCACTTGGTCCCTTGAAGTTCGAGATATCGATTTTGCAACTGTATATGCTTGTGGACATAATAAATTATATGCCGTTGGCGAAGGATAGTTTCTAAGATTCCAATGTTTTGGTTACTACTCTTGTACATTTACAATAAATGCTATTCATGTTTATTGTTGTTACAAAGTTTTAATTACCTGCATGTTGTTTCAAGCAATGGTTCGTTTATTATGTTTGGAAACATAAAAAGTAATTATTCTCTGTTGTTTTCCATATGCAACTTGGGTATACTTCTTGTGTTTAATTTATTAATACTACATGTATAATAGATATATACAAACACTCATATTTGTGTCAGAAAGGAAATAAAACTATTTCTGAATAATGAGGCAAAATTATAGTCGAGAGAAGCAATAATTATTATCTTGAAGAGGATTATGGTCGTAAATGGTGGTAAGTGTATTTTGTTAAAGATTATCTCAGACTGTTATCCGACTTTACTTCTGGTGCATATCTAGGACGCAACTTCCCCTTCGGTGTACTGTAATCAATTCAATTATTATCCAATGTGGTTCTGAAGTGCGACAGGGAAACTCCATTTGTTTCCGGAATCCTATTATACTTTACAAAGGAACAATTAACAGTACATCAGATTGCACTTTATTCCTGCTTCTCTTGCTGTATTGCATTTCGATAAGGGTAACAATGAATGAAATTAACCAGGTCCCGAGGTTATAAAACCTTTTGCTTGAGTCTGAGATCATTCTCAAACATATGATTGGTCAGTTTATGAGCTTGCTCAGAATCTGACCAATCAGATACTTGAGAATGATCTCAGACTCAGACTCAGAAGTTTTATAATCTTGGGCTCAGATATAGTATTTAATTGTGTGCGTTGTACCGATTGAAGATATTCCTACGAAAGACATCATCCTATTACACAGACATTAGATAACAAACGGAGAAAGAATATTATATTTTATTAAGCTGATCATTGAATGTGTTGTAAGTCGATGACTTCAAAATGATGCATTATCATACTTTTAAAATCACAACAAATCCGCCACAGCTTTACCCAAACAGCGTTTGATGGTTGACATGTGTGATGTACTGTAAGTAAATATGATATTTTACTGCATGCTGAGTATTGTATTTGGAAACCCCAAACAAGGACATACATTGTGGCAGCTTAATGCAGGATGAAAGCCATGCAGAAAAATCCTCTAAAAGCACTTTCTTCATGACTTTCGTCCTGTTTATTAAACAGTTAAGTGCCAAAAAGTATCTAAATTCTTCTCTACTAGAATCCCGGTTTAAGTTGTATTGTATTCTGCTCCTATATATTTTATCTATAACTGTAAGTAAATGTTTTTATGTACACTGTATGGTGTCATGTAAGTTGCGATGCGGCTGGATGCTAATGTTAAAGGTGTGTAACACTGTTAATAATTGTATATGTTAACATATGATACGTTAATAAACTTTTTATCTGTCTGTCTGTCTTTATAATCAAAACTATATAGTTCGTCCATTAATGACCGTTGCTTTTCATATGACAATTTATATACGTTTGTTTGTTTGTTTGTTGTTGATTGTTTTTGTTTTCCAAATTGTTTGTTTTTACTGGGGTGTTTTTTTTATTGTTTTATGTACTTTTGGTTTGTTGTCGTTTGTTTGTCCTTTAGTTGGGTGTATACAATCGAAACCGACGACAATCGACCAGCTTTATTGATGTATCTTGAGTTTCAAACACGTTTACTTCAAGTTTAACGCACTCTAGAGACCTGAAGTGAAACAGTATGTGAGATTGTTAACATACTTAGCATAGGCCCATACAGAATACTATAATAATGTATATCATTGTCTGTGTTTCAGTACGTTAAGGCCTAGTGTCGGATTTGATTTTGCACATTTCCAATCATATGTGCAGAAAAAAACATGTGTATACCTCTAGTGATAGTTTTCTATAAACAGAGATCTCGATAAGATGCGTAAATTAAAACATTTTCAAGAATAACTTCTTTATTTCTCCACCGAACCCTATGCTTTGACCACTCTTTAGATCCGTCTCGAAGAGACGGTTCTACAGAGTGGTCACAGCAAAGGGTTTGATGGATAAATGACGATTTTAGTATTTAAATATGCACCATCATCTGTTGCTCTGTATACAAGAATTATTTGCCAATTTTCGAGTGCAACGTTTATCTTCTAAGCACATTCTATTTCATGTTATAAAACGTATGAATGTTATTAAACCTGATGCCTATTTGGAACCAACTGTTAACCCTTTACTCGATGAATATTCATGTAAGAAGTAATGGCATCATGATTATTAATTAGATTAATTGTTACAATAGCACATGGACACATGATGAAGTTTTAGCCATGGCTTAACAAGTAGAATTATATCTATATTATATTCTAAGCAAACATAACAGACCCTGATCAGACGGCTCCTGTATGAGCCGTCTGATCTGGGTCTGCTCTGTTTACAAATGTTTAGAATGGCATATTTATGGTGTAAAGGGTTAATATAGATGGTATATACGAATCACCAATAATGTAGGTTATACTGAGCAGTACAGGAGAACCAAACATTTAGGTATGTAGGAAATACTACAAGGAAAATAAAGTGAAACATTTCTAGATATTACACAACGATGACAATATTATGAGAACAAGCTCAACTGTCAGGTTAAGTTTCTAAATTCTAGACAGTTACATGCGCAGTGAAAGCGAACGAATGGTGTGTATGAAACATCGGTTGGTATATTGGTTGATATCAGAACATATTCGTCTCATTTGCATGGTTTGCTTTATTCAGCAACGTCTCGCTGATACAACCACACACGAGAAGTCTAATTTTGAAAATTTTAAAACAGGCGCTTGCTTGATACAATATAGTAAAATCTAGATACTACGAACACTCACATTCGTACCATTATTGATCTTTAAAACAGGAGGCAGCTTAATACGGGGTGAAAGCCAAACAGAAAGCTTTCTGCGTGACTCTCACACTGCATTAACCCTTTCCCTGCTTTCTGTTTATTACAAATTTCAGTACCTACTGAATATCCATTGCCAAAATAGTTATAATGAAATATGGAAGCTGGAATATTGTAGACTTTTTAGAAAATATAGAAACAGACTTATCAAATTCCATTAGCAAACAGAGCAGACCCTGATCAGACAGTTCCTATAGGAGTTGTCTGATCTGGGTCTACTCTGTTTGCAGATGTGTGAAAAGACGTTTGTATAAGGGAAGGGGTTAAGCAGCCACCTGCCTACAAAGACATAAACTCTTCATTACTTAACGTCTGTAGTATTGAAAACTGTAAAAAAAACTTACATAGAAAACTCCCCTATAGGAGCTTTCTGCATTACTTTTGCACCGCTTTTAACAATCACTTTTCTTTACAGACCCATGGACTATGTTAATCAAACATGTGGTCTCTGTGGTGCGATTTTACTGTAGTATCGCATTAGCTTCAAAAGCACGTACACATAGTATGTGTCGGTGTTTCGGAATATTTATACGGAATATTTATAGTCAATGCAGTGTACGTGAACAAACACTGCCAATAAACAACGATGGGTACAGCCATATGCTGCTCACATGTCTGATGCACACACGCACGACAATTTAAATGACATGTGAAACATTGACATGGTGTTTTGTTATACCAATGTAATAACTTTGTTAAACTAGAATCAGATTAGAATCAAATACAAAATACTGGACTGAAATTCTTTTGTATGGTCCAGCGTGGGACACATGAAGTAAAGAAACTGTTTTCATTTGTTTATTCATGTGTGAAGGTAGTCTTAGTCATGATATGTTCATTTTATACTGATATAAATATATCAAAAAGTATATTTATCTTAGCTAGAGGATTTGCATTGCATACCCGTAATGAATAGAACTAGATTTAGAAACAAACAAACCAAGTTTCTAATATAAAACAAATTAATATATTGTTGTCCCTAATAGTTTGGAACCAGATCTAAGATAGCATTACCAGTCTGAGAATGTTCTCAGAATCTAATTAGTTGACTACCCGGGTAGTATGAGACCTATTGCCCGTTTTCAACGGTAGTATGAAATCCGATTGAATCACGCACGTGAATGAATTATTTGCTTTCTTTTCTGTCGATTCGAAAATTCAAAGTGACGTATTTCATCATATGTTAGCAAGCAATGGGCGGCAGTCTGTTTTGCATCATTTCATTCCTTACATAAGTAAAAATGAATATCTAATATGACGTCAATGTAATGAATGGAATATGGTCTCATATATCTTTTAAATAGAACGTAGATGGATAGGCCTACGTGGACGTGGATGGGAATTCTTACTGTTAACTAATAACTTCGTTGCTGAGACCTTTGACTAGCGCCTGAGGAAATAGGAAATCTACACCATCACACAGAAGCCCTCTGATCTGTGTCTTCTCTGTTTTATCCGGTATGAGGTTAACATTACATTGCGTGTTTAACCCTTTACTCCATCAATACGTATTTGCAAGCAGAGTAGACCCAGATCAGACAGCTCCTGTAGGAGCTTCCCGGCCAAAACAATTTGTGTCCATGTGATATTATAACAAGTAATCTAATTGATGTTCATGGTGTCATTATTTCTTACATGAATATTCCTGATGTAAAGGATTAATCAAAGCTCAATGCATCTATGGTCGTTTCTGTAATTTATTAGACGATAAGATTGGTATTCAATCGTCAAATTCAAACGTAACTAAAGTGTCCTATTATATGTCCGTTGTCAAAGCGAATTAACCCAACATGGAACAGCCAACCAGTGTTTAACTATAGAGTCCATTCAAAATGAAAGGTTTGCTACAGGATAACGAATGACAAATAGTGCAGACCCTAATCAAATGGTTCCTCCGGGAGCCCTCCGATCTGAGTCTAAACTGTTTTCAGATGACAGTGTATGTGTGTCCTGGGTTGAAGGGTTTCTTTCTGTATTTTCCTTGGCAAATCAAACTGATGTTAAACCATCCCAAGAAATCCAATTTATATTCCCAAAACTGCATTCGCGTGTCTGCTTGTCAAGTCATTATACTAAGTAAACATTATAATGTAATTGGAGAATAAATGCTTAAGTGCTTTTAGGAGGAACTGTAAAATGAAAACAAACTATCCCGAAATACATTTACGATGGTAATAGAAGACCTAGTAATAGTTTTAAGGCGACAATAACATGTCGTTCTTAAACAACCGTTAACATGATACATGGTTAACCATTTATAAGACATAATGGCGCCATGTATATTAAATAGCTTAATTGTTATAATGTAATAGCACAAGGACACAGGATTTTTTTACCTTGGGAGAAACTATAGAATTTTATCTATATTATATCACAAGCAAACAGAGCAGACCCAGATCAGACGGCTCCTATAGGAGCCGTCTGATCTGGGTCTACTCTGTTTGCAAAGGTGTACAAAGGCATATTTATGGAGTAAATGGCTAACATACACACCACTCTTGCACAGTTCGTACATTGTTCCTCTGGATATGAATTAACCCTTATTGTGTAAAAACATATGAATGCCAACACTCTGATTTGTTAAAAACATACGTATGCCAACACTCTGCTTTGTTTAAAACATATGTATGCCAACACCCTGATTTGTTTAAAACATATGTATGCCAACACCCTGATTTGTTTAAAACATATGTATGCCAATACCCTGATTTGTTTAAAACATATGTATGCCAACACTCTGATTTGTTTAAAACATATGTATGCCAACACCCTGATTTGTTTAAAACATATGTATGCCAACACCCTGATTTGTTACAGTTTTACCTACTTCTGATTCGTACAAGCGTTTGAGAAACTGCTGACCGCGTGTCAAACAGCTTAGATCATGATCAGACGTCGAGTTAATCGTCTCATCTGAATTCAGACTGTAAATACGAGACATTGGTGTTTTTAAAAACGTTATGTAATGCAGGGCAAAGTACTGCAGAAGTTTCTGCTGCAAACCGTTCGGCATGTATTAAGCTACTAGCTGCCTTAATACGCATACTTATACCGTTTTAGTCGTTTTAGTGGTTGCATTAAATGATTTTACTGTATACATCAATTTAAATCAGATGCCCGACTTTTAATGTATTCTTTCGATTTCTTTGAACTTGGTATATCCCCAAATTTCGGATGCATATCCTAAAATAGAACCAATAAAAGCATCAAATAATTGACACAGTACCTTAGGTTTTAAGTCGAATTTCTTACAATTATGCAATAAGGTATTCAGTGCTTTTAGTGTTTTACCAATCAAAAGTTCTTGGTTTAATGCAAACGTATCTGTAGAATTAAAAACAGTAACAAGATAATGAAAATCATTCACAACATCGAGTCTATGGCCATCATAGGTCCAGTGTTCCGTGTATAGAAGTCGTCCACGTCTTTGGAAAACCATTACTTTTCTTTTAGTAGTGTTTACCTTTAACCCCCAAGTATCACAGTATGTATGTAGAAGATCTAAACGACTTTGCAGTTCAGCAGGGGACTTACCTATATTGGCCATATCGTCAGCAAATAATAACAAAACTAGACTAGATCATAGAACAATAAACAAGAGCCAGTACTGTTCTGCAGATAAAGCTCTAAGTCATCCACAAAGAGAGAAAATAAAATCGGTGAGATTACCTCCCCTTGCCACAATCCATCAGCATAACTGAAGTACTCAGAATATTTAGAGCATGAATTTATACAAGATTTAACTTGTTGATATATATCACGTATAACTCTAAGGACTTTACCTTGTATACCAATTCTATACATTTTAACCATAATGGGTTTCTATAAATACTATCAAAACATTTCATCATATCGACAAACACTATATATAACCTTTTATTTTCATTAATATGTTTCTGTATGAGTCACATGAGAACAAATATAGCATCAACAGTAGACTTCCCTTTCCGAAAACCAAACTGAGCATCGGAAATGAAATGGTTATTTTCACAAATTGATTCAAGTCTTTTATTAAGAACTGTTGTAAATAATTTTGACAGACATCTAACTAGCGTTATTCCTCTATAATTATTCACATAATCTTTACTACCTTTTATGAATAGGTATAATTACACCGTCTGTCCATTTCAAAGTTACATTGAATAAATCACATACATGCGATCTTATTATATCAATACTCTCTATAAAGTATTCATTTATCAAGCAATCACTTCCAATAGCTTTACCGCTCTTCAATAGCTTAACAGCGTTTAAAACTTCATTAACCGTAATTTGTTCATCAAGTTCTTCAAATCGTGTATTCGTATCATGAAAATCATGTTCGCTACAAAACACTTCAGCTTCATTATTAGTAAAATTAAATATATCAATAATATTATTTGCAAAATATTCCCTGAATGAAACTAACGGTATATCATTATTTCAGACAGGGTTTATTATTCTTAAAATACTTCCAAAATTGTTTGGGTTTGCAATGTTTAAAGTGTTCTATTTCTGACATCTTTTTCATATACTGCAATCTTTTCTTTTTACGAATAATGTATTTGTACTCTTTCTTACATTTACAGAATTGTTCTCTACTAACGTCACTTTTACACATATTGAAAACTCGCCAAGACTCTAAGTATACATTTCGTGCGTGAACACATTCTCTGTCAAACCAGTCATAGTGATTAACACATGACTTATCTTTAAAATGTACACCGCTGTTAATTTTACAACTCTTTGAGAATAATGGGTCTGATACCCGCCTAATAATTGATGTAAAATCGTTCAAAGCATCATTTACCGAACCTTTATTCAGAACATTGATATTTGTAAATATTTGATCAATTCTGTTAAGCTTGCTATAAGAAGTCCCGATCGAAACTGATCAGTATGTGTACTATTCCATTTAAATTTTAACTTTTTGAAATTATCTGGCTCGCTACAACACTTATTACAGCCAAGTTAAAACCGTAACGGTGTATGCAATACAATACAAAATGATAGAAAATTGATTTGTTTCAAAAGTGAACTTGGACAGGTTTACCGTCTATGATATATGATTACATGGGTTAAAACGTACAGCAGTCTCTCTCCAAATGAACATTATAAATCAAGGCATACATACAGTAAGATATATTTTAGAGTAAAAACAGACTAGAAGACAGGCAGGAAATTTGAAGTGACACACGACAGTGCACAGCAACATCAGAAGCACACTTAAAATACGTGCTCGCACACAGCAATAGAAGAGCATTCATTTACAGTAAAACCTTTCTATAACGGCCACTAAATTGTCTTAATTAGTTGTTATTTAGGGCAGGTGGCTGCTTAAAGCCGGGTGAGAGTAAAACCGAACGCTCCTATAGGAGCGTTCTGTTTTTCTTTCACCTTGCTTTAAGCAGCCACCTGCCTTAACACAAAATACTTGATGTAATTTAGTGGTCGTTATAGAGAGGTCAGATGTACACATATAGCACATATACGAATAAATCGAATTTGGTGGTACAACAGGAAATAGCAAAGTAAAATAGAATTTGCACAACAAACAATTTGTAGATATCCATGGAAATCCGCCGGAATCTTACTGATATCATATTTGTAGCGAAGCACATGTGTCCTTTTAACACATTATTTTTTCTATATACGATATCTTAGAACGCATCCTAATTCTGATTATGTGTCCCCATGCATCAATAATAAGACCACATATTTGGCCAAATTAAGGTTTTGGCAAATTTATTGATCACGATCAAGAGATAACTGTTCTAATCACTTCCATCCATGCGCATGTAAAACCAACTAGTGGCTATACCCAGCGTAGTGTTTGTATATGTTGGAACTGTGTACAGTAAAACCTCCCTAAACCGGAAATTAATAAAGAAGTATTAAGGTATTTTTAGGAAAGTCACTGCTTAATGCAGGATGAGGGTCATGCAGAAAACTCCTATAGTAGCATTAAGCTGCCACCTGTCTTATAGACTTGCATTGATAACTTTCGGTTGAGAGAGGTTACTTTATGCAATATTATCTCTTGGACAGTATTATATCATTTTCAGGTTAGTATTTAATAATATCAAATAGTTAGTTAACCTTTATCGTGGGGCCTCCGTGGTGTAGTGGTTATGGTCTTCGACTGACAATCGCTTAGCCCCGTCCTCTCTGTGGTTCGAACCCCGGTCTGGGTATTTGGATTTTCCAACTGGTTTGCAGTACGTCAACGGACTGACATATTGTGATAGTGCACATTAGACACATGATATTATACTAAATCCCTTCCATTATACACTGACAGAGAGGTGACATAATTATGGTGATAGTTGCATGGCATTATACCAAACCCATTATTCTAAACACTGAAACCGGCCTGACATATTATGATAGCACACGTTATACGCATGACATTATCCCCACCTTTAATACATGCACATGTATATTGAACACTGATATCGGGCTGACACATTGTGATTGTACACCTTAGACACATAGCATTCTACCAAACCCATTACATTACATACTGACACCGGACTGACACCTTGTGATAGGCCACACTACATACATGACATTATACAACACTCATTACATAAACACTGATAACGGACGAACCAGTTTTATATTCTTTTATTACTGAGCGTTGGCAAGGTTATTGTATTTAAACTTTTGGTATAGCGCGACTGGCGTTTGATCTCACAAAATACCTCTCTAGACGCTGATGTTCATCGGATCGGTTGCAAGTAGAAAGAAAGCACAGTATCATTGCACTCTATAATACATGTAGTAGCATTCTAGATTTCTTACACAGACATAGAGAATAATAGGTAGTGCCGCAGATGGGACGCCTTTATCCGACGAGGGGAGAAAACGTTGAGGCGAGGCTTGCCATCTACGGCACTAACCTATTATTCTATTTATAGTTACATCTCTTTTCATAGGCTCATAAAACATAACAATCTTGAAGTAATTTGCATTGAAAATGCGATTTCCCGATCAACGGACCACCCTTTTCATTTCCATTTCTAAAGACGTAAACAATGAGCTACCGCGATACTTACATTACAAGAGGGGAAAACGTGGTTGAATTTGAAAAATAAAATAATTTGAATTAAAAGTAGATAATACTAATAAAAACAGGCATGATAATATTCTCCGGGGACTCTCTGGTCAAATTCGAGCTCCGTCGTCTCGGTTTCTATTTTTAGACTGGGCTAACGTCATTCATAAATCGATGGAACTGAACGAGCGATATTTAGGTCTATGACAATCAACGCCCCTGTAAGAGTTTATCAATCAAATTATCATGAGACTGAAAAGAAAACATTTACTATTTATCTGTAAATCTTTGCTCCCTGACTTGATTTTTATCAAAAACGCGTTTCGCCAGCGGTGAATTAAATTAATAAAACTGATAAATCAACGTCACTTTGTATGTGGCCTCAGTGGCGTAATCGGTAAGCACGACGTCTCTAGAATGATTAGATTTTGGCTTTTGTAGGATCAGGCGCGGGTTCGAATCCAGCTATAGCCATTTATTTTTATTTATTTATTCTTCTTTTTTCTTATTTGAATAATTATATTGGTGAATTTTCTGTTAGATCTATTCCGTCAACATATTTTTTATTCATATTTACAGAAAATTAAAATAGTTCCATATTTATAGAATCATTACGCCTTTCTACTAACCTAATAAACCTTCTGCTACCGGAAGTAACCTAATAAACCTAAGTTTATTGCAGCCCCTTTATTATGTCACTAGAGAAGCCTGGTGACTGGATAAACTATTATTTGTCCTATTTAGATAACAAAATGTCTAAGGGAAATGTATTTCTGTGTTAAATATATTGACCATATTCTCTTATCATCACCATATCGATAAAACACGTCGCAAATCAGGCAAAACGCTTAAAATTAATTAGTGTTAAAGACCCCACTGGGACACATTCGTGAGAAAAGTGCATTAGATTAAAAGTCCAAATTAATTGCCATGCGTTCAGTGGTGATACTGCTTGTGAACCATTTCTTTGTAGGCTGGCTCATAGGCTTAGATGAAATTGAATAATCATAGTCTTACATTTTTCAGGGCTTGTATTAATTCACGCGTTCAACCCGGGATGCGCATGCACAGTCAATAGCAAACAGTGTAGACCCATATCAGATGTTTCCTAGCAGAACCCTCTGATCAGGGTTGGCACTGTTTTTTCAAAATCCTCGTTTCCTACTGTTTAGTTAAAACACTGATTAGCTATTCAATCTGAAACACAACATACAGACTAGTTGTAATTCTCGTGCTGCGAGCTGTTATCCATAATAGCTGATGTTATCCTTTACTTTACACACGGCAGATCACAGTATTGATGTAAAAACACTGTGTTTAATTATCCCAGAGGTCTAGATAAGACACGTAAATTAAATCATGTTCATGTATAACGTCTTTATTTCTCCATCAAACCCTGTGTTTGGTGGAGAAATGACGATTTTAGTATTTGAGTACGCACCGTTATCTGTTGCGCTGTTATATCCGTTTCTGTTCAATAAAGAATCCCGTCAACAAATGGACATAAAATTATGTTTTCATGCTATAAATATCCGAGAGCAGGTATTAAGATATTGAACAGGATCAATGATCGAGTTATCACTATTTAGCTCTTTGTCCCCAAATAAATTTCATCTTTACAACACTATAATCAGTTTCAAAATTCTTGGATTATGAAGAACCACCGAGTGACTCGGCACCTCCCCTGAATCCAAATTCTTTGCAAAGGTTATCACGGATTCGCCCATGGCGGGGGAAGAGTTAACAAGAAGATATACAGTAAAACCGCTCTATAACGGCCACTGAATTACATCAAGTATTTTGTGTTAAAAGCAGGTGGCTGCTTAAAGCAAGGTGAAAGTAAAACAGGACGCTCCTATAGGAGCGTTCTCTTTCACTTTCATCCTGCTTTAAGCAACCACCTGCCATAAATACCAACTAATTACCAAAATTAAGTGGCCGTTATAGAGAGGTTTTACTGTATGTAAAAATGGAATATTTAGCAGACGACGTTTGCAGACGACAAAAATTGGCAGCGAAAGATGTAAGGCCGTCCAATTAACATAAAGGCGTGTGCATAGGTTCAAATAACATTTGATAACGTTATGCCATGTCTACGCAATAAACATTTCTCCGAGAATCTCATATATAATTTGTCATTTAGAGTAATGTTCCAATGACATGGAGATGTTATTTACATACGATATTTGTATCTGAATTGCTGTGTTCCCTCTGGATTATGTACATGTATGCCTTTCCTGGGCTGTACAACGTTAACTCATTGCCTGTTCACTATTCATGCAAAACATAATAACATAATTAATAGTAATTAGTTTAACCCATTCCTTCATAAGCTATTTTCTGATCCAACCTCTTTGAATAAATCCATCCAAAAGGAGCATGAACTGGAGAAAATGACAATTTTACAATTTTGTAGTTTTTAAACCATTGTGATAAATAGAGCATTTGCTTATATTGGAGCAAATGCTCTATTTATCACAATGGTTTCAATGAGTGACAATTACAGAGGCGTAGAAAGGCGTAGAAAGGCGTATTCATGGAGGAAAGGGTTTTTTTCTCTAATGGCATTTAAGCGCATTACATTTTTATCAGGCAGAAAATGTAGAATCAGATCTATATTATTCCATAAACAAACGGAGTAGACCCTGATCATACGGCTCATGCAGAAGCCGTCCGATCTGGGTCTACTCTGTTTGCAAATGCGTGAAAATGAGTTTACATGAAGGAAAGGGCTAATTATTTAAAGGCAGTGTACATAATGATGTGCGCATTATACACACTATCTTATTTGGTCAGCCTTGCTCACACAAGGGTAACCCATGTACAATGAATTGGAATAGCTAACATGTATATCCCATGTACAATGAATTGGAATAGCTAACGTGTATATCATTAGATTCCTTTAAAGATGGGACAATTATACATATATTTTTTATATCAACAGACTGAAAGTGCGACAATTGCAGTTTTATCGGTGAACGACTTTGTACCTATGCATCCAACTATCTGTATTAGTTTTCAAGTTTACAGTCAAAACATGATTATTTACAGTAAAATCTCTCTAAACCGGAAATCTAATAGTGAGGAATTCAGCTATTTTTAGGCAGCAGGCTTCTTAATGCTGGATGAATGCCATGCAGAAAGTTTCTGTAGGAGCTTTCTGCATGACTTTCACCATGCATTAAGCTGCGACCTGTCTCCAAGACCGATATTCATACCAAATTGAACGCCTGGTTTATAGAGGTTTTCCTGTATTACATTCGTAATATTAGCTTCTGTTTCTTCAACATGTCCTGTTTATAAATGCATTAAAACCCCGCTAAATTACATCAAGTATTTTGTGTTAAAGGCAGGTGGTTGCTCAAAGCAAGGTTAAAGTAAAACAGAACGCTCCTGTAGGAGCGTTCTGTTTTACATTCACCTTGCTTTAAGCAGCCACCTGCACTAAATACCAGCTAATTACCTCAATTTAGTGGCCGTTATAAAGAGGTTTTACTGTATTCTGTGTGTGATTAAACGAAGCATGTGCTGACAAAAATAAGGTTCATTGTAATGCCGTTGTTCACAAACTCTATCATTAGAACATATTCCGTTTTGATAAGGTTGTGACCCATCTGCCGATAAGTGCATTCATCATATTGTTAAATGTCTGCATTGTCAGGATACATATTACTAAATGGAATATATCACATCATGGCTAGTAATTCTCCTGGGTCTGAGATTGTATCCAGCGAAGATGAATGTATTGTTTCGGAGGGATGTCGCCTCAGCACACATACATAAATAAACTACTGTAGCTGTACGTATCGGATTATAACAAAAACTGTGTTTAATTTAGTGAGTCATGATGATTAAAATTGCTCATTATAACTGCTCACCAATATAGTTGTTCCCCTTTTTAACATTTTCCCTGTTCATTGTTTATTCCAGAATTCATGGTTAAATATATATAATAAAATATGGTAGGTGGACATTGTAGCCATTTTAGACAGTAAAGAAACAGAGCTATCAAATTCTATTAGCAAACATAGCATATCCTGATCAGACGGCAAATGCGTGAAAAAGCTTTTATATGAAGGAAATAGTTTGAGGCGATAGTATTTCAGAAAGGTTCAGAGAAGTCGAACTATTTTCAGCAGGGGCTAGACAAGCGATAGCGTCCAATACGAAGCATTTGATTAGAACCTGCACTGCTTGACAAGTTAGGTGATTATGTATGACATATAGGGTGCTGAGAGTGCAATAAAGTATTGTACACCTTGAACATAAGCTGATGTACATATCGTCTGCTTTTGTTCTGTAAATGTCCCTTTAGTATGTGTTCTGGTGACAAGGCGCAACAATGATATTCATCAAATATAACTCGTGGTATTGTTTGACGTATATTCATTTCAAGAAATAGGAAACTGTCTCAACTTGAGTCATTTCCGTCATGAATATTCATGTAACTAAAGAAATACCAGACTGGGTATAAATATTTATTAGCTGAAATTTTGTAATGATATATGAACACAGGAATTGTTTTGTTGTTGTAGACACTATCGACTCAGATCTATATTGTGGCATAGGCGAACTGAATCTACCGTGTTTGCAAAGGCGTGAAAAGACATATGTATTCGGAAAAGTGTTAATCAATAGATATTCATATTCATTAAAAATCAGGTCATTATATAAATTATATATGTTAAAACAGTGATTAAAGCAAGAAGATATAAATATCATTACATACAGCTAGATGTGAAGTCAATCTACAATTATTACTTTCCTGTTTGCAAACATATTAGTGATACATGTAACTAACCATACGTTCAGCCCTCGCGGAGAAATTCTATAATTGCCTTACTATCCCAGCAGATTTCGTCCTATTCGCTTTAACCTGTATATGAACTCTTGGTAAATTACCTCACACCTCTTGTTAACGCTATTGTATGTGAATCATTTCGATCGTTGATTCGAATTATTTATCTCAGACTAATAGGAGTTATTGAATTCACATTATAATAATTGCGTCTGTTCATAAGCCACTTATAAAGTGTCAGAACCGGACCTGCTAATCTTTTTGTGGTTACTAGTTGCCATGAAATGAAAGACACAAGATGATGCCGGCACCTGAGCTCAACATTAAGGAGTATTGCAATATTCAAACTGTTATTTCTACACCAAACCAGCATGTGTTGATTACCTATAAGTCACCTACATGTACATGTACCAGCAAACGCCGAGAGGGACTTTGATTTTTGGTTTCGACTGTCTACCCGTCCGTCCGTCCGTCCGCATCAAATCAGTTGTCCGGACGTTTTTGGAAGGGGTTTGAGATAGTAACTTTAAATTTTGCATAAAGCTGTATCTGGATGAGTTACAACTTAAGTTCGCATCTCCGGTTGACTTTTTTTTGTCATGGCCCTAAATCTTGAAATTTCTCGTTAATATTTCAATTATCCGGATGTGGTTTGAGTACATATTTGACGGACTTTCGCAGTTGTTATGCTATGTTTTACATTTTGTACTGTGATTACTGTTTTCTATGTTGTGGGGAAGTCCGGTGGTGATACCTTTATTTACAATGTTTGTTTAGCTAGGCTGACTTTGAGATAAGTGTGAGGTTAGGACGTCCGTAAACCGGTTTAAACACCCAGTGGTGATTTTGCTACTGACCGTGCCAAGGCGGTTCTCTCTTTGTCACCCTTACTTTTGTTTGTCTTGTGTCTTTGTACTAGTGTTTTGTTCATGTTTGTCTCTGGTGCTCGTGTATTTGTTGGTGTTTTCTGTGTTCTTCTCGTGTGTTTGCGTGTGTGTGGTTGTGTGTGTGTGTGTGACATGCTGACTATTGATGTGTTGGTGGTGATTGCGTCTTGTATGTGACTTTCTACTGTATGTGTGTGTATGAGTATAAATTGCTATGCTTTCTTTGGGTGTTTTGGTGATGGTGGCGTTTTGTGTGTGGCTTTTCCTGCTTGACCTCACTACTTTTTCATTGAAATATTAACTTTGTATTAGTATAAAGCTAAAACTAGATAAACTTAAGTTTGAATCTCGATCCAGTTGAATAATGTTTGCCAGAGTTATTGAAATCTTTCGTCAAATTTTCAATCGTCTAGACTTGTTTCGGATGTGGTTTCAGATATTAACTAAATAGGTTGCATCAAGCTAAATCTAGATGAATTACATGTTAAGTTCCAACCACGATGCGGTTGAAAATGTTTGCCAGAGTTACGGTCCTTGAACTTGAATATGTTTGTAAATAGGCACCTAGGGTTTGAACTTTGGAGATGTAACTTAATCAAACAAAACTGTTTTGCCTTATTAGATGACCATGTCTATGGGTTTTAGCAGAGTTCTCCGACATTTTTTAATTAAATGGTTGGTAAAAGTTGCCCTTTTAAAAGAAAACTGCAAGGAATATTGTCATGAAACTTGTTACTCATGTTTATTATCTTTGATTGAATATTATATGTGTCAAAAGTAATACATTTGATTCAATAAGTATGATATACAGGTTCTTCTTGTATGAATGTGTAGCGCGTAAGGGCTTTTGATTAAATTGTGACACAGAGTTTAGCCGACAGTGGACTATGGCATTGCTTTATGCTTTATATTTTATACTTGTATCTATGCCACTTGTCTTTCATGATATATCTTTATCTTTGTCTAATCTGTTTTTTGAACTTCAGGCTGTTTTGTTTGATTTGTTAATTGGAAAGTTTATTCATGTCGGACAATAGCTTTGAGCTAGTGGTGTATATGTTGATAACAACCGACTTTAAATATAGATTATCTTATCTTATCTTTCAATGCTCCCATAACATGTTATAACGGTAATCAGCAGAGTAACAAGGCAATTGGTGCAGAATACACCGTGATGCAATAGAAAAATGAATCTACATGATGTTTCAAGCAAGCGGGATCAATATCATTTACCTGTCATTTGCGACTTCACTACTAAAACTGGATCTGCACGATTTCAAAGATACTAAAGACTCTGATTCTTGTAGAGCGACATCACTTAGTCTTGAGTCGACGTGACCTATGCTTATAGGTTGGATAAACATACGATTTACTCAAATTATTGGACAGCAAAAACCCTCTAATCTGGAATTCTAGTAGAGAAGTATATAGTTACTTTTGGGCAAGTGACTGGTTAATGCAGGGTGAAGGTCATTCAGAAAGCTCCTAGAGGAGCTTTCTGCATGACTTTCGCCCTGCATTAAGCTGCCACCTGTCCCAAAGAACGATATTTATACTAAATTTAACGTCCGGTTTAGAGGGGTTTTACTATATATTCTGATTCTGGTAAATCGACATCAATTATTGAATCGACATATACGACATGGCATGTTTATAACTTGGATAAACACGTGATTTACTCAAATGCTTGTAATCTAAATGACCTTTCATCCATGGTAAAGTTTTGAAAAACAGTCGGTAGTGCAAATAGTGCACTGGTGCAGTCTAGAACTATCCTGTCTAACACTGATTTCGATATTTAAGTTTCTCATCGGTCATTATGTTCCCGTCTGCATACATGCATCAGTTCGACCGTGAACCGCATATTTTATTGAGAACTATAACAATTCACATTATTATTATTTCTGCAAATCAAATCAAATCAAATATCCTTTATTACACCTAGTTCATGGTTTTAGATGAATTCATGAGGAAGAATATACATATGCATATAAAGGCAATATATTCATATATACAGTAATGCTACATGTTAAACTTCAATATCATAGAACATTTCCACAGATTGTTATGCAAGTTCAGGCATGGGACAGTTGCTTACATACACATGTACAGGTATTCAAAGTACGTTTATGTACATTTCATATCGGCAATTTTATTATTGTTGTTTGTTACATTTTGTGTCAAGTTGGGTGTAAATTATTCACCGTCCTGTGTTTAAATTGGATCCAAACTGGCTGTCAATGGGTAAGATAGAACATTATCATTATCTGATCTTCTGCTGACTTAATTTTTTCCGACAGACAACTTCTTAGTAAAACGCATAAAACAAACGCGTAAATTCAAAATTGCTAATTATGAAGGTTTTATTTTTGCAGACAGCCTGGTATCTGATCAAACAAAGAACAAAATCAGTGTTTGATCTGAGACCAAGCTGTGCTTTATCAAGCGGGTATTTTAATCAATCATTCAATCATAAGTCTTCATAAATCCATTTGTCAAAAATCACAATTTCACGTTATGTAGAAATCACATCAAATCCGAATATATTGAGAGCACAACATTATGCAGCCTACACCTGGTGCAACTTTATGAGTGTAATATTTGTAAATGAAGAATATCAGGATTTCAGGGCTAAGTTGTGTTGATATGTTAATACTGTTTACACGTATCCAAAAGTAGAATATGATTGCTCATTAATTACGTGCCCTTTGTACAGCACAGTTTGATCGTAATTATGGTAATGCTTATGCAAATTCTTTGTTGCGATAATCTCTCCGCATTTCCCCTGAACTTTATAAGTATCACACCTACTTCAGCTAACACGAAACACGGAATGTGCAGACAATAAGATTTGCATTTAATGATTAACCAAACTGAGACGTAAATGGGAGGGCACCACGGGTGATATAAATGTTTGGGTTTGGTTTTTATACTATAGGAATACAGTAAAAACTGGATAGTTGGACATTTTAGTAAAGCAGGACCCGCCTGATTAGAATCTGCTATGTTTGATCATGAAATATTATATATCTGATTCTATTAGTTGCGCCATGGCCAAATGTTCACGAGTTCATACGCCATTATAGTAAATAATATACATGTATAGTGAACCCTCATTGTACCGACATTCGTTACAATGGCACCATCGTTATACCGGCAGTATGCATTGAAACAAAATTACCGTTAAATATTTTAAACAACCATTGAATAAATAGGTACAATGCCAATAAGACATGTGATCGCTTAATGAAGGACACTAGAAGTGCAAAAAGCTCCCAAAGGGAACTTTTTGCACTCCTTGTATTCTGCATTAAGCGTTCACCTGTTGGTATTAGTTTAACACTGGCCATATGGTTCCTTTCATATTTAAACTCGTTATAACGGCAACCTCGTTATACCAGCAAAATGTCTGGAAACTAACACCTCTGTTGTAACGAGGGTTCACTGTAATTAGATTATGTTTTTATTATTTCAACATAAAATGTACAATCACATGGCAATCTGTTATTAAAACATATGTACATTATAAACAAGCAACAATATGTATACATTTTAACAAAGCCATTAAAACATTATATGCCAAGGATAACACAAAAAAGAGTAAAATATACTCTTATTTCCATTTCAATTGATGTTCATGATGGCATTACATCTTACATGAATATTCATGAGGTAAAGAGTTAAGCTACCATCTACAGAAACACTTAGAATTAAAATGGCCGTTCCACTGTGATGCATTAGATCAGCAAAGAAATTGAATGGTTATACACAGCTACAGATAAAGGTGCGTACCCAAGTACTAAAATCGTCATTTATCTACTCAACCCTATACTGTGACCACTCTTTAGAATAGACTTTTCGAGACAATTCTAAGGAGTAATCACAGTAATGGGTTCGGTGGAGAGATCTTGTTCAGCTTTGACTATTTCCAAATTGATAAAAATTTTGCGAAACTCTTGACCAAGTGTCAAACAGCTTGGATTCTGATGTGACGCCGAGTTACTCAGAGTCTCATTTGGATCCACTATGTTTGCAAATACAAAGCAAGTCTTGTTGAGCAGTGAAATATAAAATTGTCTGGATCCAGAGTTACTTATCGGATTCTGAAAACTGAGTTTTGACTCCCGCTGGTTTGCTTCAGTCAAAAATACCTCAAACACAACGATGATTGCGTGCAACATTATCACAAAATTGTTTCTCTAATACAAAATGCAGCATGTCGAATGTTTGCACGATCTTTGAGGCACTTAAGTTCAAAGCTATGCCTGTATTTTATTGAATACAGTCACAATATTAATGTTCACTAAGATCAAAAGTATAATTAAAGTAAATGACATATTTAATGAATTCCGTCTATTGCATACCACGCACGTTCTGTTTGATAGAAATACGCAATCAGATATCATCTCCGACAAAACTACCAGAAATAGTTCGACTGTCAGAATATGGACATTGTGAACCAAATGTCACGGATATTACCCATGTCTTTTCATATAAAAGTCATTAACCCTTCCCTGATGGAAAAACATACTAGGATCCGTCTGGGCTTGGTCTTTTCTATTTGCATATGTGTCGTAAGTGGTCTCCGTGGGACACAGGGTTAGCCCTTTACTGCATGACTATTTATTCAATAGTCTGCCCATTTTCGATATTATTTAGAAGAATTATTGCACACGATGTATAAAGCAAGGGCATTTATTGCAAGGGTAGAAGAGAATCGGACCGATAATACATATGCATACAGAGCAGAGCTTGATCAGCTGTCTGATCTGGATCTGAGCTATTTGCAAACGCATAAAAATGGAGTATATTATAAAATCTACTTTTATAATATTGATGGTACTCATTATGTAAGGGACGTGTTAAAATGCGTTTAGTTATGAAAAATGAATACCGCTTAAACCGATGCTAGGGGCGTGAGTAGTATTCACTTTTAATAACTGCTCATGAACTGATTCAATAAAACCGAGTCTGCAATGTTCTCTTTTCACATTGCTACTGCTGCTTTCGAAGGATCTCTCTCCTCGGAATTTGCAAACTAGTAACACAATTACTCAACTACCTATGTATTACTATACGAGAGGCGTTCATTCTGTCGATGGGTAGAGACAACCCTATCTGGGTACATATAGATATCACTTTATGCAGCATTGGCGACCTCTACCATAGAGATCAGAATTCACCAGGTTTTGTCTGCAGCCATACCATGAAATAAGACCCTGGGGACCGCTTTATCTTTAAAATTGACTTCATGATTGAAAGAAGTGGAAATCGGATAGTGCCAGGTCGGACGAGTAAGGGGGATGAGGAAAAGTTTCATAGCCACAGGACCGTGCTTCTATCCGGGCAACATGGAACTTGTGAACCAGAGCAAAGTCCTGCAATAGTCGGCATACCACATCTCGGTTTAGATGGCTTCCCGCAGAGGTAAGGCATTGTATATCTCGGAAATTGAGGTACCCTTTGCCAAGAAATCCATCATTACTACTCTGCGCTGATCGATCTGAAAATAGTGTCAGCATGACACCGTTCGCTGAGGGTTGGACACGTGCCATCTTCGATGGCGAGTCAAAATGTGTCCATGTTTCGACTTGACTTTAGTTTCCGGATCATAATTTCGTCCAGTGTAACCAGTTTTTCACAGAATTCCGCCTGGTGTTCTTGGTTTCTTGACACACAGTCAAACGAGCCTGGGAACATTTAACTCGTTCCTGAAATCCATTGCGCATATATATTTCCCATGTGCAAATGGCCCGGGATGACATATCCCACACTGTTCTTGACCTCAAGGGCTTGTTTGCACGCTGTTATGCGGCGATTGTTCAAAGTGTATGACTCATTTTTCTGGATGGTAGCATCACCAATTGCAAACTGTGGTAGCCCAGGAGTTTGGACTCAGAATTCCAGATAAGAAGCGTAAAATTAAACATTTTCAACAATAGCTCTTTATCACTCCACCAAACACTATGTGTGACCACTCTTTAGAATTGTCTCGAAGAGACTATTCTAAAGAGTGGTCACAGTATAGTGTTTGGTGGAGGTTTTGGTAGAGGAATGACGATTTTAGTATTTGGGACGCAGTAGTATACTACTAGTATATTATTTATTAAAATCTCATACATGTACATATGTAGATGCACAAGTGCAAACTCATTGCACAAGGTAACGCCTATTTACAGAGAGTAAAACCATGTGAATCTAGCTAATTTCATGCTAAGAACTGCAATATGACCGTTTTGTTAAAAACTGATTTAGAATAAGTACACAAAACGTGTTTCTTTAACAAATGCCTTTAAATAATCGTTATTACCTTTGATCAGATCAATGATAAACTGATTAGCTATTAACACGTTTAATAATAAATCAATAGTATGGAAAGTAATGATACCAAAAGAGAACAATATTTTCATAAAATAGCACCATGTGTGTTTTACATAATGACTTAAAAGATCAGTTAACCCCTTTATTTAGATCAAAGAAGTACCGATTAGCATAATTAATCTAAATTAAAACACTGCATAGATAATTATATCAAAATACTTACATAAATAAAACTGACGACGCTCAAGAATATAAAAACATGTTTTGGCATATAGCCTGACTAAAGGCTGACTAGTAAACAACAGTTTAAGTTGACTATCTTTACTCAAGTCTACAAACTTTGGTTCGAGTAACATAGCTTTGGCAAACATATCTGATCTAATGTCAGCATACAGTTGACAATCTAAAATAACATGTATCTCATCCTCAAGTACGCGACAGAAAGGACAATGGCGTTCATCTAATGTGAGATTTCATATATACCCGTCTCTATACGAAAAGGGGCAACCCAACACCTAAATTTACACAAAGCAGACCTAGGTGGTAAAGTCACTGTACAACACTGCTCAGCTGTATGGTCCTGCTTAAATGTCTAGCAAGTCCTCAGTTTGCTGCGACCTCTTCCAGGAGTGCCAGCAGTACAATTAATAGTACGTGACCAATCAGTTATGTACCTATCCATTGCCAATGACTCAACCTGACGAACTAAGGACCTTGTATCTATTGGTACAGTTAGATTGCAGAACATACCAAGGTTAAAATTGTTTCTGGACAAAATAAAACCAGTTTCTACAATGGGTTGCTTTGGAACAGGACCATACTGCAATACGTTTATTTAGTCTATAAGTGTTTGCATGTGATAAACGGGCCCAAATTGAGACAACAGTCTTCCATTGCCGTACTACTGGCGGGACCCAGCCCATTTCTTCAGATACCGCTGCTTTTGGTGTATATTTTCCACCACCTAGGAATAGTCTCATGGCTCGGTTATGTACTGTATTTATGCAAGAATTTCTTTTTACCCCAAACAGAAGACCATTCAGCAATAAGTGGCCAAACAACTGAGTATATATGTAAGACTCAAATCGTGGGTCGGTCCCAGATCGAGGGCCGATTCGAAAATCGTGGGCCGATCCAAAATCGTGGCCTATTTTCTGAAATCTTGAAGGCGCTTTAGCCCCCACATAGGACGTTAAGCCTTCAAGCATGCAGCTTCTGTTATAAAATCCATCTCTTTCCAGAACCAATTGGGATTCGGATCTTTTGATGTCGGTTGTTTCCGGTTCACTAGATCTAGTTTCACTCCGACATCTACGGTTGAATAAATATGACGTCATTTACGCACAACGTCGTCCGTTTTGACGTCGTATCATTTCGCGCCACCATTATTTGGACATTTAATTTTCTTTAACTCCGCCAGTCTATATAGATCTATATTTCTAAATTTTTAGATCTATTTTCAGTTTTTAATGAGCATGGAACGACTTTACTGTGCCGTGGGTATTTAGATATATATCAAATTTGTGATCTGTGTATTTTGTCAGGTAGGATGTGTTTTGTGTGGGTTATAAATCGGCCCACGATTTGGGAGCAAACGGCCCACGATTTTGGATCGGCCCACGATTTCCGAATCGGCCCTCGATCTGGGACCGGCCCTCGATTTGAGTCTTACATATATATTGGTAAAAACATAATGAGGAACACCATCAACTACCTTGAATTTTGCTATTAGTAAACCCAACGCTTGAATAGCACTTTGTGCCACCATTATAGCTGTAACATTAAATTCAAGATGCTCATGTAAGACAATGCCTAAGTACTTATATCTGTCAACAACACTCAATATTTCTTGACCACATCTAAATAAATAGTTCGGCCGTGGTAAACCATTTAACAAAGTTTGCAAATATTGCACAGTTTCCGCCAATAACACCACAGCATTGGCATATAAAAGTATACTTCCATTTTCTTAATCTATTGTAATACCTACATTGAGTGACTTTAGATACAATGGATGAATACAACGACTTTACAACTCTCAATATTTTCCCGCACACACTAGTATCTTGTAACCATTTCTACAATTTCGCTCAATTAATTAAATCATACACCTTGCGAAAATCAATAAAAGCTGTAAACGTACATTTCTCAAGTTTCTTTCTGGTTTCAACCAAATTAGCAAGAGAAGAAATGTGACCAGGTCCATGCTTAAATCTGACCAATCAAAAACTTGAGAACGAACTCAGACTCAACTAAAAATGTTTTATAAGCATGGATACAGATGTACTACGTTTCCTTCGGAAACCATTTTTCTCATCTACAACAATACCATTTGCTCCAGTCCAATCACTTAATCTATCATTCAAAATGTTGCAATACAGTGTATACATGGTACATGTCAAAGATATTACTCTGCAAGATATCCTTCTTAAGCATAGCCTTGTGTAAATCGCCTTCTTAATATAGATATTTTAGTCATTAAATGGTGCATGTACATTACCGTTTTCAGTTACAAAATCATATCTGTATTAGTGTTGGTAAATAATGAGCTAAATCATGTTTCCATTTACTTAGTATATCACATAAACTAGATTATGTTGAGTCACCCTCATATAACCTGTATAGGTATTCTAGTACCTTTACCATGTCCAATACAAATTTTAGCGATTGACTGCCAAACATTTGATTAATCAACATTGCAACTAGATAAAAGTTTAGTTTGCATGGAATACCAACAATGAACAAAATATATTTCAGCAGCGTTTTATCACTTCTATGGCAGCACCTTAACCATTTGCACTCAGCAGTACATATTTCATTCTATAAATTGGTCAATATAGGTGACCACCATGGTTTGCTACGCTTACACCTCTTATCATTAGTAATACTAGAAACAGTTTTATACGGAAAATCTTTATACATAGATTGCGTAACAATGTTGCACCATTCATTTTATAATGTATCTATATCTCCCTGGGTTTGAAAACCTTTCTCTAACTTTTCAATGACATTATTAACGTGCAATGCAATGTCTTTACCACTTAAACTCTTTAGTTCTGAGACCGTTTGCGCAGATTTCCGACCATACTTAAACTGACTATACAATGTCATATGATGGGGGCATTCACCTCATCAAATATCTCCTTGGGTATGCCCGCAATGAATGTATGACTGTCCTGTACTTAAATTGCTTCTTAATTTTATCTTATAGCACACAGTAGCACACGTAAACGAGAAACAAATTATACCTCAGAGCTTCAAATTACCATGTGACCTATGAAAGTATATTTTAAGATCAATGTACAATTTCAACCTATCGTAAACGGAAGTAGGTAGGGGGAAATCTTTAATGAACGTCGTTTATCTGTGTCATACACTGTACACGTTAAAGGACCAGGAACACAAGGATAATTCGCTTATCTCTGGGTGTCACTTAGTCTGAGTTGGCAAAATGCGGAAATACATGTAAACGTATTGATGAATTATGTTATATCATTTAGACTATGTGCTATGTATACTACGTATTTATTCATTATCATTTGATTATTGTTTTTCTAATCGTAACTCAGAAGTGTGATTCAATTCCTTTGACGAAATAAACTGATATGGTAAAACATGTCTACAACGACAGTTATTTGTTTAAAACAGGTGGCTGCAGAACGAATTGTGTGCAGTCTAGGATTACTTTCGTCCTGTATTAAGAAACCACCTGTTCTTATTACCGCCATATTTATTCATTATAGTTTCGCTATATGCATGTTCTATTGTATTACACAGTCACAGTGATAAAAATGCAATTTCAAATGTTAATCCTTACAACGTGGACTTTAATTTACTATTTACAAATTTACTATTCCAAAGTTCACAGGTCAATCGTATGGTGAATATTTAGGGAGTTTTCTAAAGAAACGTGTAACATGACAAACGTTGCAGACCCTGATGAGAGGGATCCTCTAGGAGCCCTCTCATCTGGGTCTACGCTGTTTGCAAAGGATATTAATGACTTGTGTACCGTACACTAAGGGTTAAAACGCCTCTAATGGTTTATAGTAACTGAGAGACTAACTATTTGCAACTGAATAAATGTCATTTCTCGAAGATAATTAAGGACAGTAATGCCATATAACTAGAACAGTAACACACATGTTTCTTATCACTTGAAGGTGGGACACAGGTTTTCTGGTATTTGAAACAATCAGACTGAGTGTTTATCCAGATCAGACGGTTCCTAGATCAACCATTGGGTAGGTAGGATCTGCACTGTTGTGATTCAAACTCCTCTAGCAAATTTAAGCCATTATCAGAGCAACGGATAAAGGTGCGTACTCAAATATTAAAATCGGTATTTCTCCACCAAACCCTAGTATGTGAATCTAATGAGTTGTCACACCATAGGGTTTGATGGAGAAATAAATGAACTATTCTTGAAAATGTTTTCATATACCCGTCTTATCTGGACCACTGTATTATTACTTAATAGACAATATAGTTAATACTGATCATTCCACTTTGAATATTGCTATTGCCATGTTTGTATTGCGTGTAGAACGTATTTTGTCGTTACTCGATGTGATAATTTAAACCTTTACTCCATGAATAGTCATGCAAAAATTAATGTATGTATGAATATATAATTAACTAAATATTTATAATGGCAGATAAGCAAGAAATGTGTTGACCCTGATATAACTCCATAAGCACACAGAGCAGACCATGATCAGACGTCTCCTACAGGAACCTATCGATCTGACTTTACTCTGTTTGCCAACTGCAATTAAAGCGCAAAGATTGTTAACCCTTCGCTTGCTGAATGTTTAAAATACAGTTCTCCTTCTTTACCCATGCTCTGTTATATAATTACATATATCTTAACTGTGAACAAGTACATGTATTTTGCTGTGCAATCACTGCTGTGGAGTGCACTGGTTGCACAATCAACTTGTAAATAGTGCAGACCCTGATGAGACAGCTCCTGCAGGAGCTGTCTCATCTGGGTCTTCACTATTTACAGGTATGTATATTGACGTGAATAGCAAGCGAAGGGTTAAGATAAGACGCGCACTGCCTGAGTCAAAACATAATCTGAGTCTAATCTAACATTTGTAAATACCATTTCCATATAGCATAAACACCTAATTTTAATATTCAGAAGACTAGATAAGATGAGTAAGACATTTTCAAGAATAACGTTTTTATTTCTCCACCAAGCCCTATGTTGAGATGAAACTATTCTAAAGAGTGGTCACAACATAGGTATAGGTAGAATGGTCAAAACATAGGGTTTGGTGGAGAACTGTCTTTTGCACTGTAGCATACCTCCCTTGCTGAATAATTCATATTGACACACGTGGAATTAGCTGCGTGTATTCGACAGTAGTGGGATTTATTCATTAATTTATTCATTTGCATACAACATATATCTAGATATCATCAAACCTCGTTAACCCATTACCTCCTAGACTATATGTAGACCCAACCTCTTTGAATAAATCTACCGAAAAGGAGCGTTTACTAGAGAAAAGGAAACTATTAGAATTGTGTAGATTTGAAATAATTGTGATAAATAGAGCATTTGCTCCATAGGAACAACTGTTTTATTTATCACAATGGTTTCAAAAAATGACTTTTACATAGGCGTAAAAATGTATTAGTAGGAGGAAATGGGTTAATTTGAATACTTAAATAAGTATCAATATCGGATTTTAGACAGGCGACAGTTTATGTAGGATTAAAGGCATGTAGAAATCCTCTCTGTGAAATTTTACATGACTTTTTACAATGTATGAAGTACTCTCAAATCGTCTTAAATAAAATTTCGAATGAACGAGATTTTACTCTATTGAATTATACAGTTGAACTTCCATATCTCTAACTCGGATAACTCGAACTTCGAGGTAACTCGAACTAAAAGTTAGGTCCTTCCAGAATTTACAATACATAATTCCTCTAAAATGGATCGCTACGCATATCTAGAAACACATGTGATAGCTTAATGCAGGTCTACAGTAATGCTGAAAGCTCTTGTAGGAGCTTTCAGCATTGCTTTTGCCCTGCATTAAGCTGTGAACTTGAGAAATTGTTCAGATGAGCAATCGGATAACTCGAACTTTGATTAAGTAATTCGTATGGTTCCTTGAAATTCGAGATACTGAAGTTCAACTGTATTTGTTATACAGAAATTACTCATCGTCCCGTTAGTTCTTATTGATTTTAACTTCTCTCCAAATTTTGCAAAAACTGACCTGTCTGTTTTCATTGACATTATTTTGACAATGTCCCATGATAATAGAACCCATATTATTTCAAATCTAACAATAATTGGTGTTGTCTTAATATGACAAACATAATTTCTTGCAAGTTTTGCAATCGCTTTAACATACTGAGTTTGAATTTATAACACTGTGTCGCAAATAGTTCAGATCTCTATAAGACAACATATAAGGCTCCAAACCGTTTGAAACTGAGAGATTTGTAAACATATTTAAAAAAAAACGTAAATTGATGCAGACAGCAATATCAGCCAATGAGTATTTACTCAGCATGTCAGAGGTTAAGTTTGACTCTAAGATCAGTCCGTTGACATTCACGTCGACAATAACAATTTATATGAAGCCTTACATGTGGCTTAACCCTTCGCTTGCTAATGCGTCAATATACCTACCTGTAAATAGTGAAGACCCAGATGAGACAGCTCCTGCAGGAGCTGTCTCATCAGGGTCTGCACTATTTACAAGTTGATTGTGCAACCAGTGCACTCCACAGCAGTGATTGCACGGCGAAATACTTGTACACAGTGAAGATATATGTAATTATACAACAAGGCATCGGCAAAGAAGGAGAAATGTATTTTAAAATTCAGCAAGCGAAGGGTTAAGGTAGGTCCGTGGTTATACCCGGGTGAAACAATGCAATTTGATCCATACAATGAACGTCCTCTGAGGTCCTTGTTAACGCTTTTGAAGATGTCGTGCTGAGATGAAGTTTTCGTAATTTCCCTTGAGCTTTTATACATATCACGCCTACTCCTGTTAACCAATCTTAACATGCTTGTTTATTTGAGTAATATGTATTTCTAATGTTTATGATTTCCATTATGAAGGGTGTTCCTACAAGAGATGTTTTACCGATGTTGACTTCCATGACTGACACTGATTGCCTTTGCAACTTTCAAGGACACTAGGCATACAATCTTGGCATGAAATAACGACCATGGGGTTTCAAACAATACATCATTACAACCAGTGTAGACCAAAGTTTGTCACATTGAAACATCGACATTAGACCAGGATATGCAGTGTTTGCCAGGTACGTCAGAGCATTGCAGACACCAACAAGATGTATTTGCAAATCTAATACCGGTCTACATTTCTTGCAATTAAATGTAGTTTGGAAACTCACATAGCGCCTGTTTAACCCTTTATGTGCGAGAACCTCGTATAAAATACATTTGCAAACAGGGTGAACCAGGATCCATGCTTATAAAGCTTTTAGTTGAGTCTGAGTACGTTCTCAAGCTTTTGATTGGTCAGATTTGAGCCTCTGGCTCAAATCTGACCAATCAAAAGCTTGAGAACTCAAATCTGACCAATCAAAAGCTTGAGAACGAAACTCAGACTCAACTAAAAGCTTTATAAGCATGGACCCAAATGACTTCTGAGCGAACCTTTTGATAAGGGTCTGCACCACTTATACAGATCATTTTCTGCAGTGAGAGATACAACCGTTTGTTTAATAGATACTCATAAAAGCTGGAGCCAGATCTAAGTATGTATACAGTAGATGTAGGGTTTAGACTTTAACCCATACCCTCATATTGACGACTTTTGACGACTCTGTAAAAGTCACATTGTGAAAGCATTGTGATAAATAGAGCTATACAGGAGCAAATGATCTGTTTATCACAATGGTTTCAAAACTACAAAATTCTAAAAACAAATCCTTTTCTCTTGTTAATGCTCCTTTTCGGTAGATATATTCATAGAGGTTGGATCTAATATTAGCCTAATATGAGGAAATGGGCTAACCGAGCAGCATTTCCTAGAGGTATTATGCATAGACAAGTACTATTAAATACAGTTTAACATCTCTAAAGTGATTGCTTAACTTTTACTCCATAAATACGCCTTTCTGCACCTTTGCAAACAAATAGGAGCCGTCTGATCAGGGTTTGCTCTGTTTGCTTATAATAGAATCTGGATATGAGTCTGCAGTTTCTGCCAAGGCTTAAAAGGTCTGTGTCCATATGCTATTATAGCAGTTAATCTAATTAATATTCATGATGTCATTTTTTTCTTACATATATATTCATTGAGTAAAGGGTTAATAAATAAGCATGAGTTATCTCAAAAGCCAACAGCTCCTAATGGAGCTTTCTGTTCAATTTTCGTTCTGCATTAAACTACCGCCTGACATTAAACTCCAAAGCTATACCTCTTCTGGGTGGCCAGATTAGAGGTTCAGTATTGTCAATTGTAAATGATGTACAGTTATATTGAAACATTATCCATATACTGTAAAACCTCTCTATAACGGCCACTAAATTGTGTTAATTAGTTGGTATGTATTTAGGGCAGGGGAAAGTAAAACAGAACGCTCCTATACATGTAGGAGCGTTTTGTTTTACTTTCACCTTGCTTTAAGCAGCTACCTGCCTTTAACACAAAACACTTGGTGTAATTTAGTGGTCGTTATAGAGAGGTTTTACTGTATGCTATAAACGAAAACTCAGAAGTTGGTTAAAAGAAATGATCGTTTACAGCATCTACGTACATTTTGTGTAGTATATGTCATTGTTCTGGGTGACAAATGTTGGAATTACACATATAGTTAAAATTATTGTTGGTGAGTATTCAATAAACATGTTCTCAAATTAGAGGCGATTGGAATAACCAATAGTATTTAGTATCGCTCCTATGTTCAATAACTGAATGACCTCTTAACCCTTTCCTCCATAGGCTATTTTTAGACCCAACCTCTTTGAATGAATGCACCAAAATGGAGCATTTACTAGAGAAAAGGAAAATGTTAGAATTGTGTAGTATTGAGATCATTGTGATAAATAGAGCATTTGCTCCTATAGAGCAAATGCTGTATTTATCACAATGGTTTCAAGAAGTGACTATTACTGAGACGTAGAAAGGCGTATTTATGGAGGAAAGGCTTAAGACAGGCTCTTCTGTAATACAACAAAGATAAGTCAGAACGAATGAATGTTGTCAGTACTGTGAAACTAACACCTAGAATAAACTAGCATGGACCTTTTTAGTTACAGTAACAATGTTTCAAATGAAATAGAATACTGCCTTAACTTTTTACTCGACGAATATTCGTGTAGGATATATTTCTCATGCATATTAATTAGAGTACGTTTTTATAATAGCATGTGAACACATACAAAGATCTTGTATTATACCAGGAGTCGTTTGATTGGTCTACTCGGTTTACCAAGACGTTATAATGCGTATACAGTAAAACCCCTCTAATGCGACCACTTCATGAATAAACATGGCTGTCTTTATGAGCAGGTGGTTGCTTAATGCAGGACGAAAGTTAGAGGAGCTTTCTGCATAACTTTCGTCCTGCATTAAGCTGCCACCTGCATATAGCACCCATAATCATACCTCTTTTAGGTGGTCGCATTAGCGGGATTTTACTGTATTATGTATAGAGAGTGTGTGTAAAAAGTTTATCCCTGATACGAACGTTTCTAAGACAGATCTTGCAGCAGAATATACACGCACACTTATAACTATAAAAACTGTATTTAAGATTTTTCTTTTAGTCCATTGTAGAATAAAACCTGTTGACGATTTCGTTACGTCATCAACGTAGCCTATTCTATTTGTATAGGCATTTATTTTAAATTGAATGCGCATAATCACACCCACTATTAGAATAAAACCTCGTAAATCTCAACAAATGAAATACTTAAGGAACAGGAACAATGATTTGTATTATTGAACATTCAAGTGACAGCCGAATCGAATTCTGATAATAGAGGTTGACTTCCACTGGTTTCACTGAAGCATGGTTAATATAGATGGAACATACACACATGCAACGTTCCCTTGACTATACTGTGCAATATGATCACCAGTGGCATATTAGCACGTAATGTCTGGGCTTGAATTCAACGATACATCCCGGGCTAAATAATCAGCAATATTCCCTTATGTATTTGTTTGGCTCCAAGGTTCTATTATCATTGTAGATAATTGATAAATGTACAAGATAGGAATCAAACTAACATAGTTGCGATTTCCTCGAGCTTTAGTATGATATAATCTTTGTGTGAATCTCATGGTATATAATGGCGATAAGCTTTGTCTTGTCCAGAGTTCCGTAAAACCTTCTCGTACTGACAATTGTCGCTTATCTGACCACAGTACTGTAGAACCTGTCTTAAGCGGCCTTTCATTTATTGAACACAGGAGTGTTAAAAGCAGGTTGTTGCTTAATGCAGGACAAAAGTAATACAGGAACTTTCTACATTACTTTTGACCTGCATTAAGCTACCACCTATTTTACAGACCCATAATGAGACCTCTTTTTGATGGCCGCTTATGACAGGTTCGACTGGATGTTCATTAGACAGAGCCGTTGAGGTCTACATAGTATATGTAGGTCTAGGCGACTTAACAGTCCCTGTAGGAATTGTATAGTTATTGGCTACTCTGTTCGCTAATGAAGTAATATAGATATACTGACTTTACAGTTTCTTCCATGGCCAAGCGTTTCCATGTGCATAATTATGCCACTTCATAAATTCAATTAAATCATATATTGTATGTTTCGTGATACCGGTATTACGCGTTAATCGAAATGGAGATCACATTTTCTCCGCATTTTCTCCGCATTTTCTCCGAATATTTGGGATGCATTTTTGTTGTTATAAATTGTACTGTAGTAAATATTTATATCTGTCAAATATTTGCCCAAACAGTCTATACAGTTAGAAAATTAAAAGAAAACACGACATGCCCATGCATGCCATTTTTGTGTCAAACTGAATGCGTAATACTCTACGTAATCTCACATCATGTGAGTGTGTAGTGATATCAATTGAACTAAGCTTTGTGAAAGAATAGTAATTGCTCCTCATTAAGTATAGCTGCTAGTTGCATTGGTTTTCGTCAGAATTCGGAATAATAGCATACAATCAATTATCGTACTTTTACATCCTTCGCAAGTAATATTATGTACTTGGTTGATCGTATGTTTTAAAAACATATTATGGCAATGACACGGATGCGAAATGTTCTGAAAACTTAACGAGCCGCCATAGTGAGTATTGATTTAATTTCTCTAAGAAGGAGATAAAAATGGTCCTGTCATGTTCGATTGTCAAAAGGAAATGTATTCTGAAATTGAACTATGCTAGTTTTATATCTGTTTGCAAAACTTATTTTGGAAGATTCAGTACATTAAACCACAAAGTAAATGCAGACTGTATTACTCCGTGATTAAACGTATCAAATAGCATTTCAAACCAAGCATGTGTTTCCCTTCCTACAATAGTTAAATCTTATTTCTACAGATTTTCTTAATTCTTTCAGTGTGGGGGACAGTGTAAACCCAGATGAGATACCTCACATCAGAGTCGCCAATGTTTGCCATGTTACATTTTTCTTTAACCCTTTCTCTGCCAATGCCGGATCTGTGATTACCTATGCCAACCGTTTGGATCCAGATGAGACGCCGAGTAACTCGGCGTCTCATCAGGATTCAAACTGTTTGTTACTGTTACTATGTTTTTGGAACAAAAATGAGGAAAATCAAAAGAATGAAAATTTGTAGCAGACGACAAAGTTAGCAGACGACAGAGTTTGGCAGCGAAAGGGTTAAATCCCTGAATATTCACGGTAGGCTTGACCTGTTTAAAAAATAGAAATATTCCATTTTACAATTCAGCGTTGAAAAGGTAAAAGAAAATCAAATGTTGGTTTTCTTTGTTTTTTTTAATAAGAAGTCACTGTTCACTATCAATTGAAGTAATATTTGTAATCGAACCCTCGAACCCTTCACCAGTGTCATAAGGTTAGAAGACTCGTGTGGTGTACGTTTTTTCGCTCTAATGGATTTCAGAACCGTCTCAAATAACTTAACTCTTTGCAAAGTAATTTTTCGTCTGCAACAATTGTCGTCTGCTTCGATTCTTAAAATAACTTTTCTCTAATTTCTTTGCAGAAATATGAGCAAGATGACAAACAGTTTGGACCCTGATGAGACGCCGAATTATGCGGCGTCTCATCTGGATCCAAACTGTTTACATAGATAATCATAGTTTCGCCGCTAGCATGCAAAGAGTTAAACAGTGTTTACTGAAATTAGCCCCACTGGGCTAACTGCATGTCATGCAAAAGATGAAATATAATCTCTACATCATTTGGAATTTCCACAGTTTTGTAAAATCACTCATTACCTTAATTACAAAATAATCACATTGTATTTATTTTTATAGTAATACTTGTAATAAAACATACGGCATGAAAATTGCAATGCCGTAAAAACGTAATAATGAGTGAGAACTTCTAGGCAGATGGCTGCTTAATGTAGGGTGAAAGTCATACAGAAAGCAGAGCTTTCTGCATGACTTTCACCCAGCATTAAGCCGCCACATGTAGGATCGATAACATTACGTATTTTAGTGTTCGTATTATTTAGAATTTACTGTAATTGTATTGTGTGGGAATATCGAACAAGTTCAGTTATTGAATTCTACTAATGAGAAGTTCTGTCAGTAACATGTTGTATAAACATTCGTACACCCACTACGAAAATGTAGTAGTGTCAGGTTAATTTTTCAGTTGGTATACTTACAGGAGAGAAATTATACAGGACTTCTAGTCGTTCGTTTTAATCCTATGTTGATGTACAGTAAAACACGATTATTCGAAAACTCAAATACGTATCAGTATTGGTCTTTAAGACAGATGGCAGCTTAATGCAGGGTGAACGTCACACAGAAAACTGCTGTTGGAGCTTTCTGCTTGACATCCGCCTTGAATTAGCAACAATCTGCCTTAAATGTTTAATAATCTTCTATTATACTAACATTTCGAACTTTCGATGATTTTCTGTATCTGTTACTTGTGACGTTATGTAATTACTGAAATAAAACATGTTTACACTAATTGATATAATGTGACGGGTGAACTGTCCTGTTAATTAGTGTTAATTTGTGTAGGCGCAGTGTAGGCGCAGCAAGGAAATTACTCACATATACATTTCACTCTTCATTGTTATAGACACACTTAATCATCCATAGCTTCAAATGTTCATTTTATATACAGTTACAGAGTTACAGATAAATGTGCGTACTCAGATACTAAAATCGTCATTTCACCACAAAACCCTATGTTGTGACCACTCTTTAGAATCGATCTGTTTATGAGCGCTTGAGACAGGTTCTATTGTATATGGTTGTGATTCTAGAATTATAGCAAAGATACAAAACCATCGATACCAATTCAAGAAAAAAATACTCAGAATGCCTTTAATTGATAGTTTTTTACGTGAATATTGAACAGCTAAATGGTTAACCGAACACATCAAAGACCGTTAGCGCTGTAGAAAATCTACGCATTTATTTGGTACTATGTTAATCACCATAATACGTTGACATTATTGTGCTGCCTGTAGGCGAAACAAACATTTGTGTTGGAAGCTATAGTACGTATTGTACATTGGTGCTCAAAACTATGATACGCATCGTATATTGGGTGTTCAAATCTACAGTATGTAACAAACATTTGTGTTCGTATCGTAAATTGGTGCTTACAATACAATACAATACAATACAAAAATTTTATTTAAAGTCGGTATGTCATATAACAGTAAACATTAGCTATGGATAGCTATTGACCGACATCACACACACACATATAGATATATATAAAGGTTACAAGTAAGCATAGCTTAAAAGCACATATATAAGATTACACATGATATCCTATCCCTGTAGTAGGTAGTGATACAGCATAAGTAAAGCCTAAGAGAGAAACATGGCATATTAAGAGGCTTTTAAAATTGGGTAGCAAAGCAACACAAACCTGCAAACATGCACCTAGTACATAAAAAGCACATTAAGAACAGGATAACAATGCAACATGGCACAAGTATACATTTCACAGGCAGACATTAAAAACATATACATTTTTTAAAGCAGCAGAAGAACAAAAACAAAACAAATGGGTAAACTAGGAACTGTTCTTACAGTAAGTGCAGTGGCAGCTCTCCCCGTTCCAGGTGTTTACCAAGCTCCGATATTGATTAAAATTTGTTTCTTATCTGAAGTGTTGAGGAAATGAGTTCCAGAGCTTGGCTGCACTGTAACGGAATGAGCTAAGACCGTATTTGCTTGTTCTTACCCGAGGAATTTCTGCTGTATTTGAATACCTAAAAGAATAAGAACCATTTTTAATTTTGACAAGGTCATGTAGATAAGCAGGTGTTTCTTTATTTATAATATTAAAAGTTTCCAGAGCCATGGTTCTTAATCGGCGGATTTTCAGAGAAGGTAGTTTAGATTTTAAAAGCAATTGCTCATAATTTGAATTATAATCGTTATAGATGAATCTGAGTGCTCTTTTCTGAATGTTCTCCATTTTTTTAGTGTTTACTTCTCCACAGAAATGCCAAGTTAAAGGACAGTAATTGAAATTTGATAAAATAAAAGAGTAGTAGATATTGAGTTTTCCTAGTTTACACAAGTATTTACCAATTTTTTTGAGTACATTTAACTGTCTAGATACTTTTTTGCATATATTTGAAACATGTGTATTGAAATTGAGTTGAAAATCTATTGTAACTCCTAGTACTTTTACTTCATCCTCACAGTGAATTGTATTATTGTCCAAATTAAAAGAGATATTGCAGTCCTTTGTCTTTTTACCTATCGCTAGAGCTTGGAATTTCTCTGGATTAGCCTGCAGTTTATTCACGGAGAACCATTTAATAAGAGATCTGCTGTCTTTTTCCAGCCTTGTAATTACATTTTTCAGATCAGCATCAGAGTCAGACAGGGTGTTATCATCAGCATAGTTATACAGATTACAATTTTCTACAAAATGGAATATATCATTAATAAAAATATTGAACAGAACCGGACCTAAAATAGAGCCTTGTGGGACACCTTTATATATCTGTAGAAAGCTACTTTTGTCTGTTCCTAGTTTAACACATTGATTTCTGTTGTTTAAATAGCTAGCAATCAAATTTAAAGCATTTTCTGAAAGACCATAACATTTAGGTTTTAATAAAAGTAAGTCGTGTGGAAGACAGTCAAAGGCCTTGGACAAGTCCATTAGAATAGCAGCTGCATATTTATTGTTGTCCAGGGCCTGTTTCCAGTCTTCTATAATCTTTAGGAGAGCTGTTTGGCATCCATATTTTTGTCTGAACGCTGATAAAAATAAATTGAAATGCTGTTCAAAGAAATCAAGAAGTTGAGTATTTATAGCCTTTTCGAAAAGTTTTGAGAAAACAGGCAATATACTAACTGGGCGATAATTTTCTTTATCCAGAGTACTCTTCTTTTTATGAATTGGAGTGACTTGCGCAATTTTTAGACTATCTGGGAAAACTGATGTTGCAAAAGATTTATTTATAAGACTAGTAACTGGGCTTAAAATGGATGGTTTCGCTAATTTTACGAGTTTTGATGAAATATTGTCATAGCCAGTTGCATTTTTAATATTAAGCTTGTTTATTTGCTGACTGACAAAAATTTCACTTACAGGTTCAAAAGTCAAGTCTGTTTCTAACTGTTTGTTCCTTTTGATAGCTGTTGCACTGGGGTGATTCTCATCTAAATCCACCGAACTATTTCCAATATCTTTAGCAACATTAACGAAAAAGTTATTAAAAACATCACAAGCCTCTTTCTGATTGTTTATCAAATTTCCATGCTCAAGTAGTACTGTATCCTTTCGTTTTGTGCACCCTTTGTTTGTTAAAAATGGTTTGACCGTTGACCAAAAGTTAGTGGATTTACAGCCACCAATACATCTATCTATAAAATATTTATTCAGAGATTTCCTTTTAAGACTTGTTACCAAATTTCTTTGTTTACGAAAATTTTCCCAGTTTTTAGTATTCCTGTTTTTGTTGAATTCATTCAAGAGCATTCTTTTTTTAAAAATTGCTTGTTTCAGAGCTTTATTCATGAAAGGGGCAGGTTGACGTAAAACTTTTTTCTTCTTTATAGGTGCATGCTTGTCGGAAACTTCAAGAAAAAGTTTGCTAAAATCATCATAGATGGCATTTGTATCATTCTGATTAAAATTTAACTGTGAAATTTTACTGGTCAAATCATCATTAAAATCAGCTTCATTAAAATTTCTAAAACTTCTGTATGAATAAAATTTAGACTCTGCTGTCTGTGTTTCTTGTTTTAACTGCACCCCAATGATGTTATGGCAGTCACTCAGACCACAGTTAAAATTGCACACGTTTTGAACATGACTTTTCCTGTTAGTTAACATAACGTCTAAAAGTGTTGGGTTACTATTTGGAGGAAAACATGTTGGTTCATGAACAATATTCTCCAAATCAAAAATATCACAGACATTTTTCAAAGGTTGGCACTTGTCTTCCTGAAGCATATTAAAATTCATATCCCCTATAACCAAAACATTATTGTAGTTATTAAAGCATTTGTCAAGAACAACATCACAGTCGTCTTGAAAAACATGGTTTTTAAGAGAAGGTGGTTTATATGTTGCAATGATATTCCATTTAACAGACTGTAGTTTTACTTCAATACTTATACTTTCAATATTTTTAAATTCAAATTCAGATTTTCTTTCTCCAGCAATATCAGATCTATGATATGCTAAAATACCTCCTCCGTGACTGGTTCTATCAGCACGCCACATATGGTACCCATCTACTGCAAACTGTGCATCTGGAAAAGAATCATCTATTTTTGTCTCTAATATAAACAACAGGTCAACTATATTTTTTATCAGGAGTTCTTCTATACTATAAAATTTGTTACGAAAACTGTTTATATTTAAACAAGCACATATAAATCTCTTTGGGTTTTGTTTCCTCAGATCAGACAAAGAGTCAAAAACATCCATGTTAGCTTGGTCTATAGAGTGTGTAGACTGGTTGATATTGTCACAAGATATGTCAAAAAAGGAGTCAGAAAATTGGCACTTAGAGCACTGGTTGCAGATCCAAGGTTCGTCTGTGGTTGATAACGATTCATATTCTGATGGCGAAATATTTGCACATTTAATATGTACCCAGAGGTAGCATGCGTCACAGTAGATGGCTCTATGGGTTTTAGCGACTGGTCGATAGCTTAAAGCCATAGTAAGTAACAAACACTGGTGTTCAAAGTTACAGTACGTAACAAACATTGGTATTCAAAGCTACAGTATACGTAACAAAACATTGGTGTTCAAAGTAACAATACGTATCGTGCACTGGTGTTCAAAGTTACAGCGCGTAACAAACACTGAAGCCGACATTACTTGTTTCTGTGTGTTTGTTATAACAAATATAATTGCAAAAATCTCAAGGTTCAAAAGGAAATTCTGAAATGGTAGTACAGTAAAACCTCTCTATTTCGGACGTTCAAATTAGCATTAGTATCGGTCTGTAAGGCAGGTGGCAGCTGAATGCAGTGTGCTTCTCTTCTAGAATTCCGGTTAAGTGGGGTTTACTGTATAATTATATCTTATATAATGTCATAAAAGCGCTTACACGTTCCCTCGGTGATTTTAGCTATGTTTGAATTGTTAGCATTGCGGAATGTTCACAGCATCAACCATAACTGTTATACCTTCCTGTGTAAATTTGACTGTGTTAATGAGTTCTTATGATTAGGCACACATAATGCAATACACTTAATATTGAAATATTCACGCGATTACTTGTTGTTCCATTGTACCAATCCATTGGGAAATGCTTGCCATGTTTCATACATATTAAACACGCCGATATTATATGTCGTAATAGTTCATGGTGACCTGTTTCTCGTTCCGTGACCCGTGTGGTGGTTAGAACTATCGTTAGCCAGCATGTCAGCATGTAGTATATCTAATTGTTTCCTGCGATACAACTAGCATAAAGGGATAGCGGAATTAAATGTCAATCTCAAGTATTTTACGACACAAAGATATACATTTCTATGACAATGGAAATAACAATAGAACAAGTCTGATTATATTGTCATCGAATCCATATTCCTTGCATCTAAGATGGCAACTCATCTAAATAATTTTATTGATAAATGGTCGGAAAGATAGTATATCGAATGTATAATTCCCGCTGTATCAGGGCAAACGGTATTTGTAAAATGATATGCATTGTAGTGAAAATATTGCATGTCATAACAATTGCCTTGTAGTACATACACTGGAACCTCGGTCCCTGAGAGTTTTCACTGTTTCTCATACACATCATTTTCTCCAGTGATAAATGTTGATACAAACTTTTGTTTAACCCATTACCTCATAGGCTATTTTTAGATACAACCTCTATAAATAAATCTACCGAAAAGGAGCATTAACTAGAGAAAAGGAAAACTTTAGAATTTTGTAGTTGAAACCTTTTGTGATAAATAGAGCATTTGCTCCTACAGGATCAAATGCTTTATTTATCACAATGGTTTCACAAAGTGACTTTTACAGAGTCGTCAAAAGTTGTCAACATGAGGGAAAGGGTTAATCAATATTCAGAAACGGGGGTGCTGTTTTAATTATTCATCAGGTCACGAGTTAATAAAGTTTGCAGTTTAGATTACACCAGCAACTTCATATCATCCTAGTAGTTTGCACTCATTCAAAAGATCGGTAAACATACCAACCAGGCATTCAAAATACTGTGTATTAACCCTTTCCCTCATACAAACGCCTTTTTACGCATTTGCAAACAAAGTAGACCCTGTTTGCTACTAAAATTTGATATTTGTTTCTAAAGTTTATAAAATGTATCTAATAGTACACGTTTCCATATTTCAGTATAACTATTTTGTCCGTGAATTTTAGTAGGTATTGAAAATTGGACTAGGGTATCGGTTTAGCAAATCGTCGTCGAGTTTGCGATAAACATGTAAACCTATTCGTATTTAAAACATATAGTTCATACCGCAAAAGCTGTTAAAAATAACGTTAACTTTCAATTGACATATTGTTAATTATTTTGTTAATCTCAATCGGTACTAATCATTTTCCAGTTCTCCAGCTGTATTTCATCAAGCATGTTTTATCAGATATTTGCGATAATAAGCATGGATATTGCTATTTCATTTTCACTTATAATATATAATTGCATAAAATTACTATAGAGAATGAAAACCTTCGTTTTGCAAATCCCCAGGCAACGCAGTTGTGAAAACTCGCTGCAATTATTTCTAAAGCTCTTAAATAGGTAAATTTAATATTAATTTTATATTCACTTACAATAATACACTAACCTGTTTAGAAACGCAGAACGATGACACTGTACCTAATTGAAAATGACAAATATTATATAATGAACAAAGAATGGTAATTCGATTAACACTATGTGAAACGTGAGAAATGTTATAAATGATGTTAAAAAATAAACGATTGGACACAGCAAATTCTCACTAATGCAACCAGATAATTTATGAGCACAGAAGTCAGTAAAGCGTTCGGTTGCTTAACCCATTACCTCATAGTCTCTTTTAGGCCCATTACCTTATATGTTATTTCAAACCCAGCCTCTTTGAACATATCTACTGAAAATGAGCATTTACTGAAAACAGGAATATTTTAGACGTTTAAAACAATTGTGATAAATAAAGCATTTGCTCGTATGGGGCACATGCTATATTTATCACAATGGTTGCAAAACGTGACGTTTACAGAAGCATCAAAAGGCGTTAACATGAGGGAACTTAATGCGGGACGAATGTAATGCAGAATGCTCCTGTAGGGGCTTTTTGTATAACTTTTGCCCTGTATAAAACTATCACATGTTTTAAAAATCTAGACTTATACTTGTTTTGAGTAGTCGTATTAGCGAGACCTAACTGTATTTTGCATTACAGCAAGTGTATGTATTGTTATTTCTTCAAGCTCATCTTCGTATTTCCTTCGGTTGACACATTTTACAATGTTCGACTTGGTGCCTTGTAGTTTGACGTTATTATATTGTTAAGTATATATTACTGGAGACAGAAATTCAGTACGGTCGAGCGATGCGGTCTTCCCAAAGGGCTTTACTTCAGCTGTTTAAATAAAATGTCAGAATGTGTTATTATCATTTAACAAAATTGTGTCACGCATTTTTTCCCGTTTGTCTTTAATATTCAGCTGACTAAACACATTACGTAGCAGCATATATCGTTCTGCAATTGCTTCAATGAAGCCGTCAGCATTTAAATGACAATGTTAATTGATCTAGAATAACGCTAGGTACTACCTTAATGTTCTAGAATATGTCTCCTTGTTTTCTCACATTATTCGAAATATTGGTAAGGTGATTCATGTAACTACAAATGAAAAATTAATACAGCCATACACTGTCTACTCCAATAAATTTATAAAAGACAATAAGGCGATGAAGCCATGATTTTAACAGTTGAGTATCAGAATAACTTCTTTATTTTTCCACCAAAGCATATACTGTGACCCCTCTTTAGAATCGTCTCGAAGAGACTATTCGGCAGAGCGGTCACGGTATCGGGATTGATGGAGAAATGAAGATTTTAGTATTTGAGTACGCACCATTATCTGTAGCTCTGTAGCTCTGGTTGAGTATGAGTTCAATCTGGTAATGGAATAAGACCGTAGGAGACATTTTGCAGTCCCAACGTTTAATAATACGGTATCTGACAATAATCTATAGCCATATCAGCATGTAGTGATAATATTCAAGACACAATCAGTGCAAATTAATACAGTGATACAGTGGAGTCTATATAATTGTTTACTGTTATTTTTTAGTAATCATCCTTTACCTGTTGAATATTAAATGCTAAACACTGAAATAGATAATACCATTAGTATATTTATTAACTTAATTTTATAAAGTCGTATGGATACATCATATGTTGGTATTATTAGAAACTGTTGAATCAGATTTATATACTTTCATAGACAAACAAAGTAGACCCTGAGCATTTGGTTCCTAGAGGAACTATCTTATCTGGATCCACTCTGTTTGCAAAGGCCTAAGAAAGTGCACGAGGTTAAGAGTTTAACACATTCCCTCCTAGTGACACATTTTGGTGCCTCTGTAAATGTCACATATTGGAACCATTGTGATAAATAGAGCATTTGCTCCATAGGAGCAAATGCTGTATTTATCACATTGGTTTTAAAACTACACAATTCTAGAATATCTCTTTTTCTATAATTAATGCTCCTTTTCGGTAATTTATTCAATGAGGTTGTGTCTAAAAATAATCTAGGAGGGAATGGGTTAAAGGTTTAACATTGCATTTAACCAATAATTAATAACATCGAGCACAAAATGTTAAAGACATATAGAAAGTCTTGCAATATGTTTAGTAAAACTGGCATACTTGATTCCTTAAACTGATAGAATCAGACGCTTACAAAAAATCAATCCAAACGATTCAAAAAATATAACTATAGACTAGAAGTCAGGAAATTTGGAAATGAAACACGAAATTGTAGCTCATTATAGTTGAAATTATATTGTTCAAACGTCGCATTGAATCTATTCCACCAATGTTTCTTGCGGATATAAGTTCCAACCAATATATATAAAACCCATTCAGCATGGACACAACATATTAATTTACATTGGTCACTATGGTCAGTTTTTACTCTACTCATATTTAACGTCTCTCTATCATAACCTCTCACGGCGAGTATAATTCTGGACTTTTAAAACAGATGGTAGCTTAATGCGGGGTCAAAATAATGCAGAAAGTTCCTATAGGAGCTTTCTGCATTAATTTGAATATGCATTAAGCAACCACCTGCTTTTACTGACTCCTTTGTTATAAACCATATTTTCCCATTAGCTTGACGTTACTATATTATACGTAAATAATCTATGCTTGAATCAGTGAAATCAAAGGTAACTGATATCATTTGAACGACCAAAATATTAGAAGTTAAGAACCCTCTTCAGACACGCAATGCAATGAAAATAACAGCGTTAATCCTCTACTCCATAAATAAGCGGTTTTATGCCCTTACTAACAGGGTAGACACAGATCAGACGGCTCCTATTGGAGCCGTCTGATCAGGGTCTGCTCTGTTTGCTTATGGTATGATATATGTCTGGTTTTTGCAGTTCCAGATTTGGCAAAAAATTCACGTGTTTATATGCCATTCTAAAAATTAATGTAATTGATATTCGTGATGCCATCATTTCTTTCATGAATATTCATGGAATTAAGGGTTAATACAAATGTTAGCTATCTTACAACGTGTTGTGAGCTCTCTGCTTTCTAATGAATATAATAGTCGGGTGCTTTATAAGCAGAGGATTGGTGCTCTGGTTTTCGAATTGCACGGATGGACGCAATTATATGAAATTACCATTAAAGTTTCAATGTGGAGATAATGTCAATACCACTCACTTTAATTCAATTTACCATTATTCGGTGAGATATTTTTTGCACTAAATAAGCCCATGTGGTTTGGCAAGCTCACTTAAGCCACTGACTGCTGTTAAACGCGATTTAACTGGCATTTGCAACCGGTTTGGATTCATATGAGACATCGAGTGACTCTTCTAATCAGGATCTAAGATGTTTGATATTTTGTCAATTAGTTACTAAAACGTTTAAATGAATCGAAAGTAAATAAAACAAATGTTGATGATGGTTTGGGCGGACATCATGGCTTAAGCTTGATACGGGTTAAATGATAAAAGGAATATAATTACAGGAACCCAGTTGTTCCACTTTCGCTGCCAAGTATTGTCGTCTGCAAACTCCGTCGTCTGCTTAAAGTTTCGATTGTTTACTTTTCCCTCCTATTTAGAACAAAATAGCAAACAGTTTGGATCCTGATTACAGGCGTAGTTTCTCGGTGTCTCGTCTAGATCGAAACTGTTTTCCTAGGTAATCATAGATGCAACATTGGCAGCGAAAGAGTTAACTCCATCGCACGAAGGAAACAATGAAACTGGTTTCAATTTAAGCTTGTCAACTCTCATATTATAACGAGGAGGTGATTCGCTCTCATGAAATCTTGCAAACCACGAAATCAGCCCAAATCATAGTTCTGTAAGTACAGAAGAATTTGTTCTACTCAATCATTCTTTTATTGAACATAGGAGTTTTAAAAACAGATGGTTCCTTAACTCAGGGCAAAAGTAATGCAGAAAGCTCATACCTGTTTACAGACCCATAATTAGACCTCTTTTTAATGACCGTTTAATACAGGTTCATCTATAATGTTATTGTCATCGCCGATATCATTGTAATCAACATATATTCATCTTTCATACGCTCTTGATTGTGTATATGTTGCAGCAGTGCAGTCTGGAGTAATGTACTGGCCGAATGCCTCCTTGTGTATATGTTGCAGCAGTGCAGTCTTGAGCAATGCACTTGGCGAATGCCTCCTTGTGTATGTGTTGCAGCAGTGCAATCTGGAGCAATGCCTCTTTGATATCTCGGTATGCTACACAGTTTAAATGATTGAATAACATTCCGTCAATTATTTAAACTCGTTTGCAAATTTTTTTCGATAGTCGTGATTGGATCTCAAATGCAAATCAGTTAGATCATAATTACGTTTAACACTTATTGTGCGGGAACTGAGTATATACTACCTTTGCATACAGTGTTAGCCCAGACTAAAAGGGTCCTGGGGAGACTAAAAAGATCCTGGGGATGGGTTTCGATCAGGGTATGCACTGTTTGTCATAAAAATATTGTTTTAGTGATAAACTCTCATACAGCCTTCATTTAATTAACATTCAGAAATGGAGAAACAAGTTTATATTGTTCGGCAGATGATTGGGTACGTGTACGTGCGTGATTACTGATACGTTTAAGCCATTCCCTCATAGGCTATTTTAGATAAAACCTCTTTGAATAACTGCACCGAAAAGGTGCATTAACTAGAGAAAAGGAAATGTTTTAGAATGTTGCAGTTGAATAAACATTGTGATAAATAGAGCATTTGCTCCTATAGTAGCAAATGCTCTATTTATCACAATGGTTTCACAACGTGACTTTTACAGAGCCGTCAAAAGTCGTCAATATGAGGGAATGGGTTAAATGGCGAGTTAATGGTTATTATAGATCATCGGAGAATTGACAGTGAAAAGACATGACAAAGAATGTTAAGCCTTCTTTGAATGTGAGTTTCCAAGTGGATTAATCTATCATTGTTTAAATGCACAGTTCATTAAGTATGAAAGGGTGTACTTTGTGAGAGCATGGATTTTTAATGATAAACAGTGTAGATCGTGATCAGAATAGTCCGCTGAGCTGGACCTACAGTTTTCAAATGACATGCTGTTCTACAGAATTTCCGACTACTCCTGTTTCTGCTTTCTATTATGCAAAAACAGTAGACCCAGGTCAGACGGCTCTAGTAGGATTGGATGTGTCTGCGAAACGACAATACCCTGGAGAAGAATAGCATTAGAGGAAGCATGTGTGTATGAAAAACTAGTGCAACATCAGACATTTTGAAACACATTTTGTTTAGAAATACCATTCTGATCTGGGTCTACTTTGTTTGCAAAGTCGTAAAAAGGGCGTATTTTGGAGTAAAGGGTTAATACAAGGGTTAGAGTAATTATCATTGACAATTGGTGTAATCTGGCATGAATATCCATAGATTAAAGGGTTACGAAAAGGAGACTTTCCTTGTCAGTAGTTTAAAGTAGAGAGCTTAATGGCGTGTTTACCTGTGTTAATACACGTGGTTATGGTACTGTTCTTTCTGTAGTACGTATTGCCACGTATTGACTCTTGTGTTAGTGTAGGTATCCTTGACTTTAGCTTACTCTCATCCGAGATGCCACGTGTATGAAACGACATCAGGAACGTGAACGTACTTATCAACCATGGAGGGAGATTTTTAACTATGTGTTAACTTGGAAACATTTAACACATGGCAGAACCAATTGCCTAATATTAAATATATAGTAATTGAAATAAGCGTGTCGGATTATTTCAATAGTAATGTATAAATTCAAAAATAAACAGAATGACATTATTTCATTTTTATAATTTTAATCAAGTTCATAATGACATTACTGTTAGTTTTCTGCTCGATTATGGATCATAGGAATTGATTCAGTCGATCAAATATTTCTGTACGGAAATAAACTTTCAAAAGCAGGGCTGGTGTAATAAAATACTTAAATCAACACTCAATTAATATTTACTAAGGTGAATACATTCATTGTGGATGAAACATTTTCTCAATTATGCTTATGAATGATGTTAGGAGCTTAGATTGTATAGAGTGTCACGGTTGTGTTATTGGGTATTACGCAATCAAATATCTGCCACTATATCCTGCTGTACACGTGCAACATGGTGAAATGGTTGTGACTCGACTGGGACTCGACACCAGGGCCTTTGGCTTACCATGACAATACTCTACCGATTGAGCTACCAAACACAAAGTCTAAAGCCTATCAACTGTTTCACTACAATCTCTACCCGGCTGCACACACCCCCTCTACACAAGAGTTTGTCCCGAATTCTTACTCAAAGAACACTCCACGAGTTTCTTATTATTACAGTTTTTATTCTATATATAAATCATATACGTCGCAGTATATCAGATTTTCATGAGCAACAGAAGTAAAAGTAGTTTGAGTAGTAGTTGGTGTTGTGTTGTTAATGTTCTTGTAAAACATAAGTAGTAATTAGTAGCATAAATAGCAGTAGTAGTACTACTAGTAGTAGTAGTAGTAGTAGTAGACGTAGTAGTAGCAGTAATAGAAAGAGCAGCAGCAGCAGTAGTAATAATAATAGTAGTAGAAGCAGCAGCAACTTTAGTAGTAGTAGCAGTAGTAGTTGAAGTAGTAGCAGTAGTAGCAGTAGAAGCATCAGCAGCAGTAGTAATAGTGGTGGTGGTGGTAGTAGTAGAAGCGACAGCAGCTGTAGTAGTAGCAGCAGTAGTAGTAGCACTTGTAGTAGCAGTAGTAGAAACAGCAACAATAGCAGCAGTAGTAGAAGTAGAAGAAGCAGAAACAGCTGTAGTATTAATAACAGTAGTAGTAGCAGTAGAACACTAAAAACAAGCATTATCATCATTTTTAAGACTGGTTGAGGTTTAATGCAGGGTGAACGCCATGCAGAAAGCTCCTCTATTAGCTTTCTGCATGACTTGCATCCTGCATTAAGCAGTCACCTGCCTTAAACGACATCAAATCATCATAACTAACATTTTAAAGTATCGAGGTTTTACTGTACTTGGTAATTATCATCAAATACGAATATTGTTATTTTCTTTAAAATGCGTAAATGATGTCAAGGTCTGATAAATGCGACAACGGAAATACAGATGTATGTTGTCTAATGGTACTGACATTTAAATTCAATTCCAGAATGCGTTTTGCCTTAAAACATCGGATGCGCTGACTTTTAACTGTTTGTCTGTTGACCTTTCCCAAACAAACAAAATATTTCCTGTATTGTAGCATATTATTTAACTTTTGCGTTTACATGTAATATTACTTTGCAAACAAATAGTACATTAGATATGCAAATTTTGGATTCTTTCATTTCATAAAGCATAATAAAAAGCTTCTTTATATCACTAAATAAATGTAGTGAGTCAGCAACTATGTATGTTTAATGCCATTTAAGGTAGATGATTAAATACGTGTATTAATACAACAGGCTTTATACGTATGCAAAACCAAACTCTATGGAAAAACATGCTATGTTATGAATGTGGTCAAAATGGTCCAGTTCCAAAACGGCCCGATCCATGACGATCCGATCCAAAACGGCCCACTTTATCCCCCAGACCAAATGTCGGGGGTCAAAACGACCCATCTTTGGTTAGTAGGTGAAATTGTAAATTTAGTGGAAAAAATAATTGTATCGGTATAACTGATATTAATACGATAGTGTTCATTTTGATATAATAAATGTATTTTCAACGAACACATTTAAAAGTGTTACACCAAATACAATGTTTGATAAATATTTTGTAATTAGTAATATATACGGGTAATTAAAATTGTTATACGAAAGGTCTAGCCAAGTGGTTGCTAAATGCATGGTATGAGTAATCCATAAAACTCCTAGAGGAGCTCTCTGCATGACTTCCATCCTGCATTAAGCTACCGCTTATCTTTAAAGACCGATAATAATATTTGTTTGAGAGATTGAATTATTGAGATTCGTTTTACAATGATAATACAATGTAGACAATTTCTCTAATCGAATTTTTTGGACATTTTGTTGTACTGGTTGTTTTTATGTTTGAAACCTACGGGTCGATGGAAGATATACTGATTAAAATTTCTTAACCCTTTCCCTGTTCTATATTTATTCCAAATGTCAATACCTACTGAATATTCATGGACAAAATCATTATAATGAAACGTCGAAGGTGGAACACTGTAGCCATTTTAGAAAGTAAAGAAACAGATCTATCAAATTCCATAAGCAAACAGAGCAGACCCTGATCAGACGGATCCTAAAAGAGCCGTCTGATGCGGCTCTACTCTGTTTTCAGATGCGTGAAAAGGCGTTTATATGAAGGAAACAATATTGAGTCTAAATTATATAATAAAACAAAAATCAAAGTAACATTCACAATGTCTTTATTTCTTGCATGATTATTCAAGTAGTAAATGGTCAAGACATGAAAGTATATTACACTGATGTGGCATGCTTGTCACACTAATTTTGTATCTAACTGGATGCATGTTCTGTGGCATGAAAAGTTGTTGTTTCTTCGGGATCTTGTCTGGGCAGACAATAAGCGCAAAATGTTATAACATCGACATTTGGTATCATACGTTTCCAATTCGGATTAATGAATGTATTTTATAAATACTACTGTATAAATATAAATAGTCGTGTTTGTAAGTATAGGTATAATGCACCGAATTAACTATTTCAAATCCTTTGTATGATAAAGCTACCATTGTCATCCGTACATCCTTCCGGTGTCACTTTAAGGCACAATTAGTAAGGAAACCATTTAACTCTTTCGCTGCCAAATTTTGTCGTCAGCTGCGGTTTTCGTTTTTCAATTTTCTTTATTCTTTAAAAAAAACAATCCAAGTAACAAACAGTTTGGATCCTGATGAGACGCCGAGTTACTCGGCGTCTTATCTGGGTCCTAACTGTTTGCATAGGTAATTACCGATGCGACACTGGCGGCGAACGAGTTAAAGAAATAATCATAGTTGCTCACGTGAAACGATCAAGCGGTCACTATCGGATTTTCTCCGATATCTTGCCAATAACTTTAAACGAAGATTATCTTTTTTATCAGAACGCTGCAGATTTTCACCATAACTGCGTTTCCCCTCCAACCAATATTCAACCAATTAGCGTATCATTCTATAATGGTAACAACAGTCAGCAGAAATGTTTGAACCACTGCTGTGTAAACCCCGCTCTTAGAACAGTCGTCCTTAAATACATAAATCAAGTAGTTTGAAGGAGTTTTAGAATTTATTCTCCCTTATAAACTATAAGGAATTATAGTAGCCAATTTTGGCTGCAGACCCTTCCAAGGCGGCACTCCTACGTTCATCCCATGGTCAACTTTGTTATTTTATATGCTTAATGTTAAATGTTTTATGTCTTGATACATGTACGTGTCCCGTTAGGTTTTGTCTTGTGACTGTGTCGTTTTTTGTTTGACGGTGTTTGGTGCCGTGTCCTTTCGTGTGTGACTCTCCCTGTTTGGCGGGTTTTTCAATTATTAATTGTGTAAGGTGCAATCTTTTATTTCAGTTGTACTTCATTTGTTAAAAGCACTTGAACAAAAAAGTTCATGAAATTTACACTGTTATATTCACTGAACCTAGCCTTTGGATACATGTCTTCCTATAATAATTCGCCAGGTTGTAGAATACTACAATACTTTAGTCTGATATACAGTAGAACCTGTCATTTATTGAAAATAGGAGTCATAAAAAGCAGGTGGTTGCTTAATACAGAGCAAAAGTAATACAGAAAGCTCCTGTATGAGCTTTCTGCATTAGTTTTGTCCTGTATTAAGCTACCACCTGCCTTACAGACCCATACTTAGAGTTGATGGGCGCTTACGACAGGTTGAACTGTAAATGTCATTAGTTTTGCAATCATCGTTTCCATTAACCCTTTACCTCAATAACACATAGTAAACAGTAATGACATCATCAATAATATTTCTAACAGGTGGTCACAACATAAGGTTTGGTCGAGAAACAAAGAAGTTATTCTTGAAAATGTTTTAATACAAACATCTTATCTTGTCCTCTGGTAATATGATCACGTACTGAATGCAGAATGTTTACAGACATAATACCTCACGGAATTATCTATTGATGTTCGAAAGAGTTTGTGAAAAATGTTCTGTCAGATTTGATTTGCATGGTATAGACATAGCCCATAAAGATAATATTTCTAAGGAAATCTGTATAATACCGCCTGTTGTCTACCGATAGTTGTCTAATTATGTATACTGTCAGTTTTCTATATAAATTTATAGTTTTGTTTTTCAACGTTAAATGTATTCTTGTCTATCGTAATATAAATCTGGTATTTTGCAATATCAGTCTCCTATAGTATACATTTAGTGTTTTATGTGTTAAACCAAAGCAATTGACATTCTATAATATTTAATCAGTCCGAAGTTTTTTTGTTTTAATTTCTGGAATGATTGTACTTTTTCATTTTTATAGGATTATATGAGAAATTGGATGAGAGTTTTAAATTCAATGTGTTGTTGATAATAAATACAATATGTTATTTTTTTGCAAATTGATCCTACATACATCTCACCAGGATCAGCACCGATAGTCATATTACACGTTCCTGTTTAACCCCCCCCCCCCCTGAATATTCCTGGTAAGCCTAACCTGTTTGAATTTGGAATAGTCATAAATATCATTGTACTTAACCGTTAAAAGACATCGCTATCCAACGAAGTTTATCCATTGCGTCAATGTGATCTTTAACTCGTTCTCTCCTTGGCTATTTATAGACTCAACCTCTTTGAATAAATATACCGAAAAGGAGCATTTACTAGAAAAAGGAAAACATTGGAATTAAGAAGTTTTTATGGCGTTCGCAGCGCCATATACTAGTCGGTCTCTTTACGGCAACGAGTTCACTTGTCTAGTGAACATGCGCAAGACAAAATAGTTTTCTAATCAAGTCTGTAAAATGTTCATGTATTTGTTTACTCTTCATGTATTTAATAATAATTCGCTGTGTGAGATAATTACTACTAATCTACACAAAGATAAACTTTTTAAAAGTCTTGAATTTTAATAAACTCCAAGTACGTCGATGCTCCAGAGTGGGCCCTGTACTTTAATCGGAAGAAGAATAAGAAGACGCGAACGAATATTTTTACCGTAGTTTTCGCAACACCTTGGCGTTCTAAAGCAGAAGGAATATAGCCGAGGTTTCCGATTGCATTTTTATACACATTCGTAACTGATTAGCATATAGACATACATCTTCAGCCAATCAAACTGCCTTTTGCATCGTTTTCGGTCATTTCCGTTTGACCCGTACTCAAAAAATAAATCAACCAATGAAATTCGGAATTCCCATATACACATTTATCACGCATCGAACAGCGTGTTTTGACTATGGCACCCAACCTCAACACAAGTCTAAATCTTACAAGAAGTAAAACCGTAAAAACACGGGGTTCTATCGGCTTATCAAAGTAAGTATTATCCATAGAAGGTTTTCAACACATATTCAATCAAATTATATTCCAGTGTCAATAACAACTGTGAAAATAAGAGTCTCTTCTATGTATCGTGTAACCGCCGAGTCGCCGACAAGTTGTCGTTTGCTCAAGACGTTTGTGTCGTGTAAAAGCGAAAGTAGGTAGCAATTTGTTGAAATGTCTTTCCCAGCTTACAACTCTACTTCTGACTGTAGTTCTGAATTTGAGTTTCATCAGGTTCCAAACAACTACCGTAATTGTATGTACATGTATGGATCTACTTAGTAATTAAAAATAAAAACAGTCTACCTTCAAATTTGTAAGCAGACTACATTTATTCAAAATAAACGAGTGCTGAACATGGAAAAATAAATGTTATGTGTAAGAATTAGTTGAACAAAAAATGTAGGATTATAGGTAGCCTTTGTATCATTTTGATGTTGTGCTTCAGTTTTTTGCATCAGCTTTGGACATGAAAGCATTAATTGACCCCTTGCTTCATGAATATTCATATAAGAAATAATGACATCATGAATATAATAAAGATATTCTTTTGCCATAGTAGAAACTATATATAAACAGCAGATCATGAGATGGCTCCTTTTGTTTCAGTCTGTCATATTTTTATGCCCCCAATCAAGGGGGGGGGGGCTGACTTTGTTGGCTTGGCTCAAACTTTAATGTTGGCAATAACTTTGTAGCCATTGCACATACATACTTCAAACCTGGCATGTCTATGCAACTTACAGAGGCGAACATTTTTTTATTTTTTTTTTATTATTATTTTTTTTGTTTGGGGGGGGGGGGGGGGCTTATTAAAATCAAGGTTATATTACAGTTAAATGTCACATTACAGGTCAAATTTATATTTGTCACAATCAGGGGCATAGTGTTTCACAAAATGTGTTGTTATTACTGTTATCAATTCCAAGACGTTATTGTTATTAACGTGAACATCAACTTCCCCCCTTACACAAAACATCCATATCAAACCCGAACGCCATTATGGCCATTCAGGCCTTTGATTTAAACCATTGAGATAAATATTGTGAAACCATTGTGATAACCATTGTGATATTTATCACAATGGTTTCGAAAATGACTTCTACAGAGGTATTAAAATGCGTCAGTAGGGGGGGGGGATGAGTTAACCTGACCGTTGCAATAGAACATGCCTTAACCGACCATTCATTACATAGGAGTCTTAAAAAGTAAGAAGTTGCTTTAGTTAATGCAGGGTAACAATAAAACAGAAAGCTTTAACATAAACCCTCCGCATTACTGTCGCCATGCATTAAGCTCATATTATCAATGGTCGCTTATGCCTGGCGTCCACTAGAGCGCCGAAGTCTTGCCGAAGGGTTGCCGAATAAATTTTGCTCGATTCGGGAACCATTCGGGATCAGCTTTGTATTCGGGGTCATTCGGCATGTATTCCGCAAGTATTCGGGAAGTGGCTTACGAAGCGTTGCGGAACAGGCACCGAAGCGATGCAGAATCATGCCGAAACCTTGAGGATAACCTCCCGAATGCTTCCCGAATGGTTTCCGATCGTGCGGAAAGGTTGCGGAACCGTTGCAGAACATGCCGAAGGGATGCCGAATCGTTGCAGAAATAAGGCCGAAGGGTTGCCGAATCGAGAGTCTGGGAATATAACGATGTCGCATTTTTGTGTTTTGGAATGGAAAAGATGTCTCGTTGGAGTGGAAAAGATGCCCCCCCCCCCACACACACACACACACACTTATATCTAGTCTAGATTCATTCGGATGGAGCGGATGGTTACCTCCGGCTCCCAACACCTAATGGGCAGTGGATCGGAGTACATGGCACCATTATCATGTAATAAATACTGACAGTTCCTTTACGTCTTGATGAACCTTCTTATGCTTGCTTTATATTAATACATGTGCCCTTTTTAAACTGTATCTATTACCTTCTTCTCCTCTCCATGCATGGTGTCGTACTATTTCAATATATGTTACTGGGGATTGCTTAAAAACCTCTCATAATTAATTAAGAAAGATTCATTTTCTATGTCAGTTCTTAACGACTATTACTCATGTATGTCTTATTTCCATTTCATATCTTAATTTGCATCTAAAGATAGTTCTTATGCTTCTATAGTACAAGTATAGATCCACTTACACATATCCATACTATATGCACACATAGATGTGTTGCAAAATAACAAACTCTATATATGGACCCTTTTTGGGTGGGTCAAACACGAATCCCTTTTTCAAAATCTCCAATGTTTGCAAAAGACAGATACACTCTTTGCAAATATACTACTTGTAAAGGATACACACACATCTATATATTAATATTAATACAAACTCTGTAGACCCTGTTTGGGTGGGCTCAAATACACTCTTAGCAAGTACTTGTGAAGAGCACACACAAACGTTCGCACACACATACATCTACATATAAATGATTCCCTCTCATGTGTTTTATTACGAGTATAAGGGATTTATTATATACATGCTATTTTAAGCTGTTTATAATAGGTAGCAAAAATGAGATGTGTTATATTTTATAGCTATTCCTGTTCTTTATACATGCATTTTATCCATAGGTAGTTAGTAATGGAATGTATTTTGTCAAGAAGCTATTGTTTTAGTCGATAAATAACGTCTAGCTTATGGTAAATAAGCTGTTTTGTAACATCCGATTGTAAGTAAAGTTTCTTGTATATTGTATTTTATATCTCGAAATCCCGTTCTTTTACAGATATAAGTTTTGCTGATATCAGCATCTTCTGAGACTATTCAAGCCCCAGTTTCACGAACATTCTTAAGTAATAACTTAGCTAAGCCTGTTACTTAAAAATATACCAGAGCATAACTTTTCATAAATTAGTGTTTATTTTGTAAAATCAAATTGTAAGACGTTTGTTTAATTGTCATTTAAAGAATACATATTGTATTTGATAATAATTGAGGGTAATCTAAATCAAAAACAGTATTTAAGAATGTGTAACAGACTGGATTTAATTAGATAGTTCATGCACAAACTGTTATTTTCTGTTTAAAAAATATAACATAATGTCTATAAGGATTTTGCTTAGATAAAAATACTTCATATTAAGTATATGAATTGTTCATAATACATTCGGCATGTCTTCCGCGTGGGTTCGGGAACCCTTCCGCGTCTTCGGGAAGCATTCGGGAAGCCTTCGGGAAGCATTCTGCATCGATTCGGCATCATTCTTGAACCGCTCGGGGTGGATAGGAGATCCCGAAGCCTTGCAGAATGACCCCGAATCTACCCCGAAGTCACCGCGAAGGGTTCCCGAGCGTCCCGAAGGATTCCAGAAGGGTTCCAGAAGGTCCCGAAGCCTTCCCGAATAAAAGATTCGGCGTCCAAATTTTAAAACTTTTAAAACTTGGATGCCGAATCTTTTTCGATCCCGATCAGTCCCCGAATCACCCAGAATGGTTCCCGAAGGGTTCAAGAATGACGCGGAAGGGTTCCCGATCATCCCGAAGGCATGCCGAATCATCCAGAATCTGCGATATCCACATTCGGGAACCCTTCGGGAACGATTCGGCGTCCTAGTGGACGCCTGGTCTTAAGACCAGGCGTTCACTATGACGCCGAATGGTTCCCGAAGGGATCCCGAATGTGGATATCGCAGATTCTAGATGATTCGACATGCCTTCGGGATGTTCGGGAACCCTTCCGCGTCATTCCTGAACCCTTCGGGAACCCTTCTGGGTGATCGGGATCGAAAAAGATTCGGCATCCAAGTTTTAAAAGTTTTAAAATTTGGACGCCGAATCTTTTATTCGGGAAGGCTTCGGGGACCTTCTGAAACCCTTCTGGAACCCTTCTGGACGTTCGGGAACCCTTCGCGGTGGATTCGGGGTCATTCTGCAAGGCTTCGGGATCTCCTATCTACCCCGAGCGGTTCCAGAATGAAGCCGAATCGATGCGGAATGCTTCCCGAAGGCTTCCCGAATGATTCCCGAAGACGCGGAAGGGTTCCCGAATCCACGCGGAAGACATGCCGAAAGTATTATGAACGATTCATATACTTAATATCAGGCTTAACTTATTAGGGGTATTACTCTTACAGATAGAGAAGATAAGTGATATATTTCTAAACAGAAAATAACAGTTTGTGCATGAAATATCTAATTAAACCCAAAAATGAATTTGATAAAATTCTTAAGTCTATTACAAATTCTCAAATATTGTTTTTGATTTAGATCACCCTCAGTTATTATCAAATACAATATGTATTCTTAAAATGACAATTAAGAAAACGTTTTACAATTTGTTTTGTTTTTACAAAATAAACACTAATTTATGAAACTTTATGCTCTGATATAATTTCTAAGTAACAGGCTTAGCTAAGTTATTACTAAGAATGTTCGTGAAACTGGGGCCTGAATAGTCTCAGAAGACGCTGATGTCAGCAAAACTTATACACATACATAAAAAAAATTATATATCTGAAAAAGAACGGTCGTCAGATTGCCAAAAGATTTCGAGATATAAACTACAATATACAAGAAACTTTACCTATAGTCCGATGTTACAAAACATATTATTTAACATGAGCTACAAGTTATTTACCGGCTAAAACAATAGCTTCTTAACAAAATACATTCCATTACTAACTACCTATGGATAAAATGCATATATATAGAAAATGAATAGCTATAAAATATAACACATCTCAGTTTTGTTACCTACTAAAAATAGCTTAAAATAGCTGGTATATAATCAATCCCTAATACTCGTAATTGGTGGTTTTTTGTGACGAAAACTAACACATGAGATGGAAGCATTGATATGTAGATGTATGTATGTGTGCGCACGTGTGTGTGCGTACGTGTGTGTGCTCTTCCCAAGTACTTGCTAAGAGTGAAAGTGAACCCCACCCAAAACAGGGTCTACAGAGTTTGTATTCAATATTAGTATATAGATGTGTGTGTCCTTTACAAGTAGTATACTTACAAATAGTGTAATTGTCTTTTGCAAATAGTGTGGATTCTGAAAAAGAGGTTCGTGTTTGACCCACCCAAACAGGGTTTATAGAGTTTGTTATTTTGCAACACATCTATAGCTATAATAGATATATGTCAATATTTATTTACATTAATTATAATGTGCACACTTATTTATTTTGTAGTTAAAGGCTGTGTGCATATAGTATGGATATGTGTAAGTGGATCTATATTTGTACTACAGAAGCCTAAGAACTATCTTTAGATGCAAAATAAGATATGAAATGGAAATAAGACATACATGATTAATTGTCATTAAGAACTGACATAGAAAATGAATTAACTATGAGAGGTTTTAAGCAATCCCCAGTCACATATATTGATGGAGATACATGGAGAGGAGGATAAGGTAATACATACAGTTTAAAAAGGGGTATTGATATACAGCAAACATAAGACGGCTCCTCCGGACGTTAAGGAACTGTCAGTATTTATTACATGATAATGGTGCCATGTACTCCGACCCACTACCCATTAGGTGTTGTGAGCCGGAGGTAACTCCGCTCCATCCGAATGAATCAAGTCTAGATATATGGGGAAAGCATCTTTTCCACTGCAACGAGACATCTTTTCCACTCAAAAACACAAAACTGTGACATCGTTATATACCCAGACTCTCGATTCGGCAACCCTTCGGCCTTATTTCTGCAACGATTCGGCATCCCTTCGGCATGTTCTGCAACGGTTCCGCAACCTTTCCGCGCGATCGGAAACCATTCGGGAGGTAATTCTCAAAGTTTCGGCATGATTCTGCATCACTTCGGCGTCTGTTCCGCAACGCTTCGTAAGCCACTTCCCGAATATTTGCGGAATGCCGAATGACCCCGAATTCAAAGCTGATCCCGAATGGTTCCCGAATCGAGCAAAATACATTCTGCAACCCTTCGGCAAGGCTTCGGCACTGTAGTGGACGCCAGGCATTAGACCGGTTGTACTGTACATAAGCTTGTCCCGATACAATGCATGTATTCACATATTACAATAAACAACGAACGACAAAGTCGCGTATACTGACGCCCCATTGAATAATACATCCAACGAACGCATTAGAATAGTTAGTTGCCATGAATGGCTTAAACTCTAATCGAGCAACTCCTTAATGAAAAAACATTATATGTTTATACATGTACATATGCAACGTATTAATTTATATCTTAATAGTCCGTGTAGTATTAATTTATATCTTAATAGTTCGTGGTGCCCCATTTCTGATATTGTGTTAGTGATTCCTCTCATTACTAATCTCGTGCCCCAGTTTGTTGACTGATTGGTCCCTGTCGGAAACTCTAAATAAGGCAGTACCGGGTTTTAACCCATTAGTGTCCAGTGTCACTTAAGACGGAAAGAGGGTCTGCACTATTTGCTAACCCCATTAATGTCAATGGCTTATTCCAACAAATAGTGTGTTACATGTAGCTGTCGCCCTCCTAATGAAACATTGATGGGTTGCAAAGCATAATATTGACTGGTTTTCCTTATAAGTAATATGGGAATAAATATGTTAAGGTCTCATACTTCAACCGATTCCTATTGATTGTAAATAGTATGCAATAAGGCTTAATGCTATACTTAGCTAAAATAAATTTATTTTCATAAAGTAATCCTACATCATCAATCAGTCAAATCTAATTTACTCCTAAATTATTCCCATGTTATTGAAGGAAAACCCTTCTAGATCTTATTTTGGAACCCTCCTATTGTCATACTGGGGACGGGGGTGGGGGGCTATGTCCCTTTTAAGGGCACTTGGCATTAATGAGTTAATCTCTTCCTAGGTAATCCCGCTTTTTACGTCTTTGCAAGCAGAGTAGACATATATCAGGCAGCTCACGTTTGTGTCAATAAGTCGAAATTTTCTTATTATGAGGAAGGCAACATTCAATGACTTCAACGAGTTTCAAAGTGGCAAATATGGCAATAATCATTAGACTGTTAAGCGCAACCTAACTGGTATTTCTACGAAACTTGGATCCATATGAGACGCTGAATAAGTCAGCGTTTGATGAGGATCCAAGCTATTTGACACTCGGTCAATAGTTCCAAACGAACGAATCGGATGTAAGACTTAGTGTAAATTGTAACAGCTCATGTATTAACCCTTTCCCTCATACAAACGCAAATGCAAACAGAGTAGACCAATATCACACGGCTCGTATAGGAACCGTCTGATCAGGGTCTGCTCTGTTTGCTTATGGAATTATATATATTTAGTTTTACGCTCTCTGCCACAGTCAAACATTCCTTTGTTAAAATGCTTTGAAAAAGTTAGGCTCATAAATAATAACGAGGATATTATTTCTTTCAAGAATATTAAACAGGGAAATGGTTAACCCTTACAGTGCGGGACACGAATCACTAATGTCATTTTGCAAACAGTGTAGACCCAGATGAGAGGGCTCCTAGAGGAGCCGTCTCATCGGGGTCTGTGCTGTTTGTCATGTTACACTTTTCTTTTGAAATAATATTCCCCGTAAGTTTGACCTGTTTGAATTTGGGAATAATCCATTTGAAAATTAAGCGTTGTATGGGTTAAGCAGAAACCATGCTTCTAGCAGGAAAAATGCTTTTAAAAATATATTCTACTCTTAAATTCACGGAAGATGTTGTAGTTGGTCTCGTGTGATGCCTTACAACAACTAATTTTGCGGTAATTGCCCTCACCATCATAAAGTACTCCAGGACCTCTTACAATTGCGGTTTTTTTCAACTACAGTAAAACCCATCTAATGCGACCACTTAATGAATAAACATGGTTGTCTTTCTTTATAAGCAGGTGGTTGCTTAATGCAGGACGAAAGTTGTGCAGAAAGCTCCTATAGGAGATTTCTGCATAACTTTCATCCTGCATTGAGCTACCACCTGCCTTTGCCACTATGAATAATACCGTTTTTGCTGGTCGCATTAGACGGATTTACTGTATTATTGTGGCAGTGCATTGTAACTGCGGGTTTTCACTGATTGACACTCTAATTTTATTCAGTTATATTACACATCGTAAATGCCAGATGCTTGCCATTATTTGAACTTGGTTACGGAAATTTCAATAGTCATAATTGCTCTCAAATGAATCGCAATTTGATAGAGCCTGGTAATTTCAAATGTTACACACTTTAAACGGTTTTAGTTCAAGAGTTCAGGGCTGTCACAAAACAACGCAAAATACAGAATGGAAACGTTAAAGAAGCATGCATACATAAATGTTATGTTTTGTACTATTTTATTATTCTGTTGCGGTTCTGTCTATATCCGAATACATCCAAAACACGACATGCAACATGTTGCATATAATATTATCCAGTTTACCTTAGTAGGATATCTGTTGAAAGCAAAAGCAGCCTAAAGTCTTATCAAATATATTGAGGTGATTTGGGTCCCGATATAAAGAAGAAACCAGATTCACTCTAAGCAGCAAATGTCAACACGCTTCAAGGTTTGCGGACAAGCATTATGATTCAAACGTTTCACGTAGTAGTGTTTGATTACAAACAAACTATAGTATAACCCCTCTAATGCGACCACTTAATGAATAAAAATAGGTGTCTTTATAAGCAGGTGACTACTTAATGCAGGACGAAAGTAAAGCAGAGAGCTCCTATAGGAGATTTCTGCGTAACTTTCGTCCTGGATTAGGCCGCCACCTGCCTCTGTCACCAAGAATTATGCCCTTTTTGGGGGTCACATTACAAGGGCTTTACTGTATTTCCAAACATCTTCAGAATTGATATAACAATTAATCTAAATAATATTCGTGATGTCATTATTTCTTATATGAATATTCATGAAGTAAAAGGTTAAAGCGACATGTATTCCTTCTGTGAATACATTGCATGTCTTAACTATAGCACTGGCAGTTAAATCGTTATCTCTCTTAAACCTCGTAGTCAGTATCATTTAAGAAATGAAAATCCTCGATTCAAATTAAATCCATAAATAGAAACTGAAGAACAAAATACAGCAAAACCCTTTAAAATTCAGAATTTTAGCAAAGATGATTTTATATCCTTTAGGCAGGTGGCTGCTTAATACATGATGAAAGTTACACTGTGACAGAAAGCTTCATTCTGCTTGACTTTCACTCTGCATTAACCCTTTCCCTTATATAAATGTGTTTTCACGCATTCACAAACAGAGTAGACGCAGATCAGACGGCTCCTACAGGAGCCGTCTGATCAGGGTCTGCTGTTTGCTAATAAAATGATAGATTTTTTTCTTTGCTTTCTAAAATGTCTACAATGTTCAACCTTCCGTATCTCTTTTAACTATTTTGTTAATGAATATGCAATTTGGCCTAAAGACAGACTTGGGAAAGGGTTAAGCAGCGTTTAGTTCCTTTTGGTCTTTTTAGGCCGTCATTGATACTATATAGTTTGAACGTCCGGTTTAGAGAGGTTCTACGGTAGCTTGTAATGTCACGATGTTCTACGGTAGCTGGTAATGTCACGAGATTCTACAGTAGCTGGTAATGTCACGAGGTTTTACAGTAGCTGGTAATGTCACGAGGTCCCTACAGTAGCTGGTGGTATCACGATGTTCTACAGCAGCTGGCAATGTCACGATGTTTTACAGTAGCTGGTGATGTCACGAGATTCTACAGTAGCTGTTAATGTCATGAGGTTCTACAGTAGCTGGCAATGTCACGAGGTTCTACAGTAGCTGGTAATGTCACGAGGTTTTACAGTAGCTGGTAATGTCACGAGGTTCTACAGTAGCTGGTGGTGTCACGATGTTCTACAGTAGCTGGCAATTTCACAAGGTTCTACAGTAGCTGGTGGTGTCACGATGTTCTTCAGTAGCTGGTAATGTCACGAGGTTCTACAGTAGCTGTTAATGTCACGAGGTTCTACAGTAGCTGGTAATGTCACGAACGAGTTAGAATGAACTTTAATTTGCCCCAGCTGCCGTCTGTTGACATTATATAGCAAATTATCGGAATTACATGCAATCAGAAAACTATATACGGCAGCAAACAAACATTATTTTACTTCACATTATGGAATTAGATAATATCAAAATTTAATGACACCGGTTCACGAGATAAGTAAATTATCTATTCTCTATTACATTTAAACATATTTTACCATGAAGTTAGTTTACACTCTGTTTACCCATTACCTCATATACTATTTTAGACACAGACTCTTTGAATAAATCTACTACAAATGTGCATTTACTAGAGAAAAGGAACAGTTTAGAAGTATGTTGTTTGGAAACCATTGTGCTAGATACATGTAAAGCATTTGCTCCTATGGATTTACACAATGGTTTAAAAATGTACCATTTGCAGAAGCGTCAAAAGGCGTTGATATGAGGGAATGGGTTCATTTGATAATTTGAAATCTTTAAACAATGAACGTAGATTTGAAGTGTTGGAAAATATAGTATTTAAACTGATGTATAAAAGTGAAAACTGTTGGAATTGTGTTACGCTATGTCATTCAAGTGAACTTGAATTATATACGATCTATTGAATAGCACTGGATCTTATAATCGTATTCTGTCCCGACAGCGAACAAGGCCCTATTTGATATTGTTTATCACTTTTCTACCCAAGAATGAAACCAATATTAGTTTACTAAGCCCGAATTGATTCGTATGGTGTTGTTTTTAATATGTTATTCTATTGGGTGTTTTTCTAATAAAGGTTCGATATTTCTTCAGTGAAGGAAATAAATCGATCAAGCGCACAGTTAATATTTTACGCAATTCCTTTCGTATTTCAGACATGCTGAGGACATTTACCATTGTTGAATATGTCATATCTGTGTCGTATTTGAAAGTATAATGTCCTTTTCCACAAATGTATAATCCTTGTGAAAATAAGTGGTATCATCATGATACCTCCGTATCGCTCGGTCAGTGTTCATTCTGTTAAATGTTTGATTAAATGTTTCACTACAAAGTTACCCATAACGTGCTGCGATTATCTTCCGTTCCTGTTTATAAGTAACGTTATATAACTTTATAGTTTAGTTTTGTAAAACGCAGTATTGTATTAGGTACTTTCTTTATTACGAACATTTTTAATATATGATAAATATACATTATCATAATGAATCTAGTGGAGTTATTCTCTTATTCAACAAACCTGGGTCTATGCTTATAAAGCTTTTTAGTTGAGTCTGGGTTTGTTCTCAAACTTTTGATTGGTCAGATTTTAGCCATAGGCATGGTATTCTATTTGCGTTTCATTAGTAAGGGTTTGTGAATAATTGTGTTATAGTTGCATCCACATTTTAACAGTAAGACTGACTATTGTTCAAATTTATTTTCCTGCTTTCTTGATATTTAATACAGTTTCAATCTGTTCCTACAATAGAGTAATAGTGCGCCCATCGCGGTCTTGTAGTCTGTTGTTTTGCAGTACGCAGATGTTGTGGTGCATCTCGTGAGTACAACAGCATTCCTTCCACATATAAATCTATACGTCATTTTTGTGTCACCTGCCGAGGGGCAGTGTGTCACATAGGGATCAATTTGCCGTTGTCTGTATGTCCGTCAGCCTGTTTGTCAGTCCGTCACACTTTCTGTTTTTTATTCTAATACTTCTCCCGGCAGGTGACTTGTGTTGCGTTGAATACATGTACTCTTGTTAGTTAGAAGATTGCCGTCATATCTTACTCTTATGTAGATTATAGCGTCGCATGCCAGTCAAGTTGGGCTAGTTTAAGAGATGTGGAATACCCGACCATTAAAACAATCTCATCATGATAGGTATTTCGTGTTAAAACCAACTAAAGATTAATGTGCCCGGTTATGTCCATATATCGTCAAGATAGATCTCTTACTATATTGTATTCTATTTCCCAGGTAATAGTCAATGAAAACATGAAGATTCTACGGAGTAGAACTTGCTTACAATATTTGAAAAAAAACAATGGCCGTCTATATACAAGGTTTTTTGTTTGATTTATCTAACACACACACATACTGTAACTTATTCAACATCTTAATACGAACATACAACCACGTTATATCTAATTATCATGTGAATCACAGAAACAATACATAATAAAAACGTGTTTTACTAAAACTGTTATCGTTTGTATTCCTAAATATCATTTTATGATAGTAAGAGTAGAAGTATGAATAATGCAGAAAACACCACATACAAAACACACAGTCGCCCAAACAGCACCACAACAAAAACGAAAACACTGCAAATGTACATATCTATCAAAAAGCAAAGAAACGCACAAAGACAAAACAATGGTTGATATCACTTTGATGCTTTGTCACAGCGAAATACATTTCGAGTTTAAAGGGAAAATATGTTTAGTATGTTCCTAAAGACTGGTGAATACAGTTAACCTCGATATTTCGAACCTGTAATCTCGAGGTAATTGTATGGTCCTTTGGAATTTGAGATATTGAAGTTCGACAGTATATAGTTTCGGATGTAATTTGGCTTGATACATAATATAGATTGTGCTAATTTCAGCAAGATTCGGTCACAGTTTCTATTTGTATTTTAACATAACATGTTGAACTTCGATATCTCGAACGTCGGGATAATTTGAAGTAAACGTTCGTTCCTTCCAAATTTACAATACAAAATTGTTCTAAAATATATCACTACGCATATCTAGAAACACATGTGACAGCTTAATGCAGGTCGAATGCAATGCTGAAACCTCATAAGAAGCTTTCAACATTACTTTAGACCTGCATTAAGCTGTGAACTTGAGATCATGTTCAGATTAGAAATCGGATGACTCGAATCTCTGTTATCTCCAAGTAGTTCGTATTGTCCCTTGGAACTTCGAGATACCAAAGTTCAACTGTATATAATCATTTTATACATCTACCTGTGCTTGGAACTGAATACGTCTGAACCGTTTTAATAATACGTTGCAGCAATTAGATTAAGTAACCAAGGCAATGTATTGTGTAATAAGAGTAACTTAATCTAGATTAAATTCTGTCCAATATTACCAATTCCTTATTATGTAGATTACCGGTCTGCTTATTTCATTTATAATTTCAGTCGCAACTGTGGGTTAAGAAAGACTATTTCAGAATACCATTGTTCAGTGAACGTAATGAAATGTTTGATCTTGGCCACATTTTATTTAAACATCATGGAACATTTATTACGTTGTCAATTACGTTTTTAAATCCTTAACGTTGATATTGTGTGTATTTGTTATTCGTCCCTATGTCTTCCGTAACTGAATTCAAAACAATTTATAGAATATTTATAGAATACCTGCATGTTTCTACAAACAATTAGACCAATAATAGTACGGTATTGTCCAAATATTCTGAAAATGGGTGATCCCTTGAAAGCAAAAGTAGAAATGCAAAAAGAGAAAATTGCAGACCCGGTTTTATTGAGTCTGTTCATGAGTAGTAATTAAAAGTGCAACACTACTCACGCCCCTATCACCGGCTTAAGCAGTATTCAATTTTCAAAACTAATAACGTTACAACTAAATGATCCCGAAGGATCAGAAACTATAACAACACTGAGAATGAAGTACGGGGCGACTTTTTACGGCCACCACATAAGCACTTAACACCTGCTGTTGTGAAGTACATATATTCTGAAAATGGGCCAAGCTGAATTGAAAATTGATTTTAACTAGACTCGGATCAAAAATTATTTATTTCAATGTCAGGGTTAGTAATTCCCTGATGCTAGTCATGTGTGTATTACTTTATATTAAAACGTTTTCTATAAATTTCAAAACAGAAAGAGAAATAGTTATGGTGGTAATACGATCAATTAGCAATTACGAGTGAGCTAGCTAAAACCTTTACTGCCGTGTGAGATTCCGTGATTACTTTTACAAACACTATGGACCTCGATTAGACAATGACTAATGCATCGCCTCCTCAGGGTCCTGGGTTTTAAATAATAATTTTGAAGTTGAAAAAATTGAAAACTCGCCACTTTGAAAACTGAAGCAAACGATATTCAATATTCTTTATGTGGGGACTAAAGGGAGCACTGTCACCATAGAAATGAAAAATATTTAATTGTTTCAGCTACAGGAGACATTCATCAAACGAAATTTGACTTTTGGCAGATGAAAGAAAGTTCTATGTTGACATTCCAATTAAAATCATATTTAATACAGTATCGTAAATTTAAGTTTACTTTTAAAATAAGATATATAATTTCATTTCCTTACCTGATTAGGACGCCGTTACACCGGCACCAATATCCAACTGCGTCCTTAAATGCTTTAATGCAGTCAGAATTCCATCAACGTGGACTGAACCTAGTGGAAACCTTTGAAAACCTGGCATGATGGTATATATTTCCCGGAGATGCTATGCGCACGTTTACAGTAAAATGCAGCCAGGAATTCACACGGACGTATACGAAAGACCGATGGTGAATTCAGACTTCAGACTTCACACTTCTCACTTCTCACTTCAAACTTCACACTTGCTCACACATGCTGGTCCTATAAGTGCAACTGTTCTAGTATCACATTGGTTTCAAAACTGAACAATTCTAATTTTTTTCTGGGGGAACATGCGCCCGGAACCCTATAGCCACAGTGCATACATCACATTTGGATTTAGCTACGCTCCTGACCATGTTACCTCTATATCATTGTTAGGCTGCAAATCTTCGTTTTATTATATCCTTCTTTTGTTCGTATTCTTACAACATGTATGGCACGCTTCTGCATGTTTGTCAGCATGTGACACAGTGGCAATATTACAAGAGCTTGGTATGATATTGTTTTGATATTTGTACCGCAAAACCGTTTTAATTTATTACCTTGAGTTGCGCTGTCATCTAAACAAATAAAATACCACACTTTCCCCATGAAAGAGGAATCCTTATATTCTCTGATAGTTTGTCTGATGTCCACCTTACATTAGGTACCAAGCAAGCAAACTGTCAACAAACTGACAAACTAATTTCAACATTAGCACTACAGACAGGGCTTTATCAATGACGAACACACGTAAGCTTACGAGTCAAATATGGTTCGTAAATACTCACATTTTTCAGTACACTATTAAGTTCCATTGTATGCCAAATAGTACATGTAATGGTAGTTAGTAAACTATTTGCGTAATCATGAATATCCATTATGCCATGATTCCTTTTATGAATGTCGATCTTATTTGGTTTCATTTGATGGTGGCATAATCAGTTGAGTAACAATCCGTGCATATCACTGTTGCATTCTTTGTACCATACCGTTAATCAATAGGTTTACTCTAACTTGGATTAAAGAAGAAATGTACGATGAGCTGTTCATCTATATAAATCAACATTGTTTTTGGTTTGCTAATATTACCGAAAACAATATGTATTTTACCTTAGACTGACAAGTAACATGCTATTCCTTATTTAAGCCCAGCATCGATAAGTAATGAGGGTATATTCAAGTTGTGTATTTTTCATTTGTCACATGAAAACATATTTAAAAAGGATTTGAGATGAACTGATCTGTATTAAACATACATCGCAGATAGGACCAGTCGAATGCAACACGTACATAATTTAAAGTTGGCACATTTGGAGGACTTTGGTTAGGATTACATAGCTCTGATTTGATAGGAGTAATTTTAGATAAAATAATCAAAACGGTTTGAATTCGTATGAATGGTTTTATTAAAAGAACATTGGAATATTAATGTGGAGACAAAACACTAGTTAAACCAATTTTTAAAACATATCAGAGATGATATGAAGATGTCCTTTTCCATATATGACATGCTTTTCTTGATGTATCTATAAATGGTATTTGGTATAATATGTACGTCTATATGGATAGCACTGAACCTCGTCGTTTTCGTTGTGATTTACTAGAGCTCGAACTTTGGAGGAATATAATATCCATTGGCAGACTTAACAGCATTAAATGTAATAAACATGCTTTAAATATACTCATTGTCAATCTTGCCTAAGAAATGTTAAGCCAATGTAAATGATATTAGATCCTGGCCAGGATAGTCTGGCATATCTGCAATAACAACTGATTAAATATATAAACTCTTTGAATGCAGAAAACGAGTTTACTGGTACTGGCAAATTTCAAACACTGCAGACCAATATCAGAGGCTAGGGATTCACTATTTGTCATGCAACACAAACACAAACAACTTGTTATGCAATATCCTCTAGAATGTATTACTGAAATGATTCTACTGTTAAATAAATATGGACCATACCACCTTGAAAATACAATATTTAAAGCGTTAAGAAATATATCCATGAGCAGGTATGTATGCCTTTGTGAACAATATAAATGGTTTAAAAGTACAAAAATGAGTCATGCAGGAAACACCACATACAGAACAAATAGTCGCCCGAACAGCAACACAAGGAAACAGCAAATGTACATAACTATAAAAAAACAACAAGAGACGCACAAAGACAAAACAAACACACAATATGGGGAAGATGGAAGCACCGCCTTGGAACGGTCAGTGACAAAAGTCACTGGGGGGTGTTAAACCCGTATGTTACAGGAACCGAGTATATATAACATTTGCAGACAGTATAGACCCATATCAAAGGGCCTTATGATCAGGATCTGGAATGTATATATTCTGAAAATGGGTGATCCCTCGAAAGCAAAAGTAGAAATGCAAAAAGAGAAAATTGCAGACTCGGTTTTATTGAGTCTGTTCATATAAACCATTTTTCAGTGATGCATTTTAATATAACTTGTTTTTATTCATGGAGGGGGCCTGTTTTGATCATCCAGCAGGTTAAGAGTAAAGACAGACACGGGTTAATACTATATAATGACTGCTACATTGGAGAAGAAATTGGTGTTCTTCCTCAAAAGCGGATACATCAAACTTCAAAGATTTGCATGAAACGTAATTGTCTGCGTATTAACTCTTACTGTGCAGGACACGAGTCACTTGTGTCCTTTGCGAACAGTATAGACCCAGATGAGGGGACTCCTAGAGGAGCCCTCTCATCAGGGTCTGCACTGTTTGTCATGTTACACTTTTCTTTAGGTATATCCCATAAAATTCAACATAAGCTTGATCTGTTTGAATTTTGGAATAGTGCTTTTAAAGACTCGTTGTAAGATTTAACCTTAAGCATGGTGTAGGTAAATTGATGATTATCTTTGCCACAGTTTGTATCCAGATGAGATTTGGTGGGGAAACTTGCGTCTGATTTGGAAGACCATCTTATTGCTTGTTTATAGAAATATGGATATACATTAAACTGTGCCAAAAAATGTACAAAATTATGCAAATATGACTCGTCAGCATAGTAAAGGTTGATATTGTTGCTAGACTTTGCATGTGACAGGCTATGTTTATATGGTCTTCAGTTTCGCTATATTCATCGGTTTAATATTGTTAATCGCATCATGTGTTGCAGTTCCATTACTTCTCTTGCATAAACAAACCCTTCCCTTCTGAAACAACAGGAATAGTGTAGACAAATTTGATTATTTAAACAAGATTGTGATTTTTAACCATTTCGCCGCAGTGATAAAAAAGGTAGATCTATGTCTAATCAAATTTGCATCTGGTGCAGTGTTTGACTACCAGGAGAGTAGCTGAATCCAAATGTTAATGTACGCACCGTGGCAATAGGGGGTTCGAGCATGCTCCCCCGAGAAAATTTAGAATTGTTAACCTTTTAAAACAGTGTGATAATGTATGTATATGCTTTAGGAGCAAATGCTCTATTTATCACTATGGTTTCAAATGCGGACTTTTACAGAAGCGTCGAAAGGCGTCAGTATGAGGGAATAGGTTAAAGCTTACATGGCAAGACTGAACGTTTATCAAAGTGAGCCCCTTAGCTTTCAATTTTTGTTCTTTTTTGCCATTATAATTTTTTCACTTCTCAGATTGTTGTTACGCACGTGCGTTAGTGCATACCGCTACTTACGCCACTGACTATTTCCGAATGGACCAAGCTTATGAGAAACTAACGTCCAAGTTTCTAAGCCATTGACATGATTTAAGCCCCTAGAAGCTATATTGGCCATTGGCCATTCCAAGGCGATACTCCTGCTCTACTCCTGTAATATACTCTATTTTTATATGGTAAATGTGTTGTCTTTTGTGCGTTTCGTCACGATTTGTCTGGGGTCTGGTAGCCGTGATGTTTCCTGGTTCCTATATGGTGGCGTGCCCCTTTGTGCGTGACGCTCCCTGTAGGACTGTTTTCCTCGCTTAACCTTTAGCCTGCTGCAGGCGGATAAGTGATTACCGTTGTAAACAGTTTGGATCCAGATGAGACGCCGAGTAACTTAACGTCTCATCGAGATCCAAACTGTTTGATACTCTGACCGTGCTGTTGAAAGGAAATGTACTATAAATGAACAATGACAACTGAAATCGATGACATTTTCTACAAACAAAACTTTGTTCAGCAGGCTAAAGGTTAAACAGGTTGGATCTTAGTGAGACGTAGAGGTACACTGTGGCTTTTCTGGATCTAAGCTGTTTGCAAATTGGAATCAGGGTCCATGCTTATAAAGCTTTTAGTTGAGTCTGAGTTTCGTTCTCAAGCTTTTGATTGGTCAGATTTGAGTTCTCAAGCTTTTGATTGGTCAGATTTGAGCCAAAGGCTCAAATCTGACCAATCAAAAACTTGAGAACGAACTCAGACTCAACTGAACGTTTTATAAGCATGGACCCAGGTCGCGAATAGCAGGTTAATGTTTAATATGTGTCAAATGCATTTTATTGGCCTAATCCTAATTAAAGGTCAGCAAGACCGCGGAGACTAAGATCTAAGAAACCTCAAATACAATTAGATCTGTATAAAAACTAAAACTAAATGACATTTAAACTTAAATTTGCATGTGTTTTGGTTTTATTTTTGTGAAAACTATCAAAACCATACGATAAGTTTATAATAATATGTCACAGAGTGCTAGTAAACTATGATGTTTTGCAGTTCCGTATGTCGGACACGATTGTATCGGACTTTGGCAAACAGTAAAGGAAACCTTTCTTATCAGGACCATTGAGTATTTTAGTGCAAAGTATACCTTTCACAATGAATGGACACTATTGTTAAACAGTGATGAACCATTCAGCAATCAAAGGTTTAACCCTTTCCTCCATAACTACGCCTTTCTACGCCTTGCAAACAGAGTAGACCCAGATCAGACCGTATGAGCCGACTGATCAGGGCATGCTCTGTTTGCTTATGATATAATATGAATATGATTCTGCAGTTTCTGTCATGACCAAAAGGTCATGTGTCCATGTGCTATTATAACAAATAATCTAATTAGTTTACATGATGTCATTATTTCTTACATGAATATTCATGGAGTGAAGGGTTAACTCATATTCTTTCAGATGTTCATATTGTGTATGCCATGCAATTACTGGCGTATAGAAGGAGACCATGCGTAATGGTATATGCTGTAAATATGGAAAAATGGTCAAACAGGGAGAGCCACACACGAAATGACACCGCACCAAACACCATCAAACAAGAAACGGTATAGCCACAAGACAAAACATAACAGGACGCATATCAAGACGAAACGCATTAAACATTAAGCATATTAAACGACAAAATTGACCATAGGCTGAAAGCAGGAGTACCGCCTTGGAACGGTCAGTAACACTTACAACTGTTATTATAAAATAAGCGTATCTTCTTAGTTATCAGTAACATAACCATTCCCATGTTAAATATCCATGTATAATAATAATAGCATCATGAATGTTTATTAGCTGAAGTTTTATAATGTACGCATGCTCTTCTGGTATTGGCAGAAACTGGGACGCCAGGTCTGTTATAATTCCCTAGCCAAACAGAGCAGACCCTGATCAAACGGCTCCTACAGGAGCAGTCTGATCTGGGTCGACTCTGTTTGCAAATACGTGAAAAGCGTTAATGACGTCTGAGAATCTATTGACCGAGTATCAACCAGCTTGTATTCTGATGAGACGTCGGGTTCTCCTTCTTCAGATGGGATCCATGCTGTTTACAAATGCCAGTGAAGACATCCGTAGCATGATAAGAGTAAAAATGGCAATACAGTAAAACCTCTCTATAACGGCCACTAAGGTGTGTTAATTAGTTGGTATATAGGGCAAGTGGTTGCTTAAAGCAAGGTGAAAGTGAAACAGAACGCTCCTAATAGGAGCGTTCTGTTTACTTTCACCTTGCTTTAAGTAGTCACCTACCTTTAACACAAAATACTTGATGTAATTTAGTGGCCGTTATAGAGAGGTTTTACTGTACTGCAACATAACACGTGTTCAGGGTACAGTAAAGTCTGGCTAATACGACCACAAATTTAACGGCATGTGAGTTACTTAAAACAGGTGTTTGCTTAATGCAGGGCAAAAGGGGTGTGGAAAGCACCAGTAGGAGCTTTCTGTATAATTTTAGTCCTGCGTTGAACTACCAGTTCTAAAAATCCAGAATTAAGAATTATAAATATTTTGAGTTGTCGTATCAGCGAGTCTTTACTGTGTCAGTATTCAGAAATTAGATTGTATTGCCTGCACAAAGAATTTGTTTTTGTAGTGTCTGTCTTTTGTAATATGGCACGATATCAATGTGACCTTTGGTAAACGCATGTAGACATTAATTACCTTTTTTATTTTACATAGCAGTAAAACCTCCCTATAACGGCCACTCGATTGTGTTAATTAGTTGGTATTTAGGGCAGGCGGTGGTTTAAAGCACGGTGAAAGTAAAACAGAACGCTCCTATAGGAGCGTTCTGTTTTACTTTCACCTTGATTTAAGCAGCCACCTGCCTTTAACACAAAATACTTGATGTAATTTAGTGTCCGTTATAGAGAGGTTTTACTATATGTCTATAATGTAACGATGACTCGCAATCCCTTACCCTTCTGTGGAAACAAGGTTACTTGACATGTCATCTTGATCCAAGCTGTTTGCAAATGCAAGTCAGCTCACACATATCGGGAGAATGGTTAAAAAAGAACAAGTTTACTTCTGTTCATTGAATTTATGACCAACAATGTATGCTGCACGTCGTGTAATTTGGTGAGGCAATAACCTACATCGCCAAAAGATGCAGACTTGATGTGTCAATACCCAACATTGCCGAAGGATGTCGACTTGGGGAGGCAATAGCCGAACTCGCCAGAAAGTGCCGACTATCATAAAAGCTTACCTGGTGCGTTTATTTCCCCTATTTGAAAAACTTTGGCCTTCGTTGTTAAATGGCTGATTCTTTGAACTCTCTGGCTTATAACCCGATGAGTAGCGTTGAAATGAAAGTTATTTCTTTGATAAACACTTTTCAGTATGTTTTAATGTTTGCGTATATACATATTGTTACATTATTGCATATATCCAGGTTCGATGATAATTAAATATATAGCAATTTTGAGGTTATTTCTTAAATAAACACCCTTCAGTATGCCTTAATGTTTGCATCTACATGACTTTATAGTTTAAATGTATTTTTAATAGAAATCAATATAAACATGATTAAGTAAACTAAAAGTTGTGTTTGGCACATAAACATAGCTGGTGGGTATGTTTTCTGTTTGTCACATTTCAATATAACGATCGACTTAAAAGAATACAACATCTAGTGAAAGTATTACTGGTATGGGATTTTAACTAAACAAGGACACATAAAGTATTACTGGTATGGGGTAAACAATGACACATAAAGTATTACTGGTATGGGGTTTTAACTAAACAAGGACACATAAAGTATTACTGGTATGGGGTTTTAACTAAACAAGGACACATAAAGTATTACTGGTATGGGGTTTTAACTAAACAAGGACACATTTGTAAAGCGCCAATAAAATGTTATCAGATGCAAAGGTTGAATGTGGTGATGATTGAAGAAACTTTATGGTTTTGCTGATTTTACGCTTTACAGCATATACTATATTCGCATATATGTCACCAAGGTCAAACATAGAACAAAGTTCAAGCAGCAGATGCCACATGAAAGTCCACAGCAGCCCAGGTAGCAAGATTTTTACACACACACACACACACACACACACACACACACACGCACACACACACACACATACACACGCGCACATTCGCGCGCACGGAACCCCTCATAGCTTGTCCTTGCTTGCTAATAACTGAAATCTCAACGGCGCTTTATATAGCCATGCTATGTCAAGTTTGAAGGAAAACCCTTATTTTAACTCACAAACATGTTTTGCTGAAGGTTTGCAAGATGGAAGTAATGTTCAATAAAAGATCCACTCACTGAACCTTAACTCTGCTGAAAAACAAACAATCTGCTGAATACTATACTGGTACAATAATGTATGTTTCCGATTCGATGAAGCATTTGATAAACTATTGACCAGGTGTCAAACAGTTTGGACCCTGATGAGACGTCGACGTACTCGTGCCAATGTGTCGCGGTTAGCGGGACAAGGATAAACCTGGAAAACTTCCGATAATGTAATACATTTGGATTGGTATTACATGTACACGTGTATACTTATCAATTCAAGCGTTGCTCTTTTTATGCCCCCGTCTGTATGCGACGGTAGCATTACGTTTTACCCTTGTCCGTACGTCCGTACGTCTGTACATCCGTCCGTACGTCTGTTCGTCACAAATTTCTTGTCCTGTGTATGCTGGAATGGTTTGATATTTGGTCTGAAACATCATCATAGTGAGTTGTACCGTGTCTACCCTTTTTCATGTCTGTCGTTCATCTACTTACTGTTTGCCGACACTTTGATTGAATTTTCGTGATTGTTTAATGACAAAAAAAATTGTCAAAAGATTTCTTCGCTTCGGTAAGCTGCAATGCTATTATAACTGTATTTTGGTCTGAAGTATAATCATAGTGAGTTGTACCGTGTCTCCCCTGTTCAGGTCTGTCGTTCATCTACTTCCTGTTTGCCGGCGGGGCATCCGTTTCCCATGGATACATTTTGTTTTATTTCAACTATTTTTTATATCATTATGTAAATGCGTACGTTTAATGCTTGATATTCAATATGTTTTAAAGTATGTCTAGACAGTTTGACACGGACTGTTAAATTGCCACGTTAATGTTTATTTCTAAAACAGGTTTTACATTTGGTTAAGTATTCTCGTAATCGATTTATTATAGGTGATATGCAAATACATGACTACAACTCTCCGCGGTAGACAAATTTCAAGAGCCAATGAAATACACTACCAAGAAGCCCATTTCTGTAAAGTTTCGAGAATAGTTTAGGGATATGGCCAGAATGATATAGTATAACCCCTCTAATGCGACCACTTAATGAACAAACATGACTGCCATCATAAGCAGGTGGTTGCTTAATGCAGGACGAACGTTATGCAGACAGCTCCTAGGAGCTGTCTGCATAACTTTCGTCCTACATTAAGCTACCACCTGCCTTTAACACCCAGAATTAGACCTGTTTTTGGTAGTCGCATTAGAGGGGTTTTACAGTACTTGTAAATGTTAGGAACTTACCTCTTTGAGAAGACTTTTGCTATTAAGATTAGAATCACTTGATATTGCATTGCTTCATCTTGGAATAATTACAGTGTTGCGACAAAAACCTTCCAAGTAAACTATAATTTTTATATTTTCATTTGCTTCGTTTCGCACAATAAAGGACAGTGTTACGAATGTAACGTTAAAATCGACAAAGGATGCCGTGTATGGTTATTTTATGGCTATCGTGTATAGTTATGTTATACATGTACATATCGCGTATGGGTGTTTGACTATCGTCTATGGTTCATGTATGGCTACCGTGTATGTTTATTTCATGGTTATCGTGTATAGTTATGTTATACATATCGTGTATGGGTGTTTGACTATCGTGTATGGTTCATGTATGGCTACCGTGTATTGGTATTTCATGGCTACCGTGTATAGCTATGTTATACCTACCGTGTATGTTTTTTGGGGTTATACAAGATATAAGATTGTGTATGGTTCCTGTATGGCTACCGTGTATGGTTATTTCATGCCTATCGTGTATGTTTGGTTTGACTATTGTGTATAGATCTAGTTACATGTATTTTATGGCCACAGTGTATGGTTGTTTTACTTTAGGCATTAAATCTTAATTGTGAAGTACATTAAAGTCCCTTTTAAACGACCACTTGATAAATAAACATATGTGTATTTAAAAAAACAAGGGTTTGATTTGCCGAAAGTGCCTGCAGGAACGTGTTGCATAATGTTCGTCTTACATTTAGCAATTACCTGTCTGCAATACCCAGAAATAGACTTGCCATATTTAACACAAGTGGTGTTTGGAATCACATAGTATCAGGTCATCTTGTATGTTTGTACAGTAAAACCCCTCTAAATCGGAATTCTAGTGGAGAATAATTTGACTTTTTGCCAAGTGGCTGCTTAATGCAGGGTGAAGGTCATACAGAAAGCTCCTAGAGAAGATTTTTGCATGACTTTCACCCTGCATTAAGCTACCACCTGTTTCCAAGCCCGATATTTATGCTAAACTTAACATCTGCTTTAGAGGGGGTTTACTGTATCTCTGTGTATCCAATCATTATGCCGATTTATCTTGTGTCTCATCTGAATCCAAACTGTTTGATTAATGCGGGATAAAAGTAATACAGAAAGATTCTCGTACATGAGCTTTGAAAATCTACATAATTCAAGTTAGCGACAGTTTGATAAAAGCAGACATGCCTTTATTAACCAATACATATAACATGGAGATGTGTGAGCTTCCGCTGTGATTCGAACTCACGACTTCCTGAATATAAAGTGGACGCTATGCCACTAAGCTAATTAGAAAGTGGTGCAGATAGTGTATGCCCTGAACAAACTGCTCATTCAGTCTACATATATACCTTACATTGCCCCTACGAATTCTCAGTAAGCGTAATAAGGATAAGTGTTAAAGCTGCGTGAAGAAAACAATTGATATGTATTGTGGTATATTACCGTGGAATCAGTCTGCTAATAATACAGAATTTATATTCTTGATCTGAACCCTTGTCCTGCTAAGCGCGACCAGTGTCCAAGATTATTAAACTGCTGAGTCCGAGTCTGAGATCATTCTCAAGTATCTGATTGGTCAGATTCTGAGCCAGCTCAGAATCTGACCAATCAGATGCTTGTGAATGAATATAAAGCTTGTAAGTTGTAAACATTGGTGTCTTAATTTTAGCAGACAATATATTTTAGTTTCGAAAGACGTTATCGAACCTGCTAAGATATACAGTTTGAACTTGATATCAAGCCTCTTACATTATTTTCAATATTTAATGACCCATTCAACTCTCTTGAATAATTCATTCACTGACTGGTAAGACTAATTTATTAACCCTTATCCTTCAAACCCTGATCTTACTAACATTTCCAAACAGATTGGATCCTGTTGAGATGCCGAGTAAATCGGCGTCCCATCAGGATCAAAGCTGTTTTACACTTGTTTTACACATGTTTTACACTTGATTTACACTCAATAGTTTCTTTAACACTTGTCGAGTCAGAAGTATATTAGAACATATTAGTATTATATATTATGTATTGAACAAAGGAGTCTTAAAAAGCAGGTATTTGCCTAATGCATGGCAACTGAAATGCAGAAAGTTCTTATTGCAGCTTTCTGTATTAATCTTGACCTGCATTAAGCTACCACCCGCCTTACAAACCCAAAATTGAGACCTCTTTTTTATGGCTGCTTATGACAGGTTCTACTCTAGTTAAAACTGCACCAAAATTAAAATTGAAGAGACAATATTTTCACAGCATGATAAATAATAAAAGACATCACCATTAGACATTTTGTATTGCCCTAATAGTTATAGGCTGTATTACCGGCGACAAATTACTAGAGCTGATTTTCTTGTACATTGAAACAAGTTACATGGCTGGATTGTAATAAATGTGTTTATGAATATAACGCTAAACTGATTGTTGAAGTTAAAAGGCGTCTTTTGTTAACAGTTGACCCAATAGTCATATAAATGGAATGATTTTCAGTCAGTCCATTTATTCTAATTTATGATATTGATGAGCATGGCTTTCAGTCAACTTGTCTGTATCAAGTTTGTTAATATAGATTATTCTAATTTGTGATATTGATGAGCATGGCTTTCAGTCAACTTGTCTGTATCAAGTTTTGTTAATACAGATTATTCTAATTTGTGATATTGATGAGCATGGCGTTCAGTCAACTTGTCTGTATCAAGTTTGTTAATACAATTTATGTTATTCCCTGCGGATAGTGATTCCATATCTATTGTATATCTTTTGCATATCTTTCACTGACCGGATGGAAAATCATGTAGTTCCTTCCGGCTAGCGATTTCATATGTATTGTACATCTTTCATTGGCTGGATAGATAATCATGCGGATCATTCCGGTTAGTGATTTCATCCATGTGAAGCGCTTTTGAACGCACATATCCAGTGTGAAAAGAGCGCTATATAAATGTGGTATAATAATAATAATAATAATAATTTTTGTTAACCCTTCTCTTGCTGAATTTCAAAATAGATTTCTCCTTCTTTACCTATGCCCTGTTGTATAATTACATATATCTTCACTGTGTACACGTATTTCGCTGTGCAAATCACTGCTGTGGAGTGCACTGGTTGCACAATCAACTTGTAAATAGTGCAGACCCTGATGAGACAGCTCCTGCAGGAGCCGTCTCATCTGGGTCTTCACTATTTACAGGTAGGTATATTGACGTGAATAGCAAGCGAAGGGTTACTTTTCTTTCACACTTTACTCCACAGAGACGCCCGTGTACAACTCATTTGCAACAGAGAGGTCCTAGACCAGATCGCTTCTGTAGGAATCGTCTGATTAGTCTGATGGACTTAATGCAGATCTGATTCTTCATTTCTGACATGAGTACAGTAACACCTCTCTATAATGGCCACTAAATTACATCAAATATTTTGTGTAAAAGGCAGGTGGCTGCTTAAAGCAAGGTGAAAATAAAACAGAACGCTCCTATAGGAGTTTTCTGTTTTACTTTCACATTGATTTAAGCAGCCACCTGCCCTAAATACCAACTAATTAAGACAATCTAGTGGCCGTTATAGAGAGGTTGTACTGTATTCTTAAAGAAAATAGTTAATGATCAATGAATTAAAAATTAAGCAGTGTATGGTATTTGTGTCTAAAGAAGACAAAAACATTCGAAAAAGTGGCTTTGATGTTTGTAAATTGTGATCAAGCTATATCTATCTAATGTACGTTTTGGCAATAAAACACTGCATATGCTGAACAGATGTAAACACAATCCATTTTGGGAATCACTGTAGACCCTAATATGACGTCTACAGCAATGGTGCAATGTCTCTTGATATGGTCTCAGAGCACAGATAAACGTGCGTACTGAAGTACTAAAATCATTTCTCCACCATACCTTATGTTGTGACCATTCTTTAGAATCATCTCTTCGAAACGATTATAAAGAGTGGTCACAACAGAGGTTTTGGTGGAGAAATAAAGAAGTTAAACAGTAAAACCTTTCTATAACGGTCATTAAATTACATCAAGTTTTTTGTGTTAAAGGTAGTCACTTGCCCTAAATACCAACTAATTAACACAAATTTAATGGCCGTTATAGAGAGGTTTTACTGTATTCTTGAAAATATTTTAATTTGGCCCTCTGTGTCTACACTACTTGCTATAAATCCTGAAATCACATTTTTATTGATGTGTTATTAAATAATGTCGTTTAATACATTCCTTCAAATAAACCCAGTAAACCCAGGTCAGACAGATCTTCTTGGCGCCGTCTAATTACGATCTGCTCTGTTTGCTTATGGAATAAGATTATTCAGTTTCTGCCATAGTAAAATAAAATCCCCCGTTAAGAATGCTGTCAAAATACGGCTAATAAATATTCATGATGTCGTTATTTCTTCTATGACTATTCAATAGGAAAAGGGTTAAACGAACGGACGAAATTTTGAGTTATTGTACAACGTTTACCGTCTTTTCGAGACGATTCTAAAGACTGGTCACAACATAGGTTTGTTGTTCTTTTGTATTTTTTGTAATTTTTAGAAACAAGAAGTTATTTTTGACAATGTTTTAATTGATGCATTTTATGAAGAGCTCTGTACATGCATGTGAGTTTCTTTGACTCAAGGAGCATTATGTGTTGACAGGTCAGTTCCCTATATGAATCCAAATAACGCTTCTAATACTTCTTCTACTCGTATAACGTCTCCTATGCACTTATAGAAATTGGTGAGACGCAATACAATATCTCGTGACGGTTTGATGAGAAACCGAAAACTAATTTGTAAACACTCATATCCGATGCAGAAATCATAAACTTGTTTAGACAGAGTGATAACTGAATTAACATGACAATGCAAGCCATCTCTCTGTGTCTTTAGCGTGCTAGAGTACATGAGCCATCTGATTAGTTCAAAATGAAACTCCCGATTAACTAGACGTGCCTCATCTAAATACAAACTATTTGACACTCTGTGTACGCCTGTGTAACTGGTCGTCTCATCTAATCCAAACTGTGACTTTAGGCACATATTTGAAAAAGAACTAGATAATGTATGCCTGCAATCTGAATTAGAAGACACATTCCATAGACAGGACTATGATCAACATGCTAAAGTTTAGTTTGCTGCCACTACTATTATAAAGGCGGTAATAACTTTAATCCTTTTCCTCATATAAACGTGTTTTCACGCATTTGCAAACAGAGTAGACCCAGATCAGACGGCTCCTATAGGAGCCGTCTGATCAGGGTCTGTTCTGTTTGCTGGTGGAATTTGATAGAGCTGTTTCTTTACTTTCTAAAATGGCTACAATGTTCCACCGTCCATATTTCATTATAACTATTTTGTCCATGAATATTCAGTAAATATCGAAATTTGGAATAAACATAGAACAGTGAAAGAGTTAATGAGCATACTGTCACATTTCCTATGTATCAAGTCCAGGTAATGTTAATAAAACCCGCTAGAAGTTCATACAAAATCCGTCTGATCCGAGTATTCTCAGTTTGCTTATGAAATCAAAGCACTGAAAGAAGGTACCATGTTAAAATAAGCAACTATTCCCCGAGTCTGCTTTATCGAGTCATGGAGCAGACGGAATGAGCCGTATTATCATAAACAAGGAGTCGCTTAAAAAATGTTTGGCGCATACAGCGAAAACCAGAATACGGTGAATACCAGAATACTACCCAGAATACGGCGAATACGCGCGTCTTCCATGCTATACTTCAGTCGACTAAATGGGAACCTCGTCTGTTAAAGATAACGTGATATACAGCTTTATGTCTCAATAAACATATGTCTGTGACATTTGTCATCGCTTAGTAGGAATCACTGTCTGCAGAAAAACCGTTCATTGCCGACTCCTTGTTTTAGGAGAGTTGTATGTAATCTAACCGTTCGAGAACGTAGGTAAATGTAAAACAATATGTCTGTCTTAACCCATTACCCCATAGGCTATTTATAGACCAAAACCGCTTTGAATAAATCTACCGAAAAGGAGCATTTATTAGAGAAAGGAATTTTTTAGAATTTTGTAGTTCTGAAATCATTGTGATAAATAGAGCATTTGACCCCATGGAGCAAATGCTCTATTTGTCACAATGGTTTCATGAAGTGACGTTTACAGATGCACCAAAAGGCGTCAATATAAGGGAAAGGGTTAAAGATGACCAGAACGTTTTGTCGGTAAGTTTTATAGCAGATATACAACCAACTAGTAGTGTAATAATATGCAATATATATTGCGATTAAACATTAGAATATGGATTTGATTATAAAAACCAATAGATCGTAGTCATTGTTTTTTTATTTGCTTTTCGAAAACATATGTCTAGGTATTGCTATACTTTTCTGTTGTATGTACATGTAGACGACTTGTCGTAGTCATTGAACACTAGAACACTTTGAATGCTGAATGGTCAAAGTGGAATAGTTTCTTATTTAAAACGATGAAGTCTATTCAGTATGAAAGTGTATACATTGTACGGTGAATGACAAACAGTGTAGATCTATATCAAAGGGTTTCTCTAGGAACATTCTGATCTGGGTATACACTGTCTGCAATTAATGGTACACGTGTGTCCAACTTTCAAAGAGTTGAATTTCTCCCAATTTTGAAAATCTCTGGAGATTTTAACACACATCATTACAATAATCATTATCTATTTCCTTTTAAATCGGGTCCTTATTTTTCGAGTGTCATGTGAACGTTGGATTTTACGTTACTTTGCATTTGTCTATAAAATTACACCTTTCGTCCAAATTACATCATTTTAACAAATCTTTCAACACAGTCAAATTGCAACAGTGATTTACTACTAGCGTGAGATAAATGGGAAATGTCTTTAATTCCTTACTAAGCACAAGTGTTACAAATGAAAATTGTTTGGAGCTGCAAAATTTTTGCATTTGTTAAAAGGCGATTCTGGAATCCCTAAATATAATTATTTCTTGAATATCTGTATAGTTTCAAACCTTAACCATACACAAAGTAAGTCTTTCTTAGCATTTCTTAACATGTCAAAAGGAATTTTATTCGGGATTTTTCTGAAGATTTGTCTTAAACGAAAATTGTTTATGAAACATACCACTTAAATAATTATGTACCTGGACTGTGCACTTTTATTCGATACAAATGTGGTGAATTACTACAAATTCCCTGTCTTAATTCTTGTCAATAAAACGTATTTCTGTCTGTCTTGTAAAAGAAACGTCGCCAAACAAAATTTAGACGAGACGAATGTTCTATTATCCTTTTTGCATGCTTTAGAATACAAGTTAAAGTTGTCATACTCGCACAAAGTCTAGTATTTACAGGAAACAAACGCATGTAATATATTTTCGTCCGCACTTCACACGAGACATAATCCTGAAGCACGTTTTCTACAGAGAGATGATTGAATTGAAAAAAGATGAGTCTGCTGTCGGCAACACACCTAACGCTTCTCCCGCTAAACGCGAACTGACTCCTCACATTTCGTCGCTTCTCATCAGGAAACAAGGTGATTTACACTCGGTCAAGGTCAACATAATCTTATCGGTCAAGGTAAACATAATCTCAAAAGTTTCACCTTTCCCTTTTCCACTCGTATATTTATTACAAATTCCAATTCATGGACAAAATAATTATAATGAAATATGTAAGACAGAAGATTGTATCCATTTTAGAAAGTAAAGAAACAGATATATCAAATTCCATTAGCAAACAGAGCAGAGCCTGGTCAGACGGCTCCTATAGGGGTCGTCGGATCTGGATCTTCTCTGTTTGCTAATGCGTGAAAAAACGCGTTTATGTAAAGGAAAGGGTTAAACGACTCGAAAGTAATAAAACATGCACCATATCCATATTTAAGCGGACATTATTTTTTCAAAGCAGGATAAGGGTTACACTTTGACCACGCATTTTAGTCAGTTGAGATTGACTTATTGCCTCCATGTCCGCTGTTGCAACATATTTTCTTGCATGTATTTTTAAAGACATAAGTATTGTCAGACAGTTTAGCTGCTGATTAGATGTCGAGTTATTCCAAGTTATTTGTAACGATTGTTTGGCTTGTTGTGTGCTAATTATGATACAGTAAACCCCCTCTTAACTGGACGTAAAATTTAGTATAAATCTCGGTCTCGGAGACCGGCGGCAACTTAATGCAGGGTGAAAGTCATGCATAAAGCTCATAAAGGAGCTTTTATGCATGACTTTGACCCTGCATGAAGCAGCCACCGGCATAAAAGTATCTAGCCGCTACTAGAATTCCGTTTTAGAGATGTTTAACTGTATATATGATTTTATCGATGGTAATTATGTTACCACAATGACACAAAGGCTAAAACATCCGATTTTATGACTGGGTGGCGAACAGTTTGTATCCTTATGGCGTGTTAAGTTACTTGGCGTCTAATCTTGATCCATTTAAATCGCAATTATTGTTCAATGTCAATAAAATATTTCACTGAATGCCAAACAGTTTGCATCCTAATGAGTCGTCTCAGATGGTTAGCAATTTAGCAAAATTACCATTATTATGCTTTAACTTATGCTTTAGCAGTTGATGTACTTTATTAAGGTTTTTAATTTTGTTCAATGTGTGTATTACATTTGTATATTCATTTTGTGTGTACATGTTTATGACTCGGGAATTCCTTTAACCCATTCCCTAATATTGACGACTTTTGACGACTCTGTAAAAGTCACTTTGTGAAACCATTGTGATAAATAGAGCATTAAATTTTGCTCCTATAGGAGCAAATGCTCTATTTATCACGATGGTTTCAAACTACAAAATTCTAAAATTTTCCTTTTCTCTAGTTAATGCTCCTTTTCGGTAGATTTATTCAAAGAGGTAGGATCTAAAAATAGTCTATGAGGGAATGGGTTAACTGTACAATACGTACAAACGTACATGATGGGCAGGATAAAATGGTCTTCAGTACAACACACTGATACTACTTTTTTCTATATCGAAACAAATATGTCTGTCTTAGAAGTCATCTTTCATTTATATTAATAACAACTCCAAAACTAAAAGTATCAGTTTAATTCGATTCGTAGGGTCGTTCATAAACATCACATGTGAAATATCTGGACTGGATGCGTCCTTTTCAAGGTCCGTTATGTCGGCATTTGCAGTATGTCGGGCTGATTGCCAAGCCCGATCGTTCACAGTTGGCACAACATATGGGTATGGAGTTGATCCTCCCTACATACCCGGCGTTTGGTCCTGCAAGGCACTGTTCACATTGCTGGCCCTTCCAACAATCGCCTTTAATACCTGTAATAAGATGTGAAGTGAGAGTCTCAAAATAGTTTAAAGCTGGTATTAGCGGATGACGATAATATTCATAAATTTACATAACGGAATGGTTTAGCCTTTGCATTTTAAATAACTGCCCATGAACAGGCTCAAAAACACATACTAGTAGTTGTTTGTAATTTTATCTTTTCACATTGCTACTTTTGCTTTCGAAGACGCCTACTTTCAGAAGTATGAACTTCAAAACAACGGGTGTTAAGTGTCTTTGTGGCGGCCGTAAAACGAGGCCCCGTACTTCATTCTCAGTTTTGTTATATTCTTATGTTATATTATATTGAAAATTGAATACCGCTTAACCCTTTCCCTCATACAAACGTGTTTTCACGCATCTGCAAACTGAGTAGACCCAGATCAGATGGCTCCTAGAGGAGCCGTCTGATCAGGGTCTGCTCTGTTTGCTAATAGAAGTTGATAGATCTGGTTCTTTAGTTTCTAAAATATCTACAATATCCAACCTTCCTTATTTCATTATAACTATTTTGTCCAAGAATATTCAGTAGGTATAGAAATTTGAAACAAACATAGAAGAGGGAAAGGGTTAACCCTGGTTCCCTGTTCTATGTTTGTTACAAAATACCTACTGAATATTCATGGACAAAATATTTTAATGAAAGATGGAACATTGTAGTCATTTTAGAAACTAAAGAAATAGATCTATCTGCGCATAAACAGATTCAGTGATACTGGGTCTGATTTTTTCTCTTTTCGCATTACTACTTTTACTTTTGAAGGATCTCCTATTTTCAGAAGTTTTGGTAGTTCGGTGTTTACTCTTTTAACCCTTCGCTTGCTATTCACGTCAATATACCTACCTGTAAATAGTGAAGACCCAGATGAGACAGCTCCTGCAGGAGCTGTATCATCAAGGCCTGCACTATTTACCAGTTGATTGTGCTTAACTAGTGCACTCCACAGCAGTGATTGCACAGCGAAATACTTGTACACAGTGAATATATATGTAATTATACAACAGGGCATGGGTAAAGAAGGAGAAATATATTTTAAAATTCAGCAAGCGAAGGGTTAAAATCTGCAAATCGTCCGATACTGTGTCTTATGATTACAGTACTTATAGAACGACGAACTACTCCATTGTACAATCGGTGGTCTAGTGTGTTTGCACATCCCAGGGTTTTTTATTAAGCTTATCCAGTGAATAAGTAGATATTGTTTCAGATCTTGGTCATCAATTTTAACTTGTTTCTGATTTGTCCTAGATATATTCTTTGTTGTTTTCACTTTATCTGTATATTTTGTGGTTTGTTGAAGTCTACACTACAGACATCTTTCGGGTTCATACATGTATAATGTTTGTTTGTGTTGATTAACGTCCGTTTCTGCTCACTATGGGCTAATTGGACGCCCAAGAGAGAGTGGAGAGGATACAAAGAAACCCGGGCGCGATGCCCTACTCTTTTTATCGACTGAGTTTCTCTGGTTCTTTTAGATGCCCAGTGTAAAGCACTGATACATCGGATCTCGGTTTATAGTCTCGTCCGAAGGACTTGGTCCGGCGGGGGATCGAACCCGTGATCCCTGGTATTGCAGTCGAGCGCGTTAGCCACACGACCACGTCCGCCGGTTCATATAATGTTATATTGCATTTTACAGTCATCTAAAATCATGTGACTTGTCCACTAATCTATAACTAATGTATCTGCCTATGACGTATATGTGATCACCTCTATAAATAGTTTAGATCCAAATGTGTGGTCTCGGCTGAAAATATGACCTTCAAGAAGGCAAAGGGTTATTACAGAAGAACGTCTCTAATGCGACCACTTAACGAATAACCATGGGCATCTTTATAAGCAGGTGGTTGATTAATGCAGGACAAAAGAAATGCAGAAAGCTTTCTGCATTACTTTTTCCTGCATTAAGCTTACTCCTGCATCTAGCAACCAGAATTATACCTCTTTTGGGCGGTCGCATTAGCGGGGTTTTACTGTATTTCTTGTTTCAATAGAAGATAGTTTTCCAGGTTGCCAAAGGTTAATGTATCGTTATCTATGTGATAACAGCTGTCATTCTGATTATGTTTAATACAACAAAAGGAAGAAATTACAAATCTTTAAATTGAAGCAGACGCCATTGATACAGACGACGGTATGACTGATTGTGATATTGTACTGTAAATACAGACTACTGAGCATAAATATCAGAAATGAATTACCCTTACAGGCTTATATTACTTACTGTTCACGTTATCACAGACACAGTAAGGTCTGTTGTCTGACTTCCTGTAGCCAGCCCGGAAGTATTTTCCGCATCTTGCACAGCATACCTTGAGATTCCTACTTCCAACCTTTAAAACCTTATATTCACCCTCTGGACATTTTTCACACGCAGGTCCGACCACACAATTGGCTGCAAGTACAGTTACAAATCTCTACATTGGCCAGTTAAACATCTAAACATTTGGTGTTAACCCTTAACTTAATAAATGCGCATTTTAATGCCTTTGCAAACAGAGTAGACCCAGATCTTGGTCTGCCGATTTTCACTTATGGATTCTACCGTTTCTGCCATGGCCAACATATCCATATACAATGTACCATTATGAAAATAAATCAAATTGATATTCATGGTAATAGGTATTACTATTCTTTCGTGAACATTTACGGAGTAAAGGGTTAACCCTTACATCATACAGAGGCATTTTGACGTCTTAGGCATGTTTGTTATAAAATATATAGATATGGTTCTACAGCTTTTGCAGTCATCTCATAATTATTGATATTCATAAACTCATTATTTATTACATACATCTGGTAAAATGTGAATACCAATAATAATATAATGATTTCCTTAGAGACAACAGTATCGACAACAAGTTCCTAAAGGAGTTCTGTATGAACAATTATATCTATATCTATACGCCTGTTTATTAACCCTTCTCTTGCTGAATTTTAACATTCATTTCTCCTTCTTTACCCATGCCCTATTGTATAATTACATACATCGTCACTGTGTACAAGTATTTCGCTGTGCAATCACTGCTGTGGAGTGCATTGGTTGCACAATCAACTTGTAAATAGTGCAGACCCTGATGAGACAGCTCCTGCAGGAGCTGTCTCATCTTGGTCTTCACTATTTACAGGTAGGTATATTGACGTGAATAACAAGCGAAGGGTTAACAAGGTTTCCTCACATGAGCCCGTTATCTGATAAACATTACTTCAATACCTACTGAATATTCATGGACAAAATAGTAAAAATGAAATATGGAATGTAGCCATTTTAGAAATTTTAAGTAAAGAAACAATACTTTCAGAGTCCATTAGCAAACAGGGCAGACACTGATCAGACGGCTCATATACTGATAAGCGTTTATATAAGGGAAAAGGTTAAAACAGTTTTCACTGTTTGCTTCAGTTGTTAGACATACTCGTAATGCAGTAAATAAATTATATTGATAAGGAAACACCATATGTTCATTTTGACCTTTTGAATGCTTCTTTTTATCAAAACTTTGAAGGCAATTGAATGACATGATTCTCAATGTACGTACAGTTTGATACAGTTTGGTCATTCCCATTCTATAGTTAATAATAGTGTTCAACTGTCACTTACACTGTCGTCGCTGAGCAAAGGATTCGGGCAGCAAGCCAGCAATACACACACCAAGAGTCACCAAAAGAAACGTCTTCATCTAAAGAAGAAGAGTAAGTATGAAGACAAACAAAATCTAGCATATCTTTCTTTGTTAAGCACTAATTGTTTTCCTAGCAAATGCTCTATTTATTACAATCGTTTCAGAACTACACAATTCTAGAATTTTCCTTTTCTCTAGTTAATGCTCCTTTTCGGTAGATTTATTCAAAGAGGTTGGATCTAAAAATAGCCGATGAGGTAATGGGTTAATATGCTTAATATGGTTAAAAGATAATATCTACTCAAATACGGAACTCAATTTCAGTGGATTCCGGTTCGATGAAACTTTTGAGAAACTACTGACTGAGTGTCTAACAGATTGGATCCTGGTTTACTCGTTATCTCATTTGTTTCCGAGCTGTCTACCAAAGCGAGTCAAGTAGCGGGATACCAAGATAGGGTTTAGCTGTTTGTATACATTCCACTCGAAATATATGTACAGTAGAAACTGTCTTAAGTGACCATCAAAAAGAGGTATACATATGTGGCTGTAAGGCAGGTAGAAGCTTAATGCAGGTCAAAAGTAATGCAGAAAGCTCCTACAAGATTTTTGTATTATTTTGCCCTAGATTAAGTCACCACCTGACCTGCTTTTTAAAACTCATGTGTTCAATAAATAAACGAACGCTTAATACATGTTCTACTGTAGATTGAATAATAACATATAACAAGCTGAAGACCGTTCGTAATACATTTAGATGCTCATTTCACTTGCGTTTTCTGGACCAAGTGAATAAACATACCAGAAATAGCAAAATGACACATGTTGAAGTTTGAATGTATGTTGTATCGTTTGTTGTAGTGCCGAGAGCATGTACCAACACAAATGTGTTTATAATAAATCATCTTTACTACATACACTCATTACACATCAGAAAATAAACTAGCTTAACATGCGATAGGTAAACTCTTTTGCGCCAAATAGATTTCGTCGATAAACAATTTCCTCTGCTTTAACTACAGATGAACTTCGATAGCTCGAACTCGGATAACCCGAAATTAAAGTTCCGTCCTTCCAAAAGTTACAATACAGAATTGTTCTAAAATGTATCACTACGCATACCTAGATACACACGTGACAGCTTAATTCCGGTCTAAAGTAATGCTGAAAGCGCCTACAGGTGCATTTTCAGTTTTAATTTAGACCTTCATTAAGCTGTAAACCTGAGAAATTGTTCAGATTAGAAATCGGATAACTCGAACCTCTGGTATCTCGAAGTAACTTGTATGGTCCCTTGAAGTTCGAGATATCGAAGTCCAACTATATTTCGCTGCCAATGTCACATTACCTGTGATTAAACATGCAAACAGTTCGGACCCAGATGAAAGTAACTCAGCGTTTCATTAGTATCCAAATTGTTTGTTACTCTGGCTATGTTTTAACCCATTCTTCCATAGGCTATTTTAGACCCAACCTCTTTGAATGAATCTACCCAAAAAGGAGCATTTATTAGAAAAAAGTAAATTTTTAGACTTTCGTAGTTTGAAACCATTGTGATAAATAGGGCATAAATTTTGCTTCTATTGGAGCAAATGCTCTATTTAACACAATGGTTTCAAGAGGGGGTTAATACAGAGGCGTAGAAAGGCGTATTTATGGAGGAAATATTTAACAAAACTGAAAATAAACTCTATCGGACGATGACGTATACAGATAACATGGTTTGCCAGTGAAAGCGTTTCAAAGTGGAAACCCGTTTAAAGTTATCACAGATTTGCACGTTACAGCACACCACGTTAGTTGCTTTCCAGCGACATCGGCGGTGAAAGACATAATGCAGAGCGAACGATACGCAGAAAGCTTTCTGTATTACATTTGCCGTACACAAAGTAGCCATCTATTTGTAAATGTAAGACGCACATATTATTCTGTAAATGGTTGCTTTAGAGACATTCTGCTATGTTATAATAACTAATACGATTAGGATTTAGCCGGTATTCATGTTTTAGCCTATTTGGAGAGTCTAGATAAACACACCAATTAGATGAACACAAAGTCTTGATGAACACAAAGTTTAGATGTACACACTGAGATACAATTTACTATATCGGGTTTAAAACATTAAATTGAACTACAGCACTTGAACTCTTACCTTGTACCTTGTTTCAATGTAGACTTCCTTTCAACAATGCTTTAAAATCAGATTAAAAGGACTGTTTTATACCTATATTACCACAGTAGGGGAACAACCGCCAGGGTTTGGTTTTCGAAGAAGACCACCTTTAAGATAACTCTTTGCACGCTTGCAGCTAAACCTTGATTACCTATGTAAATAATTTGGATCCAGATGAGACGCCGCATAATTCGGCATCTCATCGAGATCCAAACTGTTTGACACTTTGACCATAATTTTGCAAAGAAATAAGAGAAATTTTGTTTAGGAATTGAAGCAGACCACCACAAATGTTGCAACCGTTAAGGTGCGTATTTACAGGATGTGGTTTAGTATTTCGAAACTTTATTACGCGACGACAGTCTTCCAGATAATTATTTATATTTATGTGAATGATATAAGTCCTAAAGTCAGAATCTAGATGAATCCTGAGTTAGACCACCAAACGAACCTCTCTTTGTTTACAGAACAAACTATCTCAACGTCACGTAGACCTTGATATACGGTGTATATTGAATGGAACTATTACTGTACATCACCATTAGAACTGAGTTCCAACTAATTCGTTAAAAGCAATAACTTTTCATTAACCCTTTACTCCATAAATACACCATTCTATACCTTTGCCAACAGAGTAGACCCAGAGTAGTGGACTCCTGTAGGATCCGTCTGATCATGGTCTGCTCTGTTTGCTTATGATAAAATATAGATATGACTTTACAACCGAAACGTCTATGTTAATGTGCTATTATAAAAATTAATCTAATCAATATTCATGATGTCAGTATTTCTTACATGAATATTCATGGAGTAAACATTCAGTTTTGCACATATCATTATACATATTTAGTGAATGAATATTCATGAAGTAATAGATTAGTAAATAAATGTTCTCATGGGATAAACGTTTAATAAATCTTGTTAGCAGCACAGTAACCTCCTTCTGGTTTAACAGTGTAGTGCCAGTATTCATTGTAAGTAGCAACCATTTCCCTGTTCTACATTTATTCCAAATTTCAATAACTACTGAATATTCATTGGCAAAATAGTTATAATGAATGGACAAAATAATGAAATACGGAAGGTGGTACATTGCAGCCATTTTAGAAACTAAAGAAACAGGTCTATCAAATTCCGTAATTCTGTTTGCAAATGCGTAAAAAAGTGTTTATATGAAGGAAAGGGTTAACAGCCTAGTATCAGTACTCCTTTGAATAGATTCTTCCATTTGTGTAATGTGGTGTGCTTAGATTCCTCTTGTGTATGTGAATGCATTGGTTGGTATCTCCTTATTTGACAAGAGCAAACAAGTTGATATTGTATTACATTTTTTCAGTATTATATTGACGCAAAGAATAGCAGCTGCTGTTATCAATATCAATAGCATTGTCTGTTTAACAGATGTGTAAATATCCATTAACAGGAATGAATGTTAGTTTCAAGGTACATGTGATTTAATAGGCTCTGCTTTCATTAATCATTTCGGAAATTGAACGTTTATATTTAAACAACATTATGCTATATAGTATATTTAACATAAATATATAAATATATATGTTTTTCCTGGCATGATACTCTTTGCCATGTGCGTGTCTATACTACTGACCGTACGTGTTGACAAGTCAGCTGTTTATAAGTATCGGCGTGTGTGTTTTGTAATACTTATTGCAAAGGGTGACATCGAGAGCTTGGTGCAAAACTATTGTAACTCCTTCACTTTGTGAAGGAGTTACAATAGTTTGCACCAAGCTCTTGACATGTAATATAATGTATCGTGACTGGTGATGGGAACTAGAAAACTAATTTGCAAACATTTATCTCGCATGCAGATTACATAAACCACTTCGTACACAGCAATAAATGAATCAACACGAAAATGCTGTCACCAATATATCACTGAACCTAGTATTACATTTGCCAACATTTGGATTCCGATTAAATGCCATACACCACGATGTTACATAAGGATATAATCTTATTGAGCCTATGTGCACGACCGTAAAAATGGAAAAGAATGTTTTTTATCAATAGACGAGAATTTGCTCTGGATTCCAAAGCCTTAAGTTTGTTATATCTTTAATGGACATTAATATACGAATATTCTGAAAATGGGCGATCCTTCGAAAGCAAAGGTTTGTTTTGTTGATTAACGTCCGTTTCTGTTCACTATGAGCTAATTGGACGCCCCGGAGAGAGGGGAGAGGATACAGAGAAACCCGGGCGCTATGCCCATGATGCCCTACTCTTATTATCGACTGAATTTCTCTGGTTCTTTTAAAGCAAAAGTAGAAATGCAAAAAGAGACCTGCACATTTGTTAAATATATAGTCGGATTAACGTGGTAAAATGGTGAAACTAAGTGCTAGTAGCTCCGAAATAATACTATAATACACCATTTAACCCGTTTCCTCAAATTAAACACGTTCAATACTATAATACACCATTTAACCCGTTTCCTCAAATTAACGTGTTTTCAAGCATTTGCAAACAAAGTAGACCCAGATCATACGGCTCCTATAGGAGCCGTCTGATCAGGGTCTGCTCTGTTTGCTAGTGAAATTTGAAAAAATCTGTTTCTTTAGTATCTAAAATGGCCGCAATGTTCCATATTTCATTATAACTATTTTGTTCATGAATATTCAGTAGATAATGGAATTTTGAATAAACATAGAAAAGTGAAAGGTTAATAAATATGGAAAAACAGTCAAGCAGGGAGAGCCACATACGAAAGGACACGCACCAAATACCACCAAACAAGAAACGACACAGTCACAAGACAAAACCCAACAGGACGCATATTAAGACGTGAAACATTAAGCATTAAGCATATTAAATAACAAAGTTGACCATATGGTGAAAGCAGGAGTACCGCCTTGGAACGGTCAGTAGCTAAAAAGGGTTACAGTTCACGTGCGTCTTTTTGCCTTTCTCCAGTCGACTAAATGGTAATGCAACGTGCTAGAAGCCGCACTATCATACTCTAATAAGTATCTGCACACCCTAGTTTCAGGTTGCAGTCCCATACGTCTTCCATGAATCCTCTGTCGACTAAATGATAGTTTCTGTCTGTTAACGATAACTTGATACAGCCTTGCGTCTAAATAAACATCAGTCTGAGGCATTTACATCGCTTATTAGGAATCACTGTTTGCCGGAAAATGTCTAATGCCGATCCATTCTAGTTGCATAATTAACCCTTTAACCCATTCCCTCATATTGACGACTTTTTGCCCATTCCCTCATATTGACGACTTTTAAAGACTCTGTAAAAGTCACTTTGTGAAACCATTGTAATAAATAGAGCATTTGCTCCTATAGGAGCAAATGCTCTATTTATCACAATGGTTTCAAACTACAACATTCTAAAATTTTCTTTTTCTCTAGTTAATGCTCCTTTTCGGTATATTTATTTAAAGAGGTTGGATCTAAAAATAGCCTTTGAGGTAATGGGTAAAACCACACATATACCCTTTATCGCAAACAGTGTAGACCAGGTCAGATGGCGTCTGTAGTAACTGTCTGGTAAGAGACTGCTCTAACTCCTTTTTGGGATTGTATAGATCTGATTCTACAGGTTCTGCCATGTTTTCTTATACACATGCCATTATAACATAAAGGCCAATAAATATTCATGCATACATTGTACACTAGGTCTTACATATTCATGGAGTAAAAGTTTAAACGGTATATCACCGTGTGTTTTAAAGGATAATCTTTAATGATAATATTCAGGCGCGGATTTAGAGGGACGGAGCCGGCGTAACCCCCCCCCCCCACCCCACCCCCCTAAAATTGCCAAAACAACTTTTATTTAGTAATATTTTAGATCTATATACAGTAAAACCTCTCTATAACGACCACTAAATTGTGTTAATTAGTTGGTATTTAGGACCGGTGGCTGCTTAAAGCAATGTGAAAGTAAAACAGAACGCTCCCATAGAAGCGTTCTGTTTTACTTTCACCTTGCTTTAAGCAGCCACCTGCCTTTAACACAAAATAATTGATGTAATTTAGTGGTTGTAACTACTAAAAATCAATAAAAACAATGATTCAGTAGGAGTGTTTTATTTTCCTCACCCAATTAAGTTCTTTTTCAACATGTATTACACCAAACAAAAATCTACGCCCCCACCACCTTTCCAAAATAATTTCTACCCCCCCCCCCCCCCCCCCCCACACACACACACACAAACTAATCTGAAATCCTAGATCCGCACCTGATATTATGTGTCTGTTTATTAGCAATAAATGAAAAAAACTACTGGCATTTTAATTTGATGTCGTAATAATCGTAACTGCCAGTGGGTCATTTCTTTTTCATTATACTGAAATTATCAAATATGGATACGATTGCAATTCACCACTGTTTATCAATTACATAAAAGCATGTTATATACAAACACATTCTACATTATTTTGTATTTCATGTGTTTGGCAAATCTTTTGTTGAAATAGTTTAAACTCATTTGATCCCATATCATTTAACGAAATCTCGTCCAGATCCTATTTGGAATTCATCGATGGGTTCAGCAAACAGTGCAGATCCTCTTCAGGGAACTCCTTCATGAAACCCTGGGTTCATGCTTATAAACCGTTTTAGTTGAGTCTGAGTTCGTTCTCAAGCTTTTGATTGGTCAGATTTGAGCCAAAGGCTCAAATCTGACCAATCAAAAACTTGAGAACGAACTCAGACGCCAAAGGCTCAAATCTAACCAATAAAAAACTTGAGAACGAACTCAGACTCAACTAAAAGTTTTATAAGCATGGATACAGATCTCGGTCAACACTGTGTGTCTGTGTCCATTTTTAGGGACATTGGGCACAAATATAAACCTTTTCAAGTATATTTGCAAACAGATGCTACACAGATCAGACGGTTCCTGTAATAGCCGTCTTATCAGGTCTGCTCTGTTTGCTTGTGAATTTCTAATTGCAATTAAAACATTATAATTTAACGTTCTACTCACTGATAGAAGCCAATAAAAATACTTTTAATATTTATTCTATTTGACTTTACTTTAATGTGGCGGTCTTCGTTTTTGTGCGTGTGTGTAAACAAAAGGGTCGACAACGTTTATCACGTATACCTTGCATTGAATAAAAATCACTCGAAATATCTGATCAGTCTGATGTTGATTCAAGTTAACCTATTATATACTTCTGAACGAATTCAGACTGAAATCCAGAATTATATAACTATGGGGTCGGGAAGAACTAGTGTGCTTCAGATCAACAGATAAAGGTGCGTACTCAAATACTTAAATCGTCATTTCTCCACCAAACTCTATGTTGTGCCCACTCTTTAGAATCGCCTCTACGAGACGATTCTAAAGAGTGGTCACACCATAGTGTTTGATGGACAAATAAAGGAGTTGTTTTTGAAAATGTTTTAACCCTTCGCTTGCTATTCACATCAATATACCTACCTGTAAATAGTGAAGACCCAGATGAGACAGCTCCTGCAGGAGCTGTCTCATCAGGGTCTGCACTATTTACAAGTTGATTGTGCAACCAGTGCACTTCACAGCAGTGATTGCACTGTGAAATACTTGTACACAGTGAAGATATATGTAATTATACAACAGGACAAGGGTAAAGAAGGAGAAATGTATTTTAAAATTCAGCAAGCGAAGGGTTAAATTAAACATCTTATCTGAACCCCAAGCTATCGAATGTTAGAACTTTAGCAAGAGCCCAACATTAAAATACTAACCGCATGTATGTGCTCTCCCTAAGTATGCCTCTAATACGGATACAATGTAAGTTGCCGTTCATGCCGACCGTTGAACTATTTTAACCTTTATCGTGCTGAATAAATTTAAACTATGTCTGCTAAAAGCCCTGATATGTTGCCTGTTGCTTACTTCCAATGTGTATAAGCGTTTGAGAAACTGCTAAACGCGTATCTTGGTCCAAGCTGTTTTCAAACGCAAGTCATTTATCAGGGTTAAATGCACTTGTTATCTAATACAGACTTTTTAACCCCTTCAACAGGCGGTAAAATTGGTGTGCAGACATTGTCGTCTGCTTAAATATTGCAGAAGTATTTGTTCTAATCCCTTTCGAGCAATAAAGCGTTTAGCTTCGTGCATTTATGATCTATAGTTTATCTTGCTTTGGAGGTCGCTTCAATGTAGCTTGTTTAACCCTTCGCTTGCTGAATTTTAAAATACGTTTCTCCATCTTTACCCGTGCCCTGTTGTATAATAACATATATCTTCACTGTGTACAAGTATTTCGCTGCGCAATCACTGCTATGGAGTGCACTGGTTGCACAGTCAGCTTGTAAATAGTGCAGACCCTGATGAGACAGCTCCTGCAGGAGCTGTCTCATCTGGGTCTTCACTATTTACAGAAAGGTATATTGACGCGATTAGCAAGCGAAGGGTGAAGACGGACTTTTTAAGTGCAGTAGAAGCTGTCTTAAGCTGTCACCAAATAGAAGTTTAATTATGGATCTGTAAGGAATGTGGTAGCTTAATGCGGGCAAAAGTAATGCAGAAAGGTCCTACATGTATAGGAGCCGTCTGATCAGGGTATACTCTGTTTGCTGATTGAATTGCAGAAACCTTGTTTGCAGATGCATGAAAGGGTGTTTATATGAATGAAAGGGTTAACCCTTAACCCATTACCTCATAGTCTATTTTAGATACAACCTCTTTGAATTAATCTACCGAAAGGAGCATTAATTGTAGAAAAGGAAATTTTTAGAATTTTGTAGTTTGAAACCATAGTGATAAATAGAGCATTTGCTCCTATAGGAGCAAATGCTCTATTTATCACAATGGTTTCACAAAGTGACTTTTAGAGAGTCGTCAACAGTCGTCAATGTAAGGGAATGGGTTAATATACCATTGTCACGCCTTTGTAAAAAGGGGATACACAGATCAGGCGGCTCCTGTAGGAGCCATCTTATCAGGTCTTCTCTGTTTGCTTGTGAATTTATAATATATCTCACTCTACAGTTTCTACCAATACCAAAGTTCTAGTGTGCACAACATGACATTTTTAAATATTCAGCTAATATCATTATTTCTTACATGAATATTTAACAGGGAAATTGTTAAATGAATATTCATGAAGTAACGGGTTAAACAACGTGATACAGTGTCGTCAGAATAATTATCACCACTGCATCATTGGCAGCATGAATGCTATTGTTTGATTGTTTCCGTTTCTGTTGACAAGATTTTTGGCTAGTGTTGTACCAATAAATTGTTGCTGCAATCAAGTTCAGATTGAACAAAAGTCTCTATGAACGTTCTAGCAGTTTTGTCCTTCAAAGATATTGATATATATGGTAGCATTTCCTTGAAATCTGATGTTTACTATAATCCTTATCTGGAAAACAGCTGTTATCAGAAACAGTACTGACTGCTGATTGGTTGGTAACATGCCGCTTAAACCGATAGAAAGTCTCACAAAATTTGTCAAAGACTAGTCCTACAACTATCGTACTGTTACAATTTATGTCTTCTTAATTTTCATCAACTTCTACTTAGCTTGAATAGTTTAACCCTTTTAAGTGCAGAAAACGGGTCGCTACTGTCCTTTGGAAACAGTGTAGACACAGATGAGAGGGCCCTCTCACCAGGGTCTGCACTGTTTCTCGTGTTACACATTTCTTTAAATTAAATCCCTGAATTTTCACGAAAACCTTAGCCCTTTCCCTGTTCTATTTTTATTCCAAATTTCAATACATACTGAATATTCATTAGCAAAATAGTTACAAAGAAATAAGGAAGGTGGAACATTGTAGACATTTTAGGAGGCAAATAAACAGATCTATCAAATTCTATTAGCAAACAGAGCAGACCCTGATCAGACGGCTCCTCTAGGAGCCGTCTGATCAGGGTCTGCTCTGTTTGCTAATGCGTGAAAACACATTTATATGAGGGAAAGGGTTAACCTTTTTGACGTTTGGAACAGTCCAGTTCAAACTTCAACGTTGAAAGGGTTAAATATCATTAGCTTTTACTTAGTTTTGATTCGTTAAAACTTTTAACCATTTTCCTTTTCTAATATTAGTCTACATTTCAATACATGTACCTAATCAATATTCATAGACAAAATAGTTATAATGAAATATTGAAGGTGGAACGTTGTAGCTATTTTAGAAAGTAAAGAAAACAGCTCTATCAAATTCCATTAGCAAACAGAGCAGACCCTGATCAGACGGCTTCTGTGGGAACTTTCTGCATAACTTTTGCCCGCATTAAGTTACCACCTTCCTTACAGATCCATAATTAAACTTCTATTTGGTGACCGCTTTTACTGCACTTAAAACGTCCGTCTTAGACAAGTGTTTACAGTGAAACTACTCTCAAACGACCTCCAAAACAAGAAATACCATAGGTCATAAATGCACGTAGCTAAACCCTAGAAGAGCCGTCTGATCTGGGTCCACTCTGTTTGCATGGTTAACTATGTCAAGCAGGTTTTGCAACTCTGACTAAGTTTTGTACAATATTTGAAAGAAACTCTACTTTGAGATCGGGGTCCATGCTTATAAAGCTTTTTAGTTGAGTCTTAATTTGTTCTCAAGCTTTTGATTGGTCAGATTTGAGCCATAGGCTCAAATCTGACCAATCAAAAGCTTGAGAACGAACTCAGACTCAACTAAAAGTTTTATAAGCATGGAAAATATGTAGACGATACTTTTAGCAGACGATTTTATTTGGTGACGAATGGGTTTTGGCATTGACGTCAGTTGTCTGTTCACTGAATACATTACAATCTTAAGTAATGTGATCGTTACATGACTGTCTCTGGAAAAGTTCTATTTAAAACATGTTTTATAGTTTTTAGGCGCCTATTTAATGGACGACATGTCCCAAAACTGCACAAATCTCACCCGTTCTCTGGCATTTGTTGTTCAGAGCGGATACGGTCGGAGATCTTGGGGAACTTCAACCCTTTCCTTCATATAAACGTCTTTTCACGCATTTTCAAACAGGGTATGCCCAAATCAGACGGCTCCTATAGGAACCGTCTGATCAGGATCTGCCCTACTTGCTAATGGAATTTGAAAGATCTGTTTCTCTACCTTATAAAATGGCTACAATTTTCCACCTTCCATATTTCATTATAACTATTTTGTCCATGAATATTCAGTAGGTATTGAAATGTGGAATAAATATAGAATAGGGAGAGTTAATCTACCACCCCACTTACAGTGAATCATATCATAGCACGTATGGAACATAGAGACAAGACTTAACCCTTCTCTTGCTGAATTTTAAAATACAATTCTCCTTCTTTACCCATGGCCTGTTGTATAATGACATATATCTTCACTGTCTACAAATATTTCTCTGTGCAATCACTGCTATGGAGTTCAGTGGTTGCACAATCACTTTGTAAATAGTGCAGACCCTGATGAGACAGCTCCTGTAGGAGCTGTATCAGCAGGGTCTTCACTATTTACAGGTACAGTAAAACCTCTCTATAACGACCACTAAATTACATCAAGTATTTTGTGTTAAAGCAGGTGGCTGCTTAAAGCAAGGTGAAAGTAAAACGGAACGCTCTTATAGAAGCGTTGTTTTACTTTCACCTTGCTTTAAGCAGCCACCTGCCCTAAATACCAACCAATTAACACAATTTAGTGGCCGTTATAGAGAGGTTTACTGTATGCATATTGACGTGAACAGCAAGAGAATGGTTAAATGTATTTCCCAAATCCTAATGATATAAGGCGACAGTGTAACTATATTTAATCCTTTGCCTGATTAATGTACATTTAACCGTTTCCCACATTTAAACGCTTTTCACGTTTTTGCAAAAAGAGTAGATCCAGATCAGACAGCTCATGCAGGAGCCCTCTGATGAGGGTCTGGTCTGTTTGCTTGTGAGATTATATAGATCTGACAATACAGGTTTTGTCAAAGCAAACAAAGTAATCAATTCCTATTGCATTATGAAAATTAAGCTATAAAATATTATTTCTTACAAGAATATTGAACATGTGAGGGGTTAATCCTACGCTTGCTGAATTCTAAAATACATTTCTCCTTCTCTACCCATGCCCTGTTGTATAATTACATATATCGTCACTGTGTACAAGTATTTCGCTGTGCAATCACTGGTGTGGAGTGCACGGGTTGGACAATCAACTTGTAAATAGTGCAGACCCTGATGAGACAGCTCCTGCACTATTTACAGGTAGGTATATTGACGTGAATAGCAAACGAATGGTTAAGAAATAATGAAAACAATGAATTTTATTTATCACTGGATGAGTTTTTATAATATGAACAAAGGATTGGTGGTTAGGGCAGAAACTATATAATTCCATAAGTAAACACAGAGCTGCTCCTATATATGCAGTCTGACCTAGGTCTACCCTGTTTGCAGAGGCGTGGAAATGTGTTTATATAGAGCAAACAGTGAACCAATGTCTAATGATAATTTAAACGGAAAACAACAAACAATACGTATTTGTGGTTTTTCCTAGAAATACAGCAAAAGGTGTAGCTTTTTTGTGATAGTTTTATCAACATCTGTCTAGTATCAAGATTATCAAACTACAATACAACGCAAAGGCAGGTGGTAGCTTAATGCAGGATAAAAGGTAAGCAAAAAGCTCCTATAGGAGCTTTCTGCATAACGTTCATCTTGCATTAAGCAACTACCTGCTTATGAAGACAGCCATGTTTGTTCATTATAGGATCGCATTAAAAGGGGTTTGCTGTAGTTCGAAAGTGACTGATTCAACTTTAGAAACCCGTGGAGAGGAGAGATTGATTGGTATCATTGTAAAATTCATGTGTGTTTGTTTGTGTTGATTAACGTCAGTTTCTGACAACTATGTGCTAACGGGATGCCCACAGAGAGAGGGAGCGAATACAGAGAAACTCGGGCGCAATGCTCTTCTCGAATTATCGATAGAGTTTCTCTGGTTCTTTTATATGTCCTGTGTAAAGCGCTGCTACATCGGACCTCGGTTTATAAAGTCTCATCTGAAGGACTTGGTCCGGCGGAGCATCAAACTCGGGACCCGTAGTATTGTAGTTAAGATTTAAGCGCAAGGATTCATGTATAAGCTCGTACATTTGATAAAGCGTAAAAAGAATAGTTGAGAGCAAAACATACCCGAATGCAAATAAGTTTCTTGTGTTTTTGTAGTTGGGACACATAACGTAGCATGATTTATCTTTGCTATCCAACCATTTTCAGCATGCTATATGTAATACTATAGAGAGCACGACTAGAAAACGTCGGAGTACAGTAAAATATCTCTAAACCGGAGGTTTAATTTAGTATCAATATCGGTCACGGAGACAGATGGCAGCTTAACCCTTCGCTTGCTGAATTTTAAAATACATTTCTCCTTCTTTACCCATGCCCTGTTGTATAATTACATATACCTTCACTGTGTACAAGTATTTCGTTGTGCAATCACCGCTGTGGAGTGCGCTGGTTGCACAATCAACTTGTAAATAGTGCAGACCCTGATGAGACAGCTCCTGCACTATTTACAGGATCTGTCTCATCTGGGTCTTCACTATTTACAGGTAGGTATATTGACGTGAATAGCAAGCGAAGTGTTAATACAGGGTGACAGTCATGCAGAAAGTTCCTGTAGGAGCTTTCTGTATGACTTTAACCCTGCCTTAAGCAGCCACCTGTCTGAAAGTATCTCAATTCTGCTCTACTTCACTGTACTTGTTCCGATCGCAATACCGGAAGCAATCATATGCCCATGGCATTGAATAATTTGCTAAATTCCGCGTCCATTACCAAGCATGCGATTGGTCCTATATTAAGTTCCAAACGAATTCCGACTACATAGATATTTGGAAACGAACTCAGACCCGAAGAAAAGTTTTATAAGCACGGAGTAGTAAATTACTTGGATTTATACAGGTGACACAAAACTGACACATAGCGAAGTTAGAGCTTCTTTATTTTTATGTTTGATCATAGATAAGCTGAGTTTTGCCCTGTTTCAGTATTTGTAAACGGGGATTTGAACTCAGTGACGTCCTGTTACATTAACATTGTTAAAATTAATACAACAAATATTTAAACAATTATGACTAGATTGGGGCTACAATATGGACTAGAAATTGAGATGTTTCAAAATCAAGCTTGAAAGCATTACTCCGGCTGTTACTGCTGAATACAATTTCAAAGATGTAAAACATAGTTTAACCCATTTGCACCCACGATCCCATATATGGGACGTAGGCAAACAGCTTAGACTCTGATCAGACGCCGCATAATGCGGCGTCTGATCAGAGTCTACACTGTTTGCTGATAGGAAATTCAATATAAAACAAAACAAAAATGAAAAATTAGAGCAGACATCCCTTAGATAAAAAATGGACTAATCCAATATATAGGCATGGAAGAATCCACTGGGAGCAAATGGGTTAATGCAGTTGACAATCACATGCGATGCACACAGTTAGTCAATGCTTTCTTTGCTGTCAGTTATTTCACTAATGCCGAATGAACTTTCAGCATAAAGCTCCTTTCTAATTTAGATCTTACTTGATTCGTCATACCGGTATTAAAGAGGTTTGTAACTCTGTAAGAGCGAGGAACGAGTCACTGATGTACTTTGCACCAATGCAGACCCTGATGAGAGAGTCCAAAGAGGAGCTCTCTCATAAGGACCTGCACTGTTTGTCAGTTGAAAGGGTTCCATGACCACGATCAGCGCGTAACTACACTTATATCATGTCACAGAAATGAATTAAGGCACTTCCCATTGCATACAATACAACTAACATAATTGAACTAAAATATAAGACAGCTTTAATTAATTGATATTTTTAAACCTTAAAGTGCGGAAACTGAACATATAAGACCTTTGCAAACAGTGTATATCCAGATTTAAGGGGTCTTGGGGGAGCCCCTTTTTCATGGTCTGTACTGGTTGTCATAAAAATAATTTTGTAAAGTGTTTAAAATTCTAACTTTGAAAATCAACCATTTTGCGATACCATTATTTGCGACACCAAGTGGTGAAAGCATGTGGTTGCTTGATGTCGGACGAAAGTAATGCAGAAAGCTCATGTAGACGCTTGCTGCATCAACTTTGTCTTGCATTAAGCTACCTTCTGCCATTAAGACCCATAATAAGATCCCCTTTTTGGTGGTCACTTTACTGAATATGTTTATATAACTGACCTTTTCTTTTAACCCTTTCCCTGTTCTATGTTTATTCCAACTTTCAATGTCTACTGAATATTCATGGCCAAATAGTTGTATAATGAAACATGGAAGGTAGAATGTGGTAACCATTTTAGAAAATAAAAAAGCAGACCTTTCAAATTCATTTAGCAAACAGATAAGACCCTGATCAGATGGCTCCTACAAGAGCCATCTGATCTGGGACTACTCTGTTTGCAAATGCGTCAAAACGCGCTTATAGGAAGGAAAAGGTTAATGTTTATATAACATCCGCAGTAAAACATTTATCATTTTATAACAAAAGATCGACAAACATATTGATATAAAGAACAAACAAATATAATGCAATACAAAAACCGAAATATATAGTTCAGTGCCACCAGGCATTGTAAGTTATATCGGATCCCATCAGGCAATACAAGTACAGTTAGATATTAACCTTGAGACAACAGGCAACATTACAGCGTCATATCTTCAATGACTCTGAATATAATGCATAAGAACAATCTATGATATATGCTTAACCCTTAAAGTATGATTTCATATGATTCGAACCTGAACCACTCTCTGATACCAATATGTGTCCTTATAAGTGACTTAGCTAAATTTATCGTGTCATTTAAGTCACACACGGACACATCATGACGACTAAGCATGTTCTTATACTACTGAATTGAATAACATATATGTTTTACCATATAGCTGAACAACTATTCAATGTAATTGAGCAATTTCATATCAGCGCTAAATTATCTACTACTACTCTTTCAAGAATGTTTTTGACTCAGACTTTTTAAGGCATTTCATGGTCTATCAATTCACATACGAGCAGTATTTATATTTCCAGTTGTTTATTATCGTTCATTATGAGGCTGTATAATATATTCACAGATTCCGCACATGTTTATTTACAGGAGTTATCTACACAACCACCGGGACCGCTATAAGGTCTCCACCACAACACGTTCTGGTCCATACGGTGTTAATTCATTAGAACTACTATTTTTCTTAAAACTGCGCTTAAACATTCGTTGGCGCATGTCATTCATTTTGCTTGAGAAGCGATGACTGTCACTTCTCTCAAAGTTTCCGCTTCGACGAAATGCTAGTGTACCCTGTTTCCACTTTCTATGAATATTTTCAAGTCTATCTTCAAATATTTGTTGAAGCAAGGGTACACCATTTTCATTTGAATGTCCCGATTGGTGCCTGTATTTTCTACTTGTTCTCCTTCCGCGGTCAGGATTCAACGATCTTGTTCGCGCAATCATATCCTCACGGGTTGTAAATTCATTGTATGTGTTATCGTTGTCGATGTGTGATGAAGTCAACGTACCAAAGTTATCAGATCCATCGTCATCGTCGTAGTCAGGTGGAAGTTCATCATAATCAGGGGCTGGTTCGAGTCTCTGTAGGCGCTGTGCTTCCGCAACGACAAAACGAACGAAATCTTCCTCCGTGGACGCGTTCTGGAACCAGTCGATTCTAGTGCTAGACATTAGATGAAGGAATGTTCCCCATCGATGTATGAACATACTGAAAAACTGCAGAGTGATACAGAATGCAAAGATCGACAGAAACATCAGCGAGAGTGGTTCGTACTTGTGGATGATATAGAAATCCTTCAGTTTGTCTTCCATCGACTGCAGTTGTAAAGTAATGATAGTCCACAGAAAATTGATCATGAAGAAGATGAATACCACATTATTCTTCAACGAAATCAAGTCATCTGCAATCTTTTGTTTATGGCTCTTGTCTTCGTCCAGTGGAAGCAGGTATTTCTTTATTGTAAACTTCCAGAAGTCTAATTCCTCGTCATCTAGCTTTTCAGTGGGACCATTTCCCGTATAGTCTAGGGAAACCCAGTATGGCTTATCTGGGTTAGGTTCCCAACCAGGAGGAGTTAAATCTTCGACAATGGTGACTGGCTTGCTTATTTGCCTCTTGAATCGCAGAGACTTCTCAGTTGGTGCTGGAGATGGTGGCTTCGATTCCTCGGTTTGAATAGAAACGGTCTTTGTTTCAGAGGTTTCAGATTTGAAACCCATCATTGTGCGTATCAGCACACGGGCGTCATTGACCAATGTGTGTAAACCGAGTCTATTCAGAATCGACTTGTTCTCTTTCTTTTTCTGCTTTTCCTCCTGTATCCGTTTTTGCTCTTCTTCTTCTTCCTTTGTTAGTTTCTTTGGTGTTTCGCGAGTTCCCCAGGAGACATTGTTCAGGTTACAAAGGTAGTAAACCGTCAGTAGAATAAAGGTAGACGGTACAGTGAGGAAGTACAGTAGACCGTACACCAAGCAGAAGAACTCTTGTGGATGAAGAACACCAGCTATAGTGAAAACAGATACCAATCCTGTCAAGAACACCACATTTGGACTTCCGAAGTTCTCCGTTACAATACTGATGATAGTTCCCACTGTGGCTATCATCATGACCACAGTGAATATCGCACTAAGAACCGCCGCCGCAGTGATCTGTATGTCGCTCTTCATTGTCATGCAGATAACGATGTACACTCCCACTGGTAAGATAGACAAAAGGTACGATTCCCAAACACCAAGATTGAGAACAGAGTGGTAAGACCCTGTGATCATGAGAATGATGGTCGAAGGAGCCAAGATAGTTGAAGCCATGAGAATAAATTGGTACAGAACGTAGGGTCTGCTGATGTTGTCGTTGATTCGTACGGTGTCATACCAAGAGGAAAGCAGGTCCATCATGTTGGCCAAGGTAGAAGGAGCCCATCGACGTCTCTGGTTGAAGAACTCGTTGAAGGTTTCGGGAGCAAATGTCAAGGCGTCAGCCCCAGCGCAGTAGTCGATTCGATGTCCTTGTTGAAGAAGAAGAGTGCACAACCACCGATCTTCACCTATTGTTAAAGAATATTTTAAACATTAAAAAACTATTCCTCAGTATTATTGAGACTAAATCTAATATAATAGCAGTAATAACCATGACTCTGGAAAAAACGCCAATAAACATAGTTTCAAATTTGGTAGTTACAAAACATATTAATAAGAACACATTAAATCCACCTGAGCTCAGTGTATCACTTGATATATGATTACCACTGATAAAGAAAAAGTACGAACATTAGTGGCAAAGCTTCACGTGATGCAAATGAAATTTAGCGATAACTTATTTAGTTATTGTTTTTATTTAATCACTGGTTTTTATTTCACATATATTTCACATTATGTTTAAAATAACTGCTTCTGTATGTCTGCAAAATACAAATTTAATGCTTGTGATAGACGGCCATTGAACGTATGGGGCGAATTCAAAGAAGAGATGTGCGTTAAAAAATAGCATGAATTGAAAAGATCAACAACTGGGAGAATCGAACATTTCTGTAATAATGTACTTAAATCCCATATTATTTAAGGAAACTCGTCCAGTATCCATGCTTATAAAACTTTTTAGTTGAGTCTGAGTTCGTTCTCAAGATACTGATTGGTCAGATTTGAGCCTTTGGCTCAAATCTGACCAATCAAAAGCTTGAGAAGAACAAAATCAGACTCAACTAAAAAGCTTTATAAGCATGGACCCAGATCTTATTTTGGAACTTGGAAATATGTACTGTTAAAAGCCATTGACATTGAGTGGTTCATCATCCTGTGCATACCCTGATCTGGGTCTACACTGTTTGCATGTGTCCTTTTTAAGGGACACTGGACACAGAAATGGATATCCGGGGGGGGCAAAAAAAAGTTGGTCCCAATGCAACCTTTAGCGTTCCGGGAAAATTATATTTACACAAAGTTTTTGCCTACTACATTTTCAAATTTCAAGCTATAATAAAAATGCAATCAAGCTGGCAATTAGTTTGGATCCTGACGAGACGCCGAGTAAACTGACGCGACGCCGATTTACTCGGCGTCTCATCTTCATTCAAACTGTTTGCAAAGATAATCATGGATCCGCTGGCGGCAGTCTAAAGGCTAAAAACAACATATTAAACACACACCTTGCTCAAACTGAATATAATGCCTAGCTTCAGTTGGTTTGGTCGTGTACATTTTCATCACATTGTCGTCCATAAGGGCGGAGCCTCGAAAGAGCGAGAAACATCCGGGACAGCAAAGGACACATCCGAACACGTGCTCAGCGGCCTTCTGAAGCCAATGACCAACAGCATACTCAAATTGCTGGTACCAAACCATAGGACCTGAAATAAGTCAAGGGTGCATTTGAAAACGCAATGCTCTGTTGTTTCAACCTTAGTATTCTATTTAGTCGCAGTAGTACTGACGAGTTATTCGGAATATCATCTGGATCCAAACTATCTGTTAAGATAAAATCATAAAAACGCACATAGCGCTTGTGGGGTATGGTTCCAGTTTGCATGTTGAATATTCGTTTGTTATGTTCATCTGTATGTTTAGGTTTGTAAATCTGGATCCAGATGAGACTGACTCCGTGTATCCATGATATCTACATTTATGTATGAAAACTCGCATTTTTAAAACCGAAGTACAGTAGAACCTGTCTTAAGCGGCAATCAAAAAGAGATCTAATTATTGGTCTGTAAGGCAGGTGGTAGCTTAATGCAGGTCAAACGTAATGCAGAAAGCTCCTATAGGAGCTTTCTGCATTACGTTTGCCCTGCATTAAGCAACCACCTGCTTTTTAAGACTCATGTTCAAAAAATGAATGGCCACTTAAGACAGGTTCTACTGTAGACACATTCTACCCAAATACTATTCTCAACATGCTAAAGTTCAGGGTATGAAATGTGTCTGAGACTTATGACGTTTTGCTCTTTCAAATGATGTACGCTATTGAATTACAAACTACTTAAGATAATAAGAAAATATATTGATGATATCATAAAGATTAATTCTTAATTGCTTCTGCGAAGCGCTTTCATTTTCATTGTGGGAATAACTTTTTATTTCCATACAATCTGAATGGTTTAATGTTAGTTTTATTTTCCTTGAAATATTTCGAGGGTCATTTGGATAGTTCACTTAGCGTAATGAATCGCCTAAGGGAAAACCACAGCAGCACAATTCATCGAGGACCGCTATTGCATCACCATACAATAGCGTCTGTCTTAAGCGGCCATTCAGTTATTGAAAATAAGAGGCTTAAAATGCAGGTCAAAAGTAATGCAGAAACCTCCTTTCTCTCTTATTTTTGACATGCATTACGCTACAGTCTGCCTTACAGACCTATAAATAGACTTCTTTTTGATGGCCCCTTAAGACAGTTTCTACTGTAGACGATAGTAAAAGGAGCTCTCTAAAGTAAACAAACCATGTAAGTGTAACTATCTGCCTTTAACCCTTTACTTAATGAATATTCATGCAAACATTAACCATTCGCTTGCTAGTCACCTCAATATACCTACCTGTAAATAGTGAAGACCCAGATGAGACAGCTCCTGCAGGAGCTGTCTCATCAGGGTCTGCACTATTTACTAGATGATTGTGCAACCAGTGCACTCCACAGCAGTGATTGCACAGCGAAAACTTGTACACAGTGAAGATATATGTAATTATACAACAGGGCATGGGTAAAGAAGGAGAAATGTATTTTAAAACTCAGCAAGATAAGGGTTAATGACACCATGAACATAAATTTGCTTATTTTTGTAATGTCAAATGAACACATGAACTTTTTGGCCATGGTAAGATCTGATACATATACAGTAAACCCCCGCTAATGCAACCACCTAAAAGAGGTATAATTCTGGGTGATATATGCAGGTGGTAGCTTAATGCAGGACAAAAGTAATGCAGAAAGCTCCTACCTTTTTCTAAATTCAAGCTATAATCAATTTGTCTAGCAAAATGCAATCAGAGTGTCAAACAGTTTGGATCCTGATGAGACGCCGAGTTACCCAAACTGTTTGCATATCCGCTCAAAGCCGGTGTAACGAAGTAAAGTGACCCCCATAGAATACTGACCCCCCGGTCAGTATTTTTTAAAAAATAGTGACCCCCCCGGTCATAGTATTTTGACCCCCCCGGTCATAATATAACGACCCCTGCACACGAAGAAAACTGACCCCTTACGAAGAATTGCGACCCCCATAGAATAGTGACTCCCTGTCTTTGTTTCAACAAAACATACGCCCGCCCGCCCGCCCGCACGCACGCACACACACACACAACACGCATGTACATAAACAATTACACACACGAACGCATGTACGCACACATACCGGTACACATATGAACGCACGCACGCACATATACCGATACTTACACATACACTTCGAAACACTCTCATACATGCAAGCACACAAACACTCACGCACACACTCACACGCACGTAGGAACACATGTATATATGAAGAGATCACTTATTGAATTGTAAAATGTTGTATTGACTTCTATCTGACACTTTACAAAACGTAAATAGCTGTTAAAATTTCAATAATCTAAGTTCTAACTTAAAATTTCATGGATGGAACAATGTGTCAGTCACTGTAAAACTAAACAAAACTTCATTTGGCAGTGGATTTTTGTATGGTCAATGCTGTGTGCAATGCCATATATCATATCCATATTTTGAATACATTTGTAATTTATCACCTATTGAAATTAATTGAAATAATTCTCATCGAAGTGAGGCAACATAAGTGTTCGACATCATGCCTTTTGAATTATTTTAGCGAAGTGGGAAATAATATTTTGTTGTTGTTGTTGTTGTGTTTGCTCCGTCTACCACCACCACCACCACCGTCACTACTACTACTACTACTACTATAATTACCGCTACTACTACTACTACCACTATTACTACTACTACTATTAATCCCACAACTACACATACTACTCCTCCTACTACTACTCGTATACCTCCTCCTATTACCTACCTACCTTCACACATACCCAATAACAAACCCACCCACCCAAAACCCAGCCATCCACTCAAGCACAAACCCAACCACCCACAAACCCATCCACGTACTACTGCCGCTGCTGCTGCTACAACTGCTACTATTACTATTCCTACTTCCTAGTACTACTTCTGCTATTGCCTACTACATTCCACCTATACTACTTCCACTACCTATACTACTGCTACTACTACCTATACTACTACTACTTTAAATACTACTACAGTAAAACCTCTCTTAACCGGCCGTTAAATTTAGTATGAATATCGGTCTTGTAGACAGGTGGCAGCTTAATGCAGGGTGAAAGTCATGCAGAAAGCTCCTCTAGGAGCTTTCTGCTTGACTTTCACTCTGCATTAAGCAGCCACCTGCCTAAAAGTATCTAAATTCTTATCTACTAGAATTCCGGTTAACAGAGGTTATACTGTATTTACCTACCTACCTACCTACCTACCTACCCTACCCTACCCTACCTACCTACCTAGTGACCGCACGGTCATAGCATTTTGAGCCCTTTTTATCACTGACCAATGTGCACAACGTTCATTAGAACAAATGTATTATTTAGAAAGGGGGGCACTTTTACTGAAGAATATCGACCCTGTTCAATATTCTTGAAAAAGGGCAACCCCCGGTCATAGTGCTTTTTAATCTATCTCCAGTATAATTAAAGATAGTTAAACTTTACTCGAAATATTATAGATGAAGTGACCCCCGGTCATAGCAATTTGAGCAGCGTTTATTAATATCATGACTAAAGCGCGCACTGCTAATTGAACTCAGTATTTTGTTGATAGGGGTCACATTTTCTGAAAGAAAATCGACCCCCGGTCAGTATCTTATAAAAAAAAATATCGACCCCCGGTCATAGTGCTTTGACACACGTTCATGATATGTTGAACAACTCCCGCGAACTTAATCTACCGCCAGTATACTTTTAGGAAAGAGTTTAACTTTACTCGATTTTATTTAACGTTGGTCATAATTCTTACAGATGTAGTGACCTCCGGTCATAGCAATTTCAGCCGTGTTTATACATGTACTGTAATGACTTAAGCGCAATCTTTATTGAACCCAAGTATTTTGTGCATAGGGGGTCACATTTTCTGAAGAATATCGACCCCCGGTCAGTATTTTTTAAAAAAAGCGACCCCCGGTCATAGTACTTTGACACACATTCATTATATGTTGAACAGTTCCCGCGACTTTAATCTACCTCCTGTATAATTTAAAGAAAGGGTTTAACTTTACTCGTAAATTATTTAACTTTGGTCATAATTACAGATGTCACGATCCCCGGTCATAGCAATTTCAGCCCTGTTTGTCATACCATGGCTAATGCGCGCCTTGCTGACTGAACCCAAGTATTTTGTATACAGGGGGTCTCATTTTCTGAAGAATATCGACCCCCGGTCAGTATTTTTTAAAAAATAGCGACCCGGTCATAGTACTTTGACACACGTTCATGATATGTTGACCAACTCCTGCCAACTTAATCTACCTCTGGTATAATTTAAGACAGAATTTAACTTTCTCGATTTTATTTAACATGTGCCATAATTCTTACAGATGTAGTGACCCCCGGTCATAGCAATTTCAGCCGTGTTTATCCTGTAATGACTAAAGCGCGCAATACTGATTGAACCCAAGTATTTTGTGCATAGGGGGTCACATTTTCTGAAGAATATCGACCCCCGGTCAGTATTTTTTAAAAATTAGCGACCCCCGGTCATAGTACTTTGACACACGTTCATGATATGTTGAACAGTTCCCGCGACTTTAATCTACCTCCTGTATAATTTAAAGAAAGGGTTTAACTTTACTCGTAAACTATTTAACTTTGGTCATAATTACAGATGTCATGATCCCCGGTTATAGCGATTTCAGCCCTGTTTATCATATCATGGCCAATGCGCGCCTTGCTAACTGAACCCAAGTATTTTGTACACAGGGGGTCACATTTTCTGAAGAATATCGACCCCCGGTCAGTATTTTTTAAAAAATAGCGACCCCGGTCATAGTACTTTGACACACGTTCATGATATGTTGACCAACTCCTGCCAACTTAATCTACCTATGGTATAATTTAAGACAGAATTTAACTTTACTCGATTTTATTTAACCTGTGTCATAATTCTTACAGATGTAGTGACCCCCGGTCATAGCAATTTCAGCCCTGTTTATCCTGTAATGACTAAAGCGCGCAATACTGATTGAACCCAAGTATTTTGTGCATAGGGGGTCACATTTTCTGAAGAATATCGACCCCGGTCAGTATTTTTTTAAAAAATAGCGACCCCCGGTCATAGTACTTTGACACACGTTCATGATATTTTGAACAGTTCCCGCGACTTTAATCTACCTCCTGTATAATTTAAAGAAAGGGTTTAACTTTACTCGTAAACTATTTAACTTTGGTCATAATTACAGATGTCATGATCCCCGGTCGTAGCAATTTCAGCCCTGTTTATCATATCATAGCTAATGCGCGCCTTGCTAACTGAACCCAAGTATTTTGTACACAGGGGGTCACATTTTCTGAAGAATATCGACCCCGGTCAGTATTTTTTAAAAAATAGCGACCCCGGTCATAGTACTTTGACACACGTTCATGATATGTTGACCAACTCCTGCCAACTTAATCTACCTCTGGTATAATTTAAGACAGAATTTAACTTTCCTCGATTTTATTTAACCTGTGTCATAATTCTTACAGATGTAGTGACCCCCGGTCATAGCAATTTCGGATGTGTTTATCCTGTAATGACTAAAGCGCACAATACTGATTGAACCCAAGTATTTTGTGCATAGGGGGTTACATTTTCTGAAGAATATCGACCCCTGGTCAGTACTTTTTAAAAATAGCGATCCCCGGTCATAGTACTTTGACACACGTTCATGATATGTTGACCAGTTCCCGCGACTTTAATCTACCCTCCTGTATAATTTTTAAAAAAACGTTTAACTTTACTCGTAAACTATTTAAACTTGGTCATAATTATTACAGATGTAGTGACCCCCGGTCGTAGCAATTTCAGCCCTGTTTATCATAGCATGGCTAATACACGCATTGCTTCTTGAACTCAAGTATTTTGTGCAAAGGGGGTCACATTTTCTGAAGAATATTGACCCCCCGTTCATTTTTTTTAAAAATAGCCACGCCTGGTCAAAGTGCTTTGACACACGTTCATGATATTTTGAACAGTTACCTCGAACTTAATCTACTTCCAGTTTATTTTAAAGAAAGGGTTTAACTTTACTCGTAAACTATTTAACCATGGTCATAATTCTTACAGATGTAGTGACACCCGGTTATAGCAAGTTCAGCCGAATTTATCCTACCATCACTAAAGCGCGCAATACTAATTGAACCCAAGTATTTTGTACGTAGGGGGTCACATTTTCTGAAGAATATCGACTCCCGGTCAGTAGTTTTTAAAAAATATCGACCCCCGGTCATAGTGCTATGACACGTGTTTATGATATGTTGACGTTTTCCCGCGAACGTAATCTATCTCCAGTATAATTTAAAGAAAGGGCTTAACTTTACTCGTAAACTATATTTTGTATTTTGTACATAGGGGGTCACATTACCTGAAGAATATCGACCCCCGGTCTGTATTTTTTAAAAGAAATTCGTTTAACTCCCCCCAACCCTAACACACACATACCCATCCACCCGATGCTGCAGAGACAACCACAAAAACAAAGCTGCAGCCGCAACAATATTAGGTATTCAAGTATTTGCAATGGTTACTAATTTGTTAGTAATAGTTGGGGCGGGGGTCAATATTTTATAGATATCGCGGAGGGGTCACTATTTTTCAGAGGGGAGTCGATATTTTTCAGAAAGGGGGTCGATTTTTCTGAAGAATAGTGACCGGGGGGTCAGTATTCTATGGGGGTCACTTTACTTCGTTACACCGGCTAACGGTTAAAGAGTCTAATTAGAGGGTATACATGTTTTGCATCACTCACCGGAACCAATAGGATGAATACGCCCACAAACGGCCCCCACTTTTCGGTTTTTCTTCATTCTGTCTATCAGGAGTTTCACCGATTCAGGCCTGAAGTCCACATCACCATCCAGAGTCAGTATGAACGTGTTCTCGGCCTGGAAAGATATAAAAAAAAACAATGCTGTAACTTTTTTAACCCTTTCGGCGCCACATTTCAAATTGTCGTCTGCAATCCAAGTTTGTTAAATCATTCAGTAAAATAAGGAAATGAGATAAAAAAGATTCAAAGGAATAAAGCACATATATAGAAATAGAGATTGAGACAAATAGTGATGTCCTTGATCAGACGCCGCCTTGAAAAGGCGGCGTCTGATCTGGGATTGCACTATTTGTCGTGGTGCATTTATGCGACTGCGGCGGTGAAAGGGTTAAACAAAATAAAGTAAAGTAAAGTACCTAGTTATAGTCTACTTTCAGTCCGAATGACCGCTCAGCCGACTGTACATTTACTCCCCTGGTCATTGAGTCATTGGCCTACAATAATGAGCACTGCTAACATATGGCGCATTCATGCAGCCGCAGTACCGGCGAGTGACCCTCACAGGTACCCATTTTAACCCCTGGGTGGAGAGAATGTGCAGGTGGGAGACACGGAAAAGCGTCTCTGATATTTCCGGGCGGGACCGGGATTTGAACCCCGGACCTCCGGACTGATAGTCAAGCGCGTTACCACTAGACCACCGCCTACTACGTTGCAAGTTGCAAGCAGTTTAGATCCCGACGAGTTGATTCTGATGTTGATTCTTGAAAAAACTATGAAAATATATATCTCTATAAGACAATATTTTTTTTGTTTCTAGAATGCTGTTTTGCTAACGTTAAGCTAAATTCAAGAACGTGCACTTTTTATGAAGAAATAGTAATTCCTCAAGTTCTATGGACAACGTTGTGATAACATTTTCAAAACGTTTGAATCCACATTATACTTAAATAATTCGGCGTCTCACCAGGATCGAACTTTGAATGGCACTTAGACACTTGTTTTAAAGAGAAATTTAATAGAAGTGTACTTTCACCCTTCCTATGCCAACATTCCAGTTGTCGCCGGCAAACAATGTCTTTAAAGCATTTTGATAAAATGAATGTATGTTAAACCACAGACATGAAACTAAAGGTTGGGACAGAGAGCGAAGTCCCTTTTCTGGGACTGTCCTGTTTGTCGTGGTGCACTTTTGCCACGTTGGCGGTTAAATTGTTATAGCAAACGATATTTGTTGCTGAACGTTTTAATTGACATCATTTTAAAACAGTGCGCATAATTATGTTATTACATGTATAAAGCTAAACAAGACAGCACTAGTACATTGTAATTATTGCTGCAAACGAGAGGTATTTATTCCTTTCCCTATTGAATATTCAGACTGAATAGACTCAGTCTGACAGGCCATTCCGCTTTGAATATTCAGCATTGAAAGGATTAACCATTCGCTTGCTTATCGCGTCAATATACCTACCTGTAAATAGTGAAGACCCAGAGGAGCTGTCTCATCAGGGTCTGCACTATTTACAAGTTGATTGTGCAACCAGTGCACTCCACAGCAGTGATTGCACAGCGATATACTTGTACACAGTGAAGATATATGTAATTATACAACAGGACATGGGTAAAGAAGGAGAAATGTATTTTAAAATTCAGCAAGCGAAGGGTTAAAACTGTTAATTAGAAACACGTGTAATACAATACACGTCAGACAGAAAAAAACTGATTTCTTTCTTTTATTGTCCTATTACATGTACAGTTACCTTTTCGTATTGCTCTGTGTCCATCCGATTGAAGAGAGATTTGATTGGTCGAGATAAGTTGTCTTTCTTGGATCTGCCCTTCTTGCGGTTACGGGCCTTGGACACGCGGCTGTCTAATTCGGACTCCTCCGTAAAGGCCTTGTCCGTATCCCGTCCGCCAAGGAGCTTGTAGCCGAGCAAGTAGTACATGTACATACACTGAAATCATGAGAAGAGATATTCATTTAACGTTACTATATCCCTAGGAAACTAGTTGAAAATACATGTTTAAACCTTTAAAACGATGACAACAGGAATATTCATTTGCTCAATATTTACAGTGTAATTTTTTCAACGGTTGTTTCCGTTTGACCAAAACAAAACTATAGAATCAGATACATGTATATATCATGTCAAAAGCAAACAGAGCAGACCCTGATCAGACGGCTCCTGTGGGAGCCGTCTAATCTGGGTCTTCTCTGTTTGCAAATGCGTGAAAAGGCGTTTATATGAATGAAAAGATTAATGCGAACCAGTTAAATAAAGAGATCAAATTCATTAAATAAAATCAAATTTTTCGGCCTCGCTCAAGCCAATTTAAAAGGTAATGTTTCCAAATGGGTTTATACAATGCTTTTAGAAATTGCAAGATTTTCCAGAATCAAATTTCTGGCTCTAAAAGTATTTCCTATTTTCTAAATTAAGACATTGGCTGCGGAATAATTTAAAGGTATGCTTTATCTAAAAAATCAATGAGTAATTGTCCAATCAACTCTAAAGTTCATTGTTTATTAACCTTTTACTCCACAGATACGCATTTTATGCCAGGCCCAGATAAATCGGCTTATGTAGGATCCGTCTGATCAGAGTCTACACTGTTTTATAATGTCATATGTACACTAGGTTTTTGGTATTGGTAGAAACTATAGTCATGTCTATTATAAATCCATAAACAAACAGAACAGACCCTGGTCAGAAGTTTCCTACCGAAACAGCAACATAGGTTTGACTCCTGATCAACAAACTGGGTTATTGTACTTATTAACCCTTTCTCTGTTGAATATTCAAGTAAAAAATGACATCATGAATATTTTATAATGTCATATGTACACTAGGTTTTTGGTATTGGTAGAAACTATAGTCATGTCTATTATAAATCCATAAACAAACAGAACAGACCCTGGTCAGAAGTTTCCTACAGCAGCTGTCTGGCCTGGGTCTACCCTGTTTGCAAGTGCGTTAAAGGGCGTTTATATGAAGGAAACGACATTTTAATTAATTTTCCTTATATGTTTGTACGTATTCTAGTTATGACAACTAGCAAGTATACACAAGAGCTAACCTGAGACCATCTCTTCCTGTGTCTGATCTTGTTCTTGTCCTTTACATGGACAATCATCTTGGTATGTCCAGGCATGGTCCACACCAAGCGACCACCGTAGGGTGTGGCGTACTTGGTGGGCGGGGATATTACGATAGGACCCTTGACCACAGATCTGTTGGAGAGTAAAGACAAAAAGGTAACGTGATGGTCTGACGTTTTAACAAGGATTTCATGAATATTAATTAACTGATATGTTATAGTGACCCACGGACAAGCGAATGTGGGTTCATTTCAGAAACTGTGGAATCAGATCTTTATAACTCCATAAACAAACACAACAGACATGTATCCAGATTAGACTACTCCTGAATAGAAAAAACACCATACTAGCCAATACAGTAAACCCCCTCTAAACCGATATTCTAGAGGAGAAGGATTTGGATACTTTTGGGCAGGCGGCTGCTTAATGCAGAGTGTAAGTGTATGACTTTCACTTTGCATTAAGCTGCCACCTGTCTCCAAGACCAATATTTATACTAAATTGAACGTGCACTTTAGAGGGGGTTTACTGTATTATTAATTTACCACATGCCGTTTGACAGTAAATTCAGACCAGAGCTGAGCAGGGCCTGCACTGTGTTTATGGGAAAATAAAGATCTGAGTTACAAATATCTGCCAAGACCAAATTTAAATGTGTTCGTGTTCCATAACAACCATCCATCTAAATTATTACAGTAAAACCCCTCTAAACCGGAATTCTAATAGAGAAGAATTTGGATACTTTCAGACAGGTTGCTGCTTAATGCAGGGTGAAAGTCCTGCAGAAAGCTCCTAGAGGAGCTTTCTGCATGACTTTCACCCTGCATTAAGCTACCACCTGTCTCCAAGACCGATATTTATACTAAATTTAACGTCCGGTTTAGAGAGGTTTTACTGTATATCAATATTCATCAGATAAAGGGTTAACCTGGACAAAGAGATAGCACACCCACACTCGTTCGCATCCCGTATCGGACAAACAACGGAAGAAACACTGTGTGCCAATATCCGTTGCCTATTACGACTTGACTACAAATTAACCCTTTCAATACCAGCATTTTCTTCTGTTTTAACTCTTTTGCTGCTAAATTTTGTCGTCTGCAAACATTGTCGTCTGCTTCAATTTTCACTTTTTATTTTTCTTGATTTTTGTGTAAATAACAGTCACGATAGCAAATAGTTTGGATCCTGATAAGACGCCAAGTTACTCGGCATCTCATCTGGATCCAACCTGTTTGCATAAGTGTATTAATTAGATTATTTTTATCAAGGCGAACGGGCATGGACATTTTTGGTCGAAGTACGAGCTGTAGAATCATATATTTTATTTCGTAAGCAAACAGAGCCGACACTGATCAGACGGTTCCTAAATTCAAACAGGCCAAGCTTACCGTGCATAATCAGGTTTTTTAAAAATAAAGTGTATCATGACAAACAGTGTAAACCCTGATAAGAGGGCTCCTCTAGGGTCCCTCTCATCTGGGTCTGCACTATTTGCAATGCTATACTTGTGACTCGTTTCCCGCAAGGTTAACGAGTTAACCCATTCCCTCATATTGACGACTTTTGACGACTCTGTAAAAGTCACTTTGTGAAACCATTGTGATAAATAGAGCATTTGCTCCTATAGGAGCAAATGCTCTATTTATCACAATGGTTTCAAACTACAAAATTCTAACATTTTCCTTTTTTCTAGTTAATGCTCCTTTTGGGTAGATTTATTCAAAGATGTTGTATCTAAAAATAGCCTATGAGGTAATGGGTTAATGATTCCATCCATGTATATGTAAAACCTCTCTAAACCGGACGCTAAATTTAGTTCCATCCTGCATTAAGCGGCCACCTGCCTAAAAGTATCGAAATTCTTCTCTACTAGAATTCCGGCTTAGATAGGTGTTATTGTATATTTATCAACCCTTTATACGATAGATTCGCCTTTTGACAGAGTAGACACAAATCTGGTGGATCCTGTACGAGTCGTCCGACCATGATCTGATCGCTTTGGACATTGCTTATAGAATAATATAGATCTGATTCTACAGTTTCTACCATGGTAAAAAGGTGACATTATACAGCTAAACCAATGCATATTCATCATATCATTATTTTTTCTTAAATAACTATGTAAAGGTAAGACGTTCGATGTAGACGGGCTTTTAGTGTATGTATTTTACCTTGCAGCGTCTTCCATACACTCCATCAGTTGTCGCACGAAGTGGTTAGGAACAAACTTGTCACGTGTCTCGTCCAACTCGAAAGCGTCGTCAAAAATGACGTGAACTGAAAAATACAATAGGAAATTGGAATGTTAGGTGTATTTATTACTAGATTCCATGTAGTTCATTGATTTTTAGCAGTTTGTTGGGTTGTTTGATGTTGTTTTTGTTAATAAAATGATTGTTGTCTGGAAAAATACGCTTTCAAGACTGTTATTACATAGGTACGTCCTTTACCTTATCTATAGACGCTCTTGTTGAAACCTTAGCACTCCTACATGTATCTGATCTGATTCTACACTACTGACTACTACATGTATGTCAGTCTGATCTAAAACTAATAAAATGTTGCCAAATTATACTTATTTGTATAATGTGGTTGGTTGCAAACACTTTCTAACGTCTACGAACGCTCACTTGCGGTTGTGAACACTTACATAAGGTGGTGAACACGTACATAAGGTTGTGAACACGTACATATGGTTGTGAACATTTGCTTATGTTTGCGAGCACGTGATCATGGTTGCAAACCCTTACTTATGATTGGGCCAATTGTTGTGAACACTTACTTATGGTTGTGAACACTTACTTATGAACAGAACACTTACTTTCAAGGTCATAGTAGTCCGGGTCTTTGATTCTGAACTTTTCCTGGGCGAGGCGACTGGCACAGTGAACGTAATCAAGTCTGAAAAAGAAACGTTTAAGGTAGGTTTTGGGTAGCCGCCGCTTTAATTGGCAAAATAATAGAATGTCGGTGATTGTGCAGGTAACAGATTAAAACTGTTTGTTATATACCTATATTACCTCTTGAAGATTCATTAAGAAATAATGAATGTATGAATATTAATTAGCTGGACTAGTACATGTATAATGGTATTACGGACAAGGGAATTGCTATCATGCAGAAACTGTTTGCTAAAAATAATAATTCACACATGTAGATCTGATTCTACAGTTTTTGCCATTGTCAAAAATTCCTTTATTTATGAAGACAATACAACATGGCAGCTAATTAACCGTTTCCCTCATAAAAACGCATTTGCAAACAGAGAAGACCCAGATCAGACGGCTCCTACAGGAGCCGTCTGATCAGGGCCTGCCATGTTTGCTGTTGATACGATATAGATCTGATTCAACAGTTTGTGCCAAAGCCAAAACATCCTTGAAAATATTGTGTTATAAAATTCACCTAATAAATATTAATGATGTCACTTTTATTTCTTACATGAATATTGAACAGGGAAAGGGTTAATACATGTACTTATAGTAATAATTTCAAACAAAAACACTCGTAGAGGTAAATGGTTAAGCCCTTTATGGTTTATAGTGTATTTAATAACAATGAAGGTTCTCAATGAGTCCACCTGTCTATACGTGACAGATCAGGAAATCATCAATCACAAATGTACATTCTTGATGTGTCATCCCTTCCAGCCTATTCACCTAGTGACACCGATCTCTAGCATACCACTTGCTTATATCACAGACAAAGCGAAATCCGAAATTAACAGTGTAGAAGTCCGCCCATATTTGGCGACACTTTGCCTTTGGAATCGCGAATACTGATTAAAACACTGTTGATACTACTTTATACATGTAATTTGTTTCCACATTGATCTCCGTCCACCCCATCCAATATTCCTCATGGGTGTAATATATGTATACGCATATTTCGGGTTTTTTGCTTTGTTTGTATGTCTTTCATTTACTTTTGTTTTCCTTTTTTTCCATTTTCGATCTTAACTTATACTCAAAGCATGTTAACTTAAATATTCCCGCCTATGTATGTAAGGTCATTATCTGATGGAGAGAAACTTTATAAAACTAATAGTCTTTCGTCTCAATCCTTTCTCTGTAATGTACAATTGTTTACATGCACGTTTCTGAAATAAATATATTTAAACTAAAAAAGAGTATTTTAACCACTGCCATTTCCCACTGTTTTCGCCAATTGAGCTCTTATATTTTATGTTCAGATTTATTGCACTATGAGGGTTTAATTGAAATGAGCTTTGATCTTAATCGTTTCAGTCGTCGTCTTACCAAGATCAACACTGTTTGATACTGGTATAATAATACTGTTGAAAAATAGATTGCTGGCTTTAATTTCAGAATGAAAATGACAGAGGTCCCGATAAGACGCGTAAATTAAAATCTTTTCAAATGGAACTTCTGTATTTCTCCACCAAACCCAAGTTGTGACCACTCTTTAGAATCGTCTCTTCGAGACGATTCTAAAGAGTGGTCATAACTTAGGGTTTGGGGGAGAAATGACATATTTAGTATTTGAGTACGCACCACTTTCTTTTGCTCTGAGATGAAATTATCATCTGAAAACATTTCTGCTCAGCAAGTTTAGGGTTAAACTGTTTCTCGAATAACAGATGTTCACGGTGTCATGTGATTGTTGCAAGTCGATTCGTTTTATCAGCAAAATGCATCGTAATTTCAGAATATTTACGGCAAGATCCGCGAAAATAAATCACTGGAACTTAAATTCAATCCAGGCTTAAAATTAAAAGGTATCATTAGACATTTCATTTGAATTTAATCCATTGTCTATACATATAGCCGTGAAACAGTTTTGCAAACATATGGGACCAAATTACAGGTTTCTGTAGGAGTCTGGGTCTGTTCTTATTACTTATCGAATTATATAGATACGATCCTGTTTAATCTTAGCCAAAGGAACTCTTTGAAAACTGTCCATTATAAAACCTAGTTAATGAATATTCATGAAAGAATCAATTCAACGCAAGAAAACGGTTAAACTGAAAACGAAATCCATACTGTATTATACGACAGGTCATACGGGAAAAAAGGACACGAAATGAATCCTGGATCACCGCTCTAAATAAGAATACAGTATACCCCCACTAAACCGGAATATTTGTACGGAATAATTTAGATACGTTTAGACGATGGTTGCTTAATGCAGGGTGAACGTCATACGGAAAGCGCCTAGAGGAGTTTCTGTATGACTTGCACCCTACATTAAGCTGCCACCTGTCTCCAACGCCGACTTTATACTAAATTGAACGTCCGGTTTAGCGGGGTTTACTGTAGTATTCGGAAAACAAATTGGCAATGTGTTTCTGTATTTCTCTGATACACCCTATTTTGTTTGTACACATTAGAAACGAATCTACGAGGCGATTCCTATAAGCAGCAACACGATAGGATTTGGCTGAAAATTAATTGTTTTGGAACAACTCTCATAGCTTGCTAACTACAACGAAAAGACTACTAACACTCAGAGCTACTGATAAAGACGCGTACCTAAAATACCAAAGTAGTGATTTCTCCACCAACCCTATACTGCGACCACTCTTTAGAATCGTATAGGGTTTGGGGAGAAATAAAGGAGCTACACTTGTAAATGTTCAAAATTACTCATCTTACTGGACCTCTGTCAGACAAACTACTTAACTTTCAAGATTAATGATTTCAAATCCATGGGAAGCAAAGTTTACCTAAACAGAGACTTCAGTAGCTGCGTCATTTCCTGTCGAGTTTCGTGCCACATTGTTGCGCATGCGTAAATCTGTGGCACTATATTGGGCTTGGTTTGGAAGATACCTTCCTCGTAGCTTTCCTCTCCGACATACCGGAAGGTATCGAACCCGGTCAGTTTGATCTCACGGTCGTTACGTCGACGACGCAACGTAAGATTAAAGTCCGGAAACATGCCCTCGAAATGCGGAGTCACAAACAGCCTATATATTGAAAAGTTACATACATTAAAGACTCGCTAAAACGAACACATGATTTATTAACATAGAAAGCATGTGGTTTCTGAATGCAGAGAGAAAGTACTACAGAAAGCTCCCATGGGAGATTTTTGCATAACTCATTTCCTGTATTAACCAGTTACCTCATAGGTTAGTTTTAGATCTAACCTCTTTGAATTAATCTACCGAAAAGGAGCATTAACTAGAGAAAAGGAACATTTGAATTGGACAAAAAAGGAACAAAAGAATTGCGTAGTTTGAAACCATTTTGATAAATAGACCATTTGCTCCTATGGAGCAAATGCTTTATTTTTCACAATGGTTTCAAAAAGTGACTTTTACAGAGGCGTCAAAAGGCGTCAATATGAGGGAATGGGTTAAGCTACCATCTGTTTTAACAATCCAGAATTACACTTCTTTTGAGTGGTGGTATTAACGAGAATTTATTGTAATAAATCAAAAATAATTATATACGTTTTGATAACCGATACTTAAAAGCTTAGTGAATTATCAGAAATGCTGCTGGCTTCATTTGTAGTTTATTTCGCTATGAAATTTATTATTAAAAGATAACATGTATTTCGTTCTAATCTGCTAGCCTGTTTCATTCCAATTTATTGTGATTGCAAAGTGATTTAGTGTTACATTTTGAGTAATTTCTTTACTAAAATACTAAGATTTAAAGTCACGTACTTCTCCAATTTAGCCATCCTCTCGCTCTGCGGGAACCAAATATGGGACACAGTCAGCCCGTATGAAAGCCAGAGAACTCCTGCGCAAATCAGCGGAATCATGATATCCTCGATAGCCTCCCCTGGACAGAACCATCCTCCCATATGCCAATGCGCCGGAATGAAGTTGAACGCACACTGGAGATATATAACTGCCAGTGTAACAGGGGGTGCAAGCATGATTGGGAGGGTAAAGGCCATTCGCTGCATGTGGAGTTTACAGACAAGCCCCGACAGGTAAGTGATGACAATACCCGAGCCTATCTGAAGGTACATCAGGCTGTAGGAAGTAAAGTGTTCTTCCACTGTGTCACCAGAGGTTGTTGTGTTGTCTACTTCAGAATTAGCTAGTTGAAAATCCGCGTTGAAAGTCAGCAGACGTGCAAGCAAGACTGTGATTCCAATTTTAAACGGATATACTAGAATACAAGAAGTTTCTCTTGAATCCTGGAGAATCTTTCGCCACTGTTTGAACGGGATGTGAATCTTTCCGAAAACGGTCCAATCACCTGAAACGTAGTTTTCCCAGTAGCCCAAGGAAAACAAAAGCAATCCGACCGGGAGTTCCCATTCTATTTTTGGTCCAAGCGTGATAGACGTAGTCTCAAATGTGGTACTGTTTACGCCCTCTAGGAGAGTATGGTTCCCTTCTTGCATGAAACCGCTCAATGAAAAGAATGGTATCGCCACAATTTGGAAAAGGAATGCTACCACGTTCATTACTATGGCAACAATCTCACTAAAGCTTGGGTTGGGTCTGCGCTCGTGAACTATGACCTTTAGTAGACTGGGTATCTGACAAACAGCGAAAGATATGACAACACCCCGGAATATGTCGGTCGAAGGCAGGACTCGAAATACGACAAGGCATGCCCCAAAAGCGTGTAGACATTCTATACACACCAGCTGAAAAAGAATAAGACATACATTTAAATGCTGAATATTCAAAATTACCCATAACTGTTTATAGTTAGAGTCCACTCAGTTTGAAAGTTAAAATTCGCCAGAAAAATTTGAATGACAAACAGAGCATGTTCTGTTCAGAGGGCCCCACTAGGATACCTCTGATTTGATCTACACCGTTTTCCCACATTCAAATGGTCAAATTCGAAGTTTATAATTAGCAAGTACGATCTGGTATGTATACACTCGAAACGACACGACGTACCGATATTTAATCCTGGATATGATAAAAAAGATGAATATATCATGAATATTTATCAGCGTATTTTTATAATGGGTGAATATTCATTAGATAAAGGGTTAAGCCTAACCCTCTGTGTGTCAAACCCTCCGCTGTAAACCGTTCGACTGTACTTACAATGATTAAGGTCCGTATGGAGGGCCACTCTTTGTCCCCGAATAGGGTCTTCATAAGGGACATGAACCAGGTGTAAGCCCAGGGACAACAGATACAGAACAGCAGGATAGTCGTATGCTCGCCTTTAGTGTTGTCATCCTGCCGGAAAACAAGAAACACGATCAATTTATTAAACCTTTAATCCGTGAATATTTATGTAAAATATAATTGCATCTAGAATGTTAATTATATATATACATTTTAGTAGCATATGGACACAGAAATTTTAGGCCATGGCGGAAACTGTAGAATCATATCTTTATCATGTCATAAGCTAACAGAGCAGACACAGGTCAGACGGCTCCTGCATGAGCTGTCTGATCTGGGACTACTCTGTTTGCAAAGGCATAAAAGGGTTAAAGAAATCACGTATTAAGTGTCCAAACACTTTGAACCTGATGAAACGCCGCTTTAATCAATATTTAATCAATTGGACCCAAGCTACTTGCAAATGCAATTTAGTAAAGATAAGAGCGAAAAGTTAGCCAAACAAACTTTTATTCATCTAGTATTTATGCGCAAATGAATACTTTTCTAACACTGTATTTTTCAACAGTTTGAAATATTTGTTCCAGATTAGATGCTGTGAAACTTGGATTCGATTTCAGATCGATGCTACTTGACTGTCTCGCAGTAGTTTCTTGGGCTTAAACCCGATTCTTACCTTATTGATTCCAGAGATGAGGAGCATGAGTGAGAGTTTATTGAAGACAGTTCCTCCGAGGATGACCAAGAAAAAGACGAGATACATAACGAGGCGGACGAGCTTCAGGATCTCCTTGAAGATGGCATCATTCTCCTCGAACTCCCGCTCAGCCACTTGGAAGATATCGTAAGACCGCCTAGCAAAGGTGAGAAACAGGTATATAATTGGAGAACTATATACAATATAATAGAGTCTGTCTTAAATGAGAATCAAAATGAGGGCTAATTATGGGTCTATATGACAGGTGGTAGCTTAATGCAGGTCAAAAGTAATGCAGAAAACATCTGTACTCATTTGACCTGCATTAAGCAACCACCTGCTTTTTAAAACTCCTATGCTCAATGAATAAATGGCCACTTAAGATAATTATGTTCTTAAATGTAGGTACTCAATATCAGACATGTATCTTATACGTTTGTCAATCAAATTCCATCTGTAAGTCATTTTTAAAAGACTAAAAGGTAAAGCAGTTGTATTAGAATACACAAAGCATAAAGTTTAAAGCACCTGGTAATTCAGAGAAAATTATTCTATTGAAAGTTTAGCGTATCATAGCATTTCATTAAAAACGAATTATTAAAAGCATAATACCCTTACCACTGGTCTGGCGTCACTTCCGTTTCTGACGACCCTGTAGATGTACTCTTCCCGTCCTCAGAGGTATTCGACAGTTGCCGTTTGGGTGGAAGACTGATATTATCAGGGGCCAGACTATGACGGGGTGGGGGTTTTGGAGCTTGGCGCTTGCCAAGGCTCTCCATGGGACCGCCTGCATTATTGTCCAACTGAGAGAGCTTTTCCTTCAACAGAGCGTCGGTGTCTGTGTAACCTACAACACAAAATAAATAATGTATTCCTATGCATTTTGAATATATATTTTTGAATGATATACATTAGAACTCGACAATATAATTCGTGAACACTACTAACAATAGTATTACAAACTTAATCATCATCATCACCATCATCACCAGCAGCAGCAGCATACTACTAACAAGAAAGTACGTCATTCAATTTGTTGATATTAATTACAGTTGTACTGATGGTAATTGCAGTATTAACTCTCTGAACGCGGGACACGTGCACTGTCATTTGCAAACAACGTAGACCTAGATCAGAAGGCTCCGAGAGAAGCCCTCTGATCAGGGTCTGTACTATTTGTCATTCAAAATCCACTAGTAGCAATAAGTACCCATATTGAATAGACTATTGTTTTAAACCCTTTCCCTGTTGCGTATTCATGTACGAAACAATGACATCATGAATATTAATTTGCTGATTTTTTATAATTGCAAATATACACAGTATTTCTATTGGTATTGAAATACATTGTAAAGTCAGATTTATTATAATCATATAAACAAACAGAGCAGGTCCTGAGTGGATCTGGGTCCATGCTTATAAAGCTTTTAGTTGAGTCTGAGATCGTTCTCAAGCTTTTGATAAGTCAGATTTGAGCCTTTGGCTCAAATCTGACCAATCAAAAGCTTGAGAACTCAAATCTGACCAATCAAAAGCTTGAGAACGAAACTCAGACTCAACTAAAAGCTTTATAATCATGGATCCAGTTTGCAAAGGCGTGAACAGGCGGTTATATCAAGGAAAGGGTTAAACACTGAAGGACTATTCCACTCTAAAAGTCAGTCTTGAACATGTAAATATTTGTATTGCTATTATCAATAATGATACACCGGACGTTTAGTAAATATAACACAGACGTAAGTCAGGACATACCACACGAACGTCCACATCAACACCAGAAGCGTATATGATATTCGAGAGTTCTGAGCAGCAAACTAACTAAAAGTATCAGTACTATTACCACCATTAATTCTCATCGGCAGTATCGTTACATGTATCACAATTATGTATTCAACACTAAGTACCAAGAGTGCTTTCTGGCGTTTTCCGGGGCGAACTGGTCAAGGGTCCCTCGCTGATACCCGTGTCCATGGACAAGACAGACTCCTGGGAGGCACGCCGCCTCTGCAGCTCCTCCATCTCTTCCTGTTGTCGCAGTGCTGCCTGGAGGCGTTGTTCCTCAAGGCGCTGTCTCTCGCGTTCTCGTTCCCGCTCTCTTTCCTCTTCAAGCTCTCGTTCTCGTTCGATGCGTGCAAGTTCCTCAAGCTGAAACATAGATGAAATTGTTATTTAAATGAATTCCTGCAAGGCTGTTGACTGTATCAAAGTTACAAAGTGCATACACGTTAACCATTTCCCTGTTTAATATTCATGTAAGAAAGTAATTACATCTTGGATATTATAAGCAGATTTTTTATAATGGCATACATGTATGTACACAGAATGTTTGGCTCGGGCAGACACTTAGAATCTATATTATAACATACGCAAACAGAGCAGACCCTGATCAGACGGCTCTTATAGGAGCCGTCTGATCTGGGTCTACTCTGTTTGCAAATGCGTGAAAGGGCGTTTATATGAGAGAAAGGGTTAACACTTTGAACGCTGACCTTCCACAGTGGCATGGTACACCATTGTCTTACCCTTTATTCGTAAATACTCATGTATGTAATAATAACAAGGCTTTAGAAACATGTATTAACTGGTTTAGTATACTGATATATGAACAAAAGAACTGTTAAATGCTGTATAATCATATCCATATTGTTTTATAAGCAAACTTAGCAGATCCTGATCAGATAGCTCATGAAAGAACTGTCTGATCTGGGTCTGCAATGTTTGCAAAGGCGTAAAATGTGTATGAATGGGGTAAAGTGTTAGAGATAAAGTTCGTTACGTAGGAAAAGCTATAATGTGAGAGTCTTTAAAGGCAGCTGGCTATTTAATGCAGGATGAAAGTCATGAGAAATCCCCCAAATGAGCTTTCTGTGGGACTTTTAACCTGCATTATGCTTCCACCTGTCTCAAATACAGACATTGCTACTAAATTTTATATCCGGTTTAAAGGGGTTTACTGTACATGTGCGAGGTAGTGACAAGTTCTAAATGTCCGGCTATGACAGAATAATGTGATGCTCACGGGCCATATCAATTGCTAAAGCAATCCATTATTGTTTAACCCTTAACCTCATCAATATTTAGCAAGAAATAATGACTATGAATATTAATTAGCTGGTTTTATAATGGCATATACACTTGTAGAATCTGATTTACATTATTCCATAGTCAAACATAGCAGACCCTAATTAGACGGTTTCTACAGGAGCCATCTCATCTGGGTCTACATTATTTGCATAAGGCGTCATAAGACGTCTCTCTCAAGTAAAGGGTTACACATAACACAGATATGAACAGTATTTCCTCATTCATGTGTCAAATTAAGTATTAATGTGTATTTATATATCAGGCATGATCGACTGTAGCCTTTTGAAATCACCAAATAATTCATGCTAATATAATCAACAAACTGCAAGGTAGAAACCCAACACTTTATGTTTTTAAAGTATATTTGCTACGCGTAAAATCATTTGAAGTTGAAACACAAATAGTTCCGTACATATGCTTGCAAGACAATTACTGTGAAATAGATGAGGAAACCTTTACTAACTGCATTTACGAAAAGCTTGGATCTTTGTTAGATACTGGGTATCCCCTCCCCTTGGCTCATCCAGATCCAAGCTGTTTGACACATTGTCAATATTTTCTCAACAACTTGATTGAATCGAAAGTATGTAAAATTGCACAAGGTCAGAATTTGAATGGAAACCACCAAGCAATGCATATCATTACATGTTTGAACCGAAATGATATATACAGTTTTGTCAGGTAGGTCTTGACCTTGGAATCATTAAAATTAATACAGCTAGGCTCATCCACAAGGCATGTACAGTAGAACCCCTCTAAAGCAACCATTTAATGAATAAGCGTATGTGCCCTTTTCAGCATCACTTTCGGTCTGCATTAACTAATTCCCACAAATGCTATTTTAGACTAAGCCTCTTTGAATAAATATACCGAAAGGAGCGTTTACTAGAAAAAATGAACATTTAAGAATTGCGCAGTTTTATAACCATTGTTATAAATAGAGCATTTGCTAGTGTGGAACAAATGCTCTATTTATCGCAATGGTTTCAAAAGGTGGGTTTTTACTGGGGCGTCAAAAGGCGACAATGTGTGAGAATGGGTCTACCACGTGCCCTTAAAGACCCAGACTAAACCTGTTTTGGTGATCGCTTTGGAGGACTTGTTCTGCATAGATATATAAACCTTTCACTAGGTGTGCACATATACAGTCACATACCAATAGCATTATGTCTTATATGAATCTTCCATCTAGTATTCTAACTACCCTATAGATGAAATTATACACTATGATTTGTGATAAAATGACGTCACTAATTACCTTGTCTCTCAGATTTCGTTCCAGAGCATCCTTGTGATAATTTTTCAAGAAGATCTGAAGAAAAAATAAAGTTTGAAAGAATAAAATACCATGATAGATTTGATGTTAATTTTAAGACATATTTGTATTGTACTAATGGTTTTTAAGCAGTATATACATTAGTAATACAATATAGTGCACTAAATGGTTTAGATCATTTATGTAGGAAATAATAACATAAAGAATATCTATTAGCGATAATTTTATATGAAAATATGATTGGGACCATGGCAGAAACTGTAGAATCAGATCAATATACAGCGGAATCTCGATATGTCGAGGTCGGATAACTCGAACCTCGTGATAACTCGAACCTCGTGATAACTCGAACAAAACGTTTGGTGCTTTCAAAATTCACTATACAGAATTGTTCTAAAACGTATCACTACGCATGTCCAAAAACATGTGTGACAGCTTAATGCAGATCGAAAGTAATGCTAAAAGCTCCTACAGGAGCTTTCAGCATAACTTTAGACCTACATTAAGCTGTGAACTTAAGAAATCGTCCAGATTAGAAATCGAATGACCCAAACTTCTGTGATCTCGAAGTAATTTGTATGGTCCCTTAACGTTAGATACAGTAAAACCATTCTATAACGACCACTAAATTACATCAAGTACTTTTTGTTAAAGGCAATGTGGCTGCTTAAAGCAAGGTGAAAGTAAAACAGAACGCTCCTATAGGAGCGTTGTTTTACTTTCACCTTGCTTTCAGCAGCCACCTGCCCTAAATACCAATTAGTGACACAATTTAGTGGCCGTTATAGAGAGGTTTTACTGTATATCTAAGGTCAACTGTAATTCCATAATAAAACAAGCAAAGCAAACGCTGATCAAACGGCTCAAGCAAGGCGTGAAATGGGTCTCTATCATATCAAGGCTTGAAACAAATCGCATTGCGAATACAGTAAGACTTCTCTATAACGGCCACTAAATTACATCAAGTATTTTGTGTTGAAGGCAGGTGGTTGCTTAAAGCAATGTGAAAGTAAAACAGAACGCTCCTATCAGAGCGCTCTGTTTTACTTGCACCTTGCTTTAAGCAGCCACCTGCCCTAAATACATGTACCAGCTAATTAATTAAATTTAGTGGCCGTTATAGAGAGGTCTACTGTATTTGGAGGACAAAGCGCCGTACCATGGGAACTAATAAGCAAACCCCTATCCATTATAACATACTAACGTGTACATCAAATACGTTTTAATTATTTTATCTACAATTGTTGATATCCACGATGATATCTTTACAGTGTAGTCACTACTTACAACGCGTTTTAAAACGCGTAAAAATTACATAAATCATCTGTTTATATGCTGAGAAGAAGTTTATCGCAAGAAAACATCGACAACGCCGGATAAGACAACACTTTTCGTGTTTTTTGTTATATCGAAGATTCGCCGTTGTATTAATGTTTATTTGGCTCGCGTTTTAATTTCGTAACTGCTCGAAATAGGTTGATACTATGTTATACAACAACAAATTACAAAATTTAACAAATTAAAACCTCTCTATAATGGCCACTAAATTACATCAAGTAGTTTGTGTTAAAGGCAGGTGGCTGCTTAAAGCAAGGTGAAAGTAAAACAGAACGCTCCTATAGGAGCGTTCTGTTTTACTTTCACCTGGCTTTAAACACCCACCTGCCCTAAATACCAACTAATTAACACAATGTAGTGGTCGTTATAGAGAGGGTTTACTATATATTTATCGACGAAAACGGTTTATTTTGTACTACAGGGGCATTGTTTCCGAGATAAGTTCAAATTGACAAGCCTCATAAGATTACATTGTTTACGATGTTATTGAAAGTAGGCGTTTATTGTAACCCATTACTCAATGAATATTCATGTAAGAAATAATGATATCATGAATATTCATCGGATACATTTTCATACATGTAATAAGATATGAACACATAAAAATTCAGCCATGATAGAAACTGAAGAATCTATATTATTTCATTCAGCAAACAGAACAGACCCTGATCAGACGGCTCCTACGGGATCCCTCTGATCTGGGTCCACACTTTTTGCAAAAGCATATAAAGGCTATATTTGGAGCAAAGGGTTAATGTATTATGTTTACGTACAAAAGCTGTAATTAGAAGGTATCAACGAATTTCTAGTTTCAAGTTTTAGTTTTTTACAAATGTTGTTCACGAGCCTCTTGTATATGCACGAAATAAACTCAAAATATGAGTTATGTAGCAAATCAGGCGACTTTCAAATCATTCAAAGATTGTTAACAATGTACTATATAAACATGTTCTTTATGCTTTTGCAAACACTATAGAATCAGTCCCTATAGAAGAGTCTGGTGTGGTTTATTATATGTTGTAGAGTTGATTTTGTATCAGTTTTCATGACAATGTATGTCCTTATTTCACAAATGTCCTTATCTTAAACACAAATCAAAATAATTACTATTCATAAAGAACTCAGTATGTTTAAGTAAATTAAGTACATAAGACGAACAAAGTGTTAAGCAGCTCATGTCAATTTGCCCTAGTCATTCTTATACACTTGTTGAAACAAAAATAGTGATTAAACTATAAAAGATCCATCAACTTATAAATAAACACCGCCACTACGTTTTTGTTCGAAAATAAAAGTCTAACATTTAATAAAGGTTGAACCGAAACAGCATTTTTGCGGTTGTATTTTCGATGTTTGAGGTATAAGTTATGAACCACAGGGCGTATAACAAAATGAATGATTATTATGACGCCATTGTTTCGAATTTGTATACAGTATAACCCCTCTAAATCGGAAATCTAGTAAAGAAGAATTAGATACTTTTCAGCAGGTGGCTTCTTTATGCAGGGTGAAAGTCATGCAGAAAGTTCCTAGTGGGAGCTTTCTGAATTACTTTCACCTCGCATTAAGCTGCCACCTGTCTCCAAGACCGATATTTATACTAAATTTAACATCCAGTTTAGAAGCGTTTTGCTGTATATACATATATATCATCATGAATAGTCCATCATATACGTGTACTATACCTATTTTTTACGAGTTTGAAAATAAGGTAGACCCAGATCAGACAGATCAAGTTCGAGGTGTCTAACAGGATCTGATCCATTAGCTTATGAAATGATATAGATTTGACTCTCACTGACGGTCGACATCAAAAGTATACCATCCGCCTATGGTTGGGATAAAATAAAACGCGAATAAGCACTTACTGTAGGTGCTCATTGTTAGAACAAAAAGCGGAAATCTGTTTTTCGAAATTGTCTATATATGTATTTCTGTAGTCCTGAATTGAAATACAGCCTTTCTTAACCACATACTCCATATGTTTTAAGAATATGTTTGGCAAACAGGGTAAACACATATCATATCAGGGTCTGCCCTGTTTACTTATGAAATTACAAAGATATCATTCTATAGTTTCTACCGTGATGCAAAAGTCCCTTATTTATGGCATTGTAAACATTCATGCAATTAGTATTCAATGTCTCATTATTTCTTCCATAATTATTCATGAAATAGAGGGTTAACCCTTTAATCCATGAATATTCATGAAAGAAATAAAGACATCATGACTATTAATTAGATTAATTGCTATAACGGTGTATGAACGCATGTGTTTTTGGTCATTGCAGCAACTGTAGAATTGTTACTATTATTATTATGAGCAAACAGGGCAGACCCTGATCAAACGGCCCCTAGGGGAGTAGTCTGATCTGGGTTTATTCTGTTTGCAAAGTCATAGAAGGTGCATTTATGAAGTAAAGGATTAAATACCTAAAACCCGACTTAACTTTCATTGGTCGCTTTATTGAGGTTTTGCTTACCTTTGATTTGCCTATCTGGTATCCGTCAATATCGGCTACCTGCAGTATGTGGCCTGCCTTGTCATAGTCACTGGCGTCGTAATGTTCCTCCAGCAGAACCCCGTATCTAAAATAACAACAACCACATTAATTCTAGATAATATGGTAAAACTAAACATTTCGCAAAAATATATTAACCCTTCCCTTCATATAAACGCCTGTTCAAGCATTTGCAAACAGAGCAGACCCAGATCAGACGACTCCTGTATGAGCCGACTGATCAGAGTCTGCTCTGCTTGCTTATGGCATTATATAGATCTCAATCTATAGTCTAGTCAAAGTTAGACATTCCCATGAAATCGGCTTATAAACGTTCACGATGTAATTATTTCTTAGATGAATATTCAACAGAGAAAGGGTTAAACCTTACTCTATTGTGTAAATTTTGATCTGGCACACTTTTCAAGACTCGAAAACAGTTGTCCGAGACTCGCCTTATTTCCACAATGACATAAGAGACATTTTTGCGATTTTGAGACATGTTGGTTTGGATGTTCTAAAGGACATTATTTTTCATTACATCAGTGATATTTGCTTAAATCTAGCATAAAAATGCTTTTGTATGCTAGATGTTAGCAATTATCGATAATTTAATGATGAAATTTTGACCTGTAGAGCATTCAAACCAAAATTTCTCAAAAGTGCAAAAATGTCTCTTATGTCCTCGTGGAAATAAGGCGACGGGACTCAGTGTCAAGCAGTTTGGTTCCTGATGGGAAGCCGAGTTACTCGCCGTCTGATCTGGATCCAAATTATTTGCAAATGTGAGTGAGATTGCGTTAATAAACAATGAAAACATTAGAAGGGACTATGTATCAGAACTGTCTATGGAACATCCGGCCACAAGAAGATATGTCGGTGGATAAATAAGAACATTTTACATCTGAAACACCCTTCTGATCATAACAAGCATAACACTTTGATTGTTTATTCCATTAGATATGCAATATACAGTAAAACTTCTCAATAACGGACACTAAATTGTGTTAATTAGTTGGTAATTAGGGCAGGTGGCTGCTTAAAGCAAGGTGAAAGTTAAACAGAACGCTCCTATAGGAGCGTTCTGTTTTACTTTCACCTTGCTTTAAGCAGCCACCTGCATAACACAAATTTAACACAAAATACGTGATGTAATTCAGTGGCCGTTATAGAGAGGTTTTACTGTAGTTGTACAGTAAGGTCTTGCTGGTGCAACCTTTCAAAAGAAGTATAGCTCTGACTTTTTTAAATTAAAACAGGTGGTAGCTTAATGCAGGACAGAGGTGATACTGAAAGCTCCTGTTGGAGCATTCTATATTATTTTTGCCCTGCATTACGCAGTCTCCTGCTTTTACAGACTCGTATGTTAATGAATTATGTACAGTAAAACCTCTTTATAGCGACCACTAAATTGTGTTAATTAGTTGGTATGTTGGGCAGGTGGTTGCTTAAAGCAAGGTGAAAGTAAAACAGAACGCTCCTATAGGAGCGTCCTGTTTTACTTTCACCTTGCTTTAAGTATCCACCTGCCTTTAACACAAAATACTTGATGTAATTTGGTGGTCGTTATAGAGAGATTTTACTGTAGTAGCGTTATGTACAGATCACATTAACCCTTTCATTGTTGCAATGTTCTTGTAGAAATAATGAAATCATGAATGTCTATTTACTGACTCTTTACAATGGCAAATTTACACGTGATTTATTTATTTTATTTTATTTTATTTGGCATTGGAGAAGCTGTGCTATCAGGTACGTTACAACTGCATACGCAAACAGAGCAGGTCCTGGTCAGGCGACTCCTACAGGAGCCATTTGGCCAGAGTATACTCTGTTTGCAAAGGCGTGGAAAGCGTTTGAACTAGTATGAAGGAAATGATTAAACCATCGACGTATACACACACGATGGTCATAGATATACAAATGTATACACATCACATGAAACTGAAAATAAGTGTTAATCCTTAACCAGTTTCTAACGACCTGACTCGGATTTTCAAACAGCTAGGATCCAAATAAAACAGGGTCAAAACTGATTTACACTCGGTCAGTAGTTTCTCAAAAGCTTGATCGAATCGGAAGTAGTCACAAATCACACAAGGTACAAATTTGAACATACATTATTTCTACATCAGTGTAAGGGTTAAATATATATAAAAACTCGAACTTTAGTAATGAAGAATGTATATTTTTGTAGACAGGTGACTGCTTAATGCTGAGTGAAAGACATACATGTACAGAAAGCTCCTAGATGAGCTTTCTGCCTGACTTTCACTCTGCATTAAGCTGCCACCAATGTTAAAGATCAATAATGCTACGTATTTGAGTTTTCGTAGTATCGAGTTCTTACTGTACAAATATATGTAAATCCACCAAACTAATTTCTCAAGAAGTACAACAGAAATCCACACCAGAGGGTCTTCCCTGTTACACTGACAGTGTGAATGACCCGTGAGTTGCTGATCGTGACATGCTTTTCCTAATTATTGCTCTGCACCAATAAATTAGCGGTTATTAATTACACTGCATATGTTTATTGGACCCCAAATGACAACGATCCGGAATCATATATAAAAAAGATATATACATGTAAGACAAAGGGAATAACCGGACTATGCCAACATTGCAGATCCAGCCAAACCAGATTGTCTCCAGCGCATCATCTGGTCGGGATTTATCATATTTGAAATTATACAGCATCTTAAATATTCTGTTTTATCAATCCAATCTATTAACCCGTGCAAACACTGACCATTCGTCGTGGTTTGAGCAGTCATTGATATGGGTCATCACTGTATGCTAAATGAGAACTAATGAGGTGAATATATCTTGTTTAGATCGCATAATGCAAACTGATAACCTTATTGTTTCTGTATTAGAATGTACATAGAGCAACAGACAGATAAAGGTGCGTACTCACATACTAAAATCGTCCTTTCTCCACCAAACCCTATCACTGGGGGGCCAACTACGTAGTATTATTAAATGTTTTGCTACGACAATTTATATGGGTATTGTAATAGATTTGTTTTCCTACGAAGCCAGTGTATCAATTGGGAAATGTTTTTCTACGATAACAAAGTTGCCTTCGTAGGAAAACAAATCTATTAAAATACCCATATAAATTGTCGTAGCAAAACATTTTCATAATAAATAATAGGCCCCTAGTGCCTATGCTGTGACCACTCTTTAGAATCGTCTCTTCGAGACGATTCTAAAGAGTGGTCACAACATTGGGTTGGGTGGAGAAAATTGAAAAATATTCTTGAAAATATTTTATTGATGTATGCATCTTATCTGTACCTCTGGTAAAATAAAACCCCTCGAAACCGGAAGAACAAATAAGCATCAATATCGTTCTTAAAGACAGGTGCCTGCTTAATGCAGGTTGAAAATCAGACTGAATGTTCCTTTGGAATCTTTCGCACATGACCCAACCTGCATTAATCAAACACCTGTCTAAATTTCATAAATTCTTCTTTATCAAAATTCAGATTTATAGGGGGGTTTACTATATAACATGAAACAAATATTTTAAAGCAAATAATAAGTAAATAACCAAGTATTTGAATGCGGGGAAATGAGTGAACTGGAATTTGCAAAGTTGTTTATAATGAATACCTGGTCCTACAGGAGCCCTCTGATCTGCATCTTCACTGTTTATTATTCAGGACCCTATCACAGATTTTACCTTACTTTCATACTGAATGGACCTTTTTTTACAAATACACATGTACTGGTGGATCGTTCCACTGATAAACTTCAGCATCCAAAGAGTCAAAGGTCGATGGAGCAGCTCACTCTGATATAGTTTTAAAATAGATGAGACGCCTATACATGTACGTCTCGCGGGGATACAAACTGTTTGAAACGCGGGTTGATTAGTCAGGAGTATGAGCTTGCTCAGAATCTGGCCAATCAGATACTTAGAATGAACTCAACTCAAAATAGGACGTTTTATAACGTCGTACCTAAGAGTCAGTTAATAACATTTACTCATTTACCCGTTACTCCATGAATATTAATGTTAGAAATAATGTATGTATGAATATCTATTAGCTTATTTTTATAATGGCATATTAACCCATTACCTCTTATTTTTAGATACAACCTCTTTGAATTAATCTACCGAAAAGGAGCATTAGTTAGAGAAAAGGAAAATTTTAGAAATTTGTAGTTTGAAACCATTGTGTTTAATATAGCATTTGCTCCTATAGGAGCAAATGCTCTGTTTATCACAATGGTTTCACAAAGTGACTTTTACAGAGTTGTCAAAAGTCGAAATGGAATCATGTGAATAGTACTGAACTTAACAAAATAGTCAAATACAAAACCTGGAGGTATTTGTGGAAGAATCCGAATCATAATCAGCAGGTATTTCCTCATCACTATAACTATTAGAATACATGGTGTGTTTTTTTGTAAAATTCCAACACACGTAGATTATCCAACAATTAGTATATCAACAACGGGTTTTAAGTTTGTTGAAGCTCTTCTGTTCTAATCCAAATCAAGTAGCCGTGTGTATTGTTGTTTAACCCTTTACCTCATAGGCTATTTTTAGATACAACCTCTTTGAATACATCTACCGAAAAGGAGCATTAACTATAGAAAAGGAAAATTTCAGAATTGTGTAGTTTTGAAATCATTGTGATAAATAGAGCATTTGCTCCTATAGGAGCAAATGCTATATTTATCACAATGGTTTCACAAAGTGCCTTTTACAGAGTCATCAAAAGCCGTCAATATGAGGTAAAGGGTTAACCCTTTTCCTGATATAAACACTATTTCACGCAATTGCAAACAGAGTAGACCCAGACCAGAGGTTCATATAGGGGCCGTTTGATCAGTGTATGCTCTGTTTGCTTTTGACACGATGTAGATCTGATTTAATCGAATCTTATTGTATAGAATCAGATGTATTTCATAAGAAAACACAGTTCACTCAGACCAGACGGCTCCTACCTACTGATCTGGGTCTACTCTGTTTACAAAGGTGTGAAATTCGTCTATATTAGGTACATTATGATACATTTGACATCCGCGATTCAAATCCAACTTAGATGTTCGTCTGTTGTAGCCATTCAACATAAAAAGTTAAAAACACACAGGCACAGGTACCACTATTTGATTCTAACACAACTTAACACTCGACTTATAACAATTTTACTCATTAAATATCATTACGTCACAAGCACTCGATACATCTTATATGGAGTCCATTCCACCGAAATATGCAGAATATACAATTGTTCTACTGCACAGGGTAACGGCACGCATTAAGTCACTAACACTGTATAAGTGCTAGGGTGCAGTTCGAAAGATTCGAAATTAAACAATGGGAGCTTCATTCAAGGAGAACAAATGTTTCAAGGGCTAAGACCTATTATCAGTCAAATTAACCTTTTACCAGTCCTATAAAATGAAGTACAAATACAAGAGAATGGGTCTGTACCTTTCGAAACTCTTGAAACACAAAATATATTTGTTAAGTCTTATTTTGTATAATAATTCCAATTCTACCCAATCAGAAACGTTGACTTTCGTTGGATCTGGTTCCAAAATATTTGCACATTTTAGCGAAACATTTTTGAAGACTTAACTCTCCTCATGCTAAGTGTGCCCTAACAGGCATTTGCAAACAGCTTGGATCCAGATGAGACCCCGAGTAATTCGGCGTCTCATCAGAATCCAAGCTGTTTGACACTCGGTCAACAGTTTCTCAAAAGCTATATTGAATCTGAAATCAATCAGCCAAAATGTTCATTAAACCTGAGATTAAGCAGACATTATTTTTACAGTTAGCGAAGGGTTTAAAGACCATTACCATAATTCAATGAGCACTGTGTCATACTATAGATCAACACTCGGTCTTCATCCGTCGCGATCAGTCAATGGACGAATCACCCTAGCGGTTAATATGTACAGTGCAAGTGTGAACAAGTTAAACATTGCAGAGCTACATATAAGGGTGCGTTCCAAAATACAAAACTCGTAATTTCTCGACCAAACCATATACTATGACAACTCTTTAGAATCGTCTCTCCGAGACGATTCTAAAGAGTGGTCACAGTACCACTGTGATGAAGAAATAAAGGAGCTAGGTCTACTCCTGAAAATGTTTAAATTTACGCATCTTATCAGGACCTCTGAAACGCAATTCTTGTTTTATGAAAATCCACAAATAGGAATTCAAATCACAATTATCAATGAGATAAAAATCACTTGCAGATATATTAAAGCAATGAACTACCGATTAAGAATATAGCATACATGTCTAGGAATCTGAATGGCGTATTTTGTATAAAACGGCATGGCGTTATACATGCATTTGTGTTGTTTTACATATTAACAATTTAACTGTTCAATATTCATATAAAATAATGATATTATAAGTATTAATTAGCCGGGTTTTGTGTTAAAATGAAATATGTACACGGGCTCGTGTAGCATTTGTACCATCTTTAGAGTCAGACCTAATTTGAAAACAGAGCATGGTCTACTCTGTTTGCAAATGCATGAAGAATATGCATCTGTATGGAGTAAAGAACTATTGTTTTATTTCTTTAGTGTTTATAGATTGTTGCAAGGATAATATTAAATAACATGTGTTTGAAATACTTTTTAAATATACTTATCATATTGTAATAAAGTATACATGTACACGTATGTTATAATACACTATAATTGTTACATACAGTCAAACCTCTCTATAACGGCCACTAAATTGCATCAAATATTTGGTGTTAAATGCAGGTGACTGCTTAAAGCAAGGTGAAAGTAAAACAGAACGCTCCTATAGGAGCGTTATATTTTACTTTCACCTTGATTTAAGCACCCACCGCCCCTAAATATCAACTAATTAACACAATTTAGTGGCTGTTATTGAGAGGTTTTACTGTATATGTATTACAATTGTGTTTGTTTTACTGAATTTCAATACATTGCCGGTAATTACCTTTGGCAGGTTAGATATCCGTGTTTTATCCAAGAATATATCACAAAACAATTTATTTCACTCTTTAACTTCGAAAATCAAGTTGTTTCTATGTAAACATGAATAAATCTTTATTTTAAAACTTTCCTTTAACACTGGAACAACTTCCAAAGCAAATCACAAATTATCTCTTGTTACAATCTACGTTAGATATTAGATATAATTCACTCCATAATAAAATATACATATGATCTAAAAATAGTCTTAATTTACAGTTGACATGGTAACAACCAATGAACGGTGCCCATTAATGTGACGTTCCCGGGGCCTTACGTCAGTTTGACAGGTGATAGTCATGGAGGATTCCGTGGTTTATGGAAGTAATAACAATATGACACATGCAAGGTGTAGTCATAAAACCACAATTACATACCAAAAAAACGGTGATCAAAGCCCATCACTACTAATACATGACTTCAATATACAGTAAAACCTCTCTAAACCGGAATTTTAGTAAAGAACAATTTAGATACGTTTAGGCAGGTGGCTGCTTAATGCAGGGTGAAACTCATGCAGAAAGCTCCTCCAGGAGCTTTCTGTATGACTTTCACCATGCATTAAGCTGCCAGCTGTCTCCAAGACCGATACATATACTAAACATTAAAGGCCGGTTTAGAGAAATTTTACTGTACAGAAGAAAACGCTTATAGTGACACCGAAATGAATAGACTAGGGGGTCTTACATGAACAGGCGATTGCTGAATGCAGTACAAAAGTAATATAGAGAGCTCCAACGTGACCTTTCTGCATAACTTTCGTCTTGCACTAACTGTCTTACAAACCAGAACTATACGGGTGTTGGAGCTGTCTGGTCTGAGTCTACTATGGACTCATATAAACCCGGTTCTTCACTTTCATCTATGACCAAAGTTTAAATGTTCATGTGTCATTATAAAGATTAATCTAATTAATATTTACATGTATGATGTCATTATTTCTTAAATGAATATTCATGGGGTAAACGGTCAAGCCTTCAATCGTCTTTTAGATCCAGGATACTCTTCGATGCAAATGTATGTGTCCACCTTAAATAACCATTATCAGCAGTGGTTGGAATATCTGCTTAATGTTTCCAAACTTAGACATGTTATATTTTGTCCGCATGGTACATGTACCACCAGAGTATCAAGCAGTTTGGATCCTGGTGAAATATCGCATCAATCTGCTTTTTGTCTTGACCCTAACCACCAGTGACCTATAGCGTGATATGTTGTAAACCACACTTACCAGCAAAACAGATGACCAGTGACAGCCATATCTAATATTCTTGCCATTTTGCATTAATCAAATTTCATTGACCTTTTATCTGCATTTTCATTGGTGGGCATACACTGATACATAATTAAGTTAAGAAAACAATGGGTTTCTTCTGCTTGAGAAAACTGTTAACAAGCGGTCCAGATGAAATTTAAACATTTTCAAGAATAGCTCCTTTATTTCTCTACCAAACCCTATACTGTGACCACTCGTTAGAATCGTCTCGAAGAGACGATTCTAACGAGTGGTCACAGTATAGGGTTTGATGGAGAAATAACGATTCTAGTATTTTGTACGCACTTTTATCTGTAGATCGGTGTTAAACCAATCTCCCGTTAATCGCGACCTGACTTGCATATGCAACAGCCTTGATCCAGGTAAGAGGCCGAGTAACTAGGCGTCTCATTAGGATCCAAGCTGTTTGACACCAACTCAGTAATTTCTCAAAATAGTGTTCGAGTCGGAAGTAGTGAAATTGCCTCAGATTCAAATTTGAGCAGATTTTTTTTTCAGTTGTGCAAGTGTTACTGCTCAAACAATCGTTGTTTAAACTCATTCATTGTCTAAAAGGGCAGCTATAACCGCATTTGCTGTAGACTTGTCTATCTGTATATGCACAATGTACCTAAACGTGACATAGGCAAATAGTGTAGAACCCGACCAGACAATTCATACAGGAGCCTCCTAATCAGTCTGCTTAGCTTGACTCCTAATGTCATGTCAGAAACAAAGAAAAATAAATTCAGCTTAAACACATAATTATTCAGGTAGGTTCACAAAACATTGAGCTAAATGGTCAAGCTAAGAATTTCTTTTATCTGACTCTATCCAGTGGTGCATTTTATAACATTGTGCGAAGACCCTGAAATTACAAAAAGCTCGGGCAAAAAAAAGACTTATATTTTACCTGTTGACGAAATCCTCAAACCGTATCCGTATTGGGTATCCGTCCCTCCTTAGTACAGCGAGCTCCATAAGACCGTTACAAACGAGCTGTCGCCTGATGAGCTCGGAGTCGAACTTGCTGGACGCCAGGTGGTGGTTAGGCTTCACACATCTAAACATAAGAAAATAAGTATCATTCACCCTTCTCAAGCTAAGCGCGACTTGATCAGCATTTGCAAACAGCTTGGATCCAGATGAGAAGCCGAGTAACTCATCAAGTTGTTATTATTATACGCTCTTGAGAAACTATCGACCGATTCATCTTGAATGATTCGGCGGCTCATCCGGGTCCAAAGATATTGCAAATGCGAGTAAGATTGCGGATATCGGGATAAGGACTCAAACGTGATACAAAACACATCAAAGAGTTCAAAAATTGCCTCACCTATGAGGGACATTTCTGTGTGGTTTCTGCATACGTTCATACACCTAGTATGACTTTGTATTAACTAGGACTCTCTATTGCTCATACAGTAAAACCTCTCTTAACCGGACGTTAAAGTTAGTATAAATATCGGTCTTGGAGACAGGTGACAGCTTAATGAAGGGTGAAAGTCATGCTTTCTGCATGACTTTCACCCTGTATTAAGCAGTCACCTGACTTAAAGTATCTAAATTCTTCTCTACTAGAATTCCGGTTAAGAGAGGTTTTACTGAATATAAACATGCAATTACATACGAAAGTCATATTTACAGTTAGCAAGGACTCTCTGTTATTCGTATATGAACATGCAATACATAAGAAAGTCACATTTCCAGTTGTCTTGGGCTCTCTATTGCTCATATAGTGTAAACATACAATACATACGAAAGTCATATTTACAGTTAACTTGGACTCTCTATTGCTCGTATATAAACATACAATACATACGAAAGTCATATTTACAGTTAACTTGGACTCTCTATTGCTCGTATATAAACATACAATACATATATACGAAAGTCATATTTACAGTTAACTTGGACTCTCTATTGCTCGTATATAAACATACAATACATACGAAAGTCATATTTACAGTTACATGTAACTAGGACTCTCTATTACTCATATATGAACTCAAATGAATTAATATGTTACATCGTGAGTCTGAGAAAATGGCCCTACTTGAAACACCAAAGAAATGGTCCACAACATCTCATTGAAATACAAGAGAAATAACATCTGTTCCAAGGAAAATAAATTGCAGCTGAAAACTATCCCTCAATTCGTTATGGAACACCGTTCAGCACATGTGCAGTTACATGTACGACGGATCTTGATGAGAGACTTCAGTAACATCCGCAACTCATCATATTTTCATCAAGAGAGCTTACACAACCGGTCATGCAATACCTAGTTACTCTATACATGTGGGGGTCTTTTGTTTGGATCATGTATGAAAATGACAAAGTAATATCGCCCAAAAAAGGTTACAGGAAATATATCTTTTTATATATTGTTTAGTAATTCTTTTTTTTTCAAATTACTCACAACCCACTCAAAACACATGACTATTTCAGCATTGACACTGACAGACCACATTTACTTATAATAAGTTGACCATAATCCAGTCGTAAAGATGATGTTTGCTTTAATTCCGACTTGTTGCACATTTTGCTAACTCTCAATTCGTTGAAGCGTTTGAGAAGAAACTACTACCCGAGTGTGAAAGAGGTTGAATCCAGACAATACACAGATTTAATTGGATAACAACTGTTTGCAAGTGTAAAGCAGGTGTCAATTGAAAGGATGGGGGTTAAGGCTTCACCTCGAACCATATCCCGCCACAGCACATGAAAAATGCTTCCCTTAAATGGTTATTAATTCATTAAGTCATTGTAATAAAGGCGTGAATACTCTGCACTTTCTCAACCCTTGTTCCGCTATCGGCGACCTGACTCGCATTTGCAAACAGCTTGGATCCAGATGAGACGCCGAGTAACTCGGCGTCTCATCTGGATCCAAGCTGTTTGGTACTCGGTCATTAGTTTCACAAAAGCTTGATCGATTCTGAAGTAGTCTTATTTGCACCAGAACTTTATTCAAGGAGACATTATTTCTTTAAAGCGGGACAAGGGTTGAAAAATATGGTCCGCCAAAAGGAAGTGATGGGTTGGCTAGCGTGGGTTTAAAAATGCAACCAACATAAATTGTGGTACAGGATAAACCTTCACTTTTTATAAATGGAACGTTTGGATATTAATATATGCTTTATTTGAATGACTTGAATAACCCCTAATAGAAGGTCAGCTTTCATAAATTACATTTAAGGATATTATTAAGTTTTAACAAATTACGAGACAACAATAGCGCAACCACAGACGGATTTCAAAAGACCTTAGGCTTGTGGTGACATTTAAGTTTAATAATTAAACAAAGTTCTTTGTAGAAAGATGTTCAACTCTTGTCGTCTGTAAACATTGTCGTTTGTTGCTTTTTTCAAACAGTTTTTTTTTCAACTTTTCTTCGAAAAGCTTGGTTTAAGTACACAGAAACTTGGATACTGATTCTGAAGAGACGCATCTCTATTCGGCATCTAATCTAGATCGAAACTATAAACTGTTTGCATGTTACGTTAATATCATAAGATTCGGCGCTAGCGCGCGAAATGTTACGTTTCAGTATTACCTTATTAACCCTTACAACGCTGAATTTACAAATGGACTATTCCAGACTTCAAGAAGGTCAAGCTTACGGTGATTATATAGCGATTTTTATAAAGAAATTTGTAACATGACAAATAGCAAAGACCCTGATGAGAGGGCTCCTCAGTATTAACCCATTCCCTCATATTGACGACTTTTGACGACTCTGTAGAAGTCACTTTGTGATACCATTGTGATAAATAGAGCATTTGCTCCTATATCAGCAAATGCTCTATTTATCATAATGGTTTCAAACTACAAAATTCTAAAAAGTTTCCTTTTCGCTAGTTAATGCTCCTTTTCAGTAGATTTATTCAAAGAGGTTGTATCTAAAAATAGAATATGAGGTAATGGATTAAAGGGCTTAAACTTGCTAGGGAACTTTGAACAGCAAACAGTACAGAGTGGTTCCATAGGAGGAGTAGACTTGTAGCTCAATGCAGATCGAAAGTAATGATCTGGTTCTACGCCGTTTGCAAATGCAATACATGCGTATACCGCATTCAAAGGGTTAATGCCAAACATACAGTAATGATGTTCTCCAATCGTACATGCACCATAAATGTTTTTTTGTATATTTGTGTATATGTACAATAACGATCAACAGTATACCCCGTTGTCAGCGACCATGAACAGAGGTCTTATCATTGGTATTCAAAACAGGTGGTAGTTTAATGCTGATCGGAACTAATACAGAAAGCTCATACAGGAGCTTTTCTGTATTACATTTTTCCTGCAATAGTAACCACCAACAGTAAAACCTCTCTATAACGGCCACTAAATTATATCAAGTATTTTGTATTAAAGGCAGGTGGCTGCTTAAAGCAAGGTGAAAGTAAAACAAAACGCTCCTATAGGAGCGTTCTGTTTTACTTTCACCTTGCTTTAAGCAACATCCTGCCCTAAATACCAACTATTTATCGCAATTTAGTGGCCGTTATAGAGAGGTTTTACTGTACTTTCATAGACGCTTATTTTCAGTCAGTAAATAGATGCATAAGACAAGGTCTACTGTGTATATATCATGAAGGTTTTTACCGATCAGAACGCGTTTATGCACCTTATGACTGGGTCCTCACTGAGTGTTTTATGACCGTTCGATCTGGACAGATAATGCGAAGTGATCGATTAAATAGGCAATAAAAGTGTTACAATCCTATCAGTTGTCAGTGCATCTTCAAACTGCCATGCACAGTCAAAACTGCCGCTTGAATATTATTGTAGTTAAAATAAAGGTTATTTTCTTACTGCATGATTTGTAAAATCAAGATGTTAGCTCAGATAACAGTTTTATATATATTGAATGGTTATATGAGAGAATAAATTCTTGCCCCGCTGGTGCTGCCAATCGCGTTCCTTTGGCTGTTGATTTCTCTAGATAGAAGATAGGGACAGTGTGTATTAACCTTTAGTCTGCTGTTGGCGGTAAAGTGGTTTCCCTATGCAAACAGTTTGGATCCTGATGAGACGCCGTCTCATCAGGATCCAAACTGTTTGATAATCTGGTCGTGTTGTTGAAATTAAATGCAAGATAAATCAACTATGACAACTGAGGTCGATGACATTTTCTACCAAAAGAGTTTGCTCATTAAGACGTAAAATGATAATAAGGCTGCAGTAGTATGCAGATATGTTTATTTATCATGCACTCTACAAATACAATAAAACCTCGATTATTCGAACACTAAAATACGTATCATTATCGCTCTTTAAGACAGGTGGCAGCTTAATGCATGGTTAAAGTCATGCAGAAAGCTCCTATAGGAGCTTTCTGTATGACTTTCACCATGCATTAAGCAGCCACCTGCATAAAAGGGTTTAAATTCTTCTATACAAAAAAATCGAATAATCGAGATTATACTGTATTACTAATATACATATTGAATCACTTCAATTGCTCATTGTTAAAACCCTGCAAGGTTTCTTTGCCATCACTGATTCATATTATACATATACATGTATAATTAAGTCTCTATTTACAGGGGGATAATAATAGGGTGGTTCTAAAACAATGACAATTGTGCATGACCTATGTACATAGTATTTGTTCAGATTTCAAGATTAGTTTATCCCTTCGAAGTATTCGCCCTTGACTTCCATACACTTCTGTAGCCGAATTAGTATTCATTAATTTAGAACATCCTTCGTAATGTAATAATAAACAAGTGCCTAGATTAGAATTTAAAGTATTCGCCCCTGACTTCCATACACGTTTTAGCCGAATTGTTATTCATCATTATGCATTATTTTTAGAACACCCCTTGTAATATAATAACAAGTATAGGGTCCAGATAAGATACGTCTATTTAAAGAGTTTCAAGAATAGTTCCTTTTATTTCTCATCAATCAATCAATACTGTCACGCTGTATGGTGTGGTGGAGAAATCACGATTCCAGTGTTTAGTTACGCTTCTCAACCCTTTCCCTGTTCTATGTTTATTACAAATTTTCAATACCTATGGATCATTCGTGGATAAAATAGTTACAGTAAAACCCCTCTAAACCGGAATTCTAGAAGAGAAGAATTTAGCTACTTTTAGGCAGGTGGCTGCTTAATACAGGGTAAAAGTCATGCAGAAAGCTCCTAGAGGAGCTTTCTGCATGACTTTCACTCTGCATTAAGCTGCCACCTGTCTCCAAAACTGATATTTATATCAAAATTAACGTCCGGTCTAGAGGGGTGTCACTGTATTATGAAATGTGTAAGGTGGAACATTGTAGCCATATTTGAAAGCAAATAAACAGATTTAACAAACAGAGTAGACCCTGATCAGACGGCTTCTATAGGAGCCGTCTGATCTGGGTCTAGTCTGTTTGCAAATGGAACACAGGAAGGAAAAGGTAACTCTGGTAATAAGGGTATATAACTATATGTTCAATTTTCTATAGAAGATGTCGTGATAATTGCAAACTATTTTAGATACGGACGAGACGCAGAGTTATTCAGCGTCTTATCTACATCCGTACATCTTGATAATTCATAATTATTGTCTTGCTTTCTGAAAATAAATGGAGGAAATAGCTGCTTTGACAAATTAAAACAGGTGGCACGCTTTTGTAGACGACCGCAAAACATCGAATTAAGAGTTAACCCATTTTCTCCTACTGACGCATTGTGATGCCTGTGTAAAGTCATGTTTTGAGTATTTTCTCCATAGGAACAAATGCTCTTTTTATCACAATCAAAACTACACAATTCTAAACTTTCCTTTTCTTTAGTAAATGTTTCTTTTCGGTAGTTTAATCAAAGAGGTTGCACCTGAAAAGAGTCTAGCAGCGAATGGGTTAACATTGCATTTATGTTGGGAGAACTGATGAAAACACACGCAAACAGTTTGTATCCAGATGCTCGCCCCCTCATTAGGATCCAAACTCATTGACGCACTGAAAACCTGTTCGAAAAAATGGAGCAAGTCCGTTTTTCCAATTTAGATGTGCAGCGTTATTTGCAGACAGTAGCAGTTTCATCTGGGTCTGCACTATTGGCAAACGTTCTACATAGGTTAATTTAACCCTTTCCCTGTTCCAGGTTTATTCCAAATTTCAACACCTATTGAATATTCATGGGCAAAATAGTTATAATGAAATATGGAAGATTGTCCATTGTAGCCATTTTTGAATATAAAGAAACAGATCTATTAAATTACATAAGCAAACAGAGCAGACCCTGACCAGATGGCTCTTATCTGGGTCTACTCTGTTTGCAAATGCGTGAAACAGCGTTTATATGAAGGAAATGGTTAAGAGCTGATACAGAACATTCACCGAATGCTAAGGTTGATAAAAATGATCCATTCATTTTGTTCAACGGGTGAATTGACAATAAACTCCATCCAGCTAAGTTCATTGAATTTCAAAATGAGGGTTTCTTCTATTTCCTTTCCAGAAACATAATTAGAGTGCCAATCAGCTTGTATCTCATTTTGATCCAAGTAAGTCAGAAAAAACTATGACGCATTCGCCAATGGCGACTACTGACTTAACCCTTACAACGCTGAATTTTCAAATGAACTATTCCAAAACTCAACCAGGTCAAGCTTACGGTGAATATTTAAGGATTTTTCTAAAGAAAAATTTAACATGACAAACAGTGCAGATCCTGATGGGGCTTACAGTGTTTGCAAAGGACATTAGTGACTCGTGTCCCACACTGTAACGGTTAAAGTTTGTATTCAACCCCTTGCTCCCTTGTAACAAAACTAATGTCTGCCCAAATTTGGATCTGGTGCAAATTTAGACTACATCCGATTCGATCAAGTTTTTAAGACCGAGTGTCAAACAGTTTGGATCTTGATGAGACTACAAGTTGCTATGCGTCTCATTTGGATCCTAGACTAGTAGTTGTTGACAGCGTGAGTCAAGCAGCGATTGGCGGGAGGACAGTCAAGTAATCAAAGCTGTTGAGTATCTTACAAAAGAAAGAAAATAATGATCGCATGTCTATATCTGATTTCAGACACATTTATTTGGATGGGACATAATGATTTACAGTTGTAATCACTCTTTAAATATGTTCACGCTAATTTCGATTCAAATGCACACTTATCCATTGCCAGTGTATTAAACTATTGATTCCCATATTATCTAAGGAAAACTCGCACAGGTCTTACTTTTGGCCCATCCCACTTTTCATGTGGAGGGGCACAGCAAACGCACTGTGGGATCAACAAACAGTGCAGACCCTGATCAGACGGCTCCTTCAGGAGCCGTCTGATTTGGGTCTACACTGTTTGCCTATGCCCTTTTGCAAGGGACACTGTTCACAAATGGGTTAACTATTACACCGCCGGAATCTGACTCACGGGACTTGCTGCAATGCGCGAATCTGTGCGTATATGTACGCAGGTTTGCAAACAGTTGAGACATCGAGGATGAGACACAGGTTAACTCGGTCTCCAAACTATTCGACACATCTATTACGTTTTACAGATGAACATGAAGGGAAGTGCAGTCCGAAACTTAGAGCAGACATATATTTGTGGACGAAAATTATGTGGCGTCAAAGGAGTTCATCAAACAGTTATGCAGATATGTCTTCAAAAAGTATTGCTAGTGATTTTTTAATGAGGCTATAAATCAGACGGCAGACAACTTGCATCTTTGAACTTAAACACTGTCTTAGTGGACCATTAACCCTGCACTTTATGAATATTCATGTAAGAAATAATTACATCATGAATATTAATTAGAGGAATTAATATAATGTTACACGAACACGTGCCATTTTGGCCATGACAGAAAATATAGAATCAGATCTATATTATTCCAGACGCAAACAGGACAGACCCTGATCAGACGGCTCCTATAAGAGCCGTCTGATCTGGGTCTACTCTGTTTGCAAAGGCGTAAAACATATTTATGGAGGACATGGTCAAAATAGGTTTAATGCTGGGCCCTTAAAGCAGGTGATAGTTGGATCAACACAAGAGTTATTTTTAATGTAACCTTTCAAAGACTAATATTTGCAGTCAGCAAGCAGTGGCTTTAGAGAGGTTCTACAATACACATGCAATGTACAAATCATGTAGGACATCAATGCAAACAGCTGCGAAAGAAATAACACAGTTTCAACTTTGATGCAAATGACCTCTCTTAACCCATTCCCTCATATTGACGACTTTTGACGACTCTGTAAAAGTCACTTTGTGAAACCATTGTGATAAATAGAGCATTTGCTCCTATAAGGAGCAAACGCTCTATTTATCACAATGGTTTCAAACTACATGTACAAAATTCTAAATATTTCCTTTTCTCTAGTTAATGCTCCTTTTCGGTATATTTATTTAAAGAGGTAGGATCTAAAATAGCCTATGAGGTAATGGGTTAACGTTCTCCCTTATCAGCATTCATGTAAGAAATATATATGAATATATGCATTCATTTATTAATTAGGTGAACCATTTAACAGTTTTGGATCGTGAGGAGATGTTTCATCTGGAGTATATAAGTTTATCGCGAAATCATAACTACTGTGCGATTAGTGCAAAAAAACCACGTTAAATTGCAAATGGTTACTCACCTCACAAAGAGTGGCTGTGCTTGAGCCAGTTTTCCAATCAGGTCCGACAGGGATCTCTGAAAACGAAAAAGGTAAAAGTTAAACTCAACTCTAAAACTTGCAACAGGCAAGCGTTAGTAAAATACAGTTATCAAACAACAATCATTAAAGTTTAAACATCAAATAGATACATGCAAGTAAGTTTTCACTTTTCAACAACGTCGATTTAAATTAAGATTTAAAGCAGACGACAAATTATGCAAACGACTAAACTTGGCAGCCAAAATGTTCGATGCATGCATACGTTTTAAAAGGAACTTGAACTTGGCTTAAACGATAAGGACAGGCAGAGAGGTTTACCACGAAAGATAATCATGCCCAATGTTATGACTGAAACAGGAACGTTTTTCTTTGAGTTACCTCCCTTGATTACATGCATATTATATATCGAGGGCTTGGTGCAAAACACTTGTAACTCCATCACTTTGTGAAGGAGTTACAATAGTTTAGCACCAAACCCTCGATATATGCACAAAACGACCACAAACTCCTAACGCTGAGCAAGGGCATTACACTCCTTCACCGCTAATAAATATTATCACACAAATGCCCTTACTCGAAGAATATTTATTAAGAAGTATACATTTTAATTAGATTAATTATTATAATAACAAATAGACACAGGAGGTTTTTGCCATGGCAGAAACTGTAGAATCACATTTATAGTATATAATAAGCAAACAGAGCAGACCCTGATCAGACGGCACCTAAAGGAGCCCTCTGATCTAGGTCTACTCTGTTTGCAAAGTCGTATTTATGGAGTAAAGGGTCAATTCTTTGCATGCTAAGTAAATTATTTCCGTCTGGAAAATGGTCGCCAGCTACTGTTCTCAAAACTATTTTTCTTACGTTTTAAGAATAAATTGTTACTCGGCGTCTCATTTAGATCCAAACTGTTTGCATATATAATTACGTATTTGCCACCAGCATGCAAAGCGTTAGACAATGCATGTACTCGTCTCTATTCATCATTTTCCTGAATTGTTTTCACAAAATTGGGTTTCAAACGACAATTAGAAAATTGGCATCAAATGGTTTAACAACAGTCACAGTTAACAGTTATTCTGTTCGGTTAGGAAACCAGAACGCGCATTCTTGCACAACAACTGCCGTTTGATTTCAATTACGGGGTGGATCAAACGGGGTGAAAACATTGTAAAAGAAGATGATTCTCGTGCTGACGTGCTGGTCGATTACTATGTTGTTTTAATTATACACGTAGATTGCAGGTCCGCGTAAACCGAATTAATCCTTTCAACCTGGGACATGCATGCGCTGTCATTTGCAAACAGTGTAGACCCAGATTAGAGGAGCCCTCTGATCAGGGTCTGCACTGTTTGTCATTCAAAATCCTCTAGCAAGTTTAAGCCTTTCATATTGAATGGATTCTACAGTTAAAACACGTATGGGCTATTTCACTCTGATAATTCAGAGTTGAAAGAGATAATCTATTAAGTTTTCTCGACAGACAATTAAATTGCAATTAAATCTCCAACCGCCTAAATTAGTACGGACATTTTAGAATACCGTAGGCCAGTTGATAGATGATGCCGCTCTAAGTAGTTTGTCATTTTGTCGGTTTGAAATTTAATTTAGACACTGCATATTTAAAAAATAAATACGCCATTGACATTTTCCCCAAAACTGCCTTTACAGTAGACACGGTGCCACTGTCGTGTGGTTTTTTCCCTTCACCTTTACAATAATAACAACTCTAAAGCGACTTCTTAACCCTTTCCTTCATATAAACACATTGTCACGTATTTGGAAACGGAGTAGACCTAGATCAGATGGTTCCAATATGAGTCATATGATCAGGGTCTGCTCTGTTTGCTTTTTGCATGATATAGATCTGATTCTACAGTTTTTATCAAAGTAATTAATTTCTTTGAAATGTTTACATTATAAAACTTCAGATAATAAATATTCATGATATCTTCATTTCTTGTATATATACCAAACAGGGAAAGGGTTAATAAATGAACAGGATGGTATTTAAAAGCAGGTGGTTGGTTGGTGCATGGCTTAAGTAATGATGATAGAACAGACCATAGTTGAGCTTTCTGCATATCTTTCGCCCTGCATTGAGCTACCACCTATCTTGGAAACCTATAATTAAACCTCTGTTTGGTGGAAGTCGCTTTAGAGACGTTTTACTGTACAATAAAACCTCTCTATAACGGCCACTAAATTACATCAAGTATTTTGTGTCAGCTTAAAGCAAGGTGAAAGTATAACAGAACGATCCTATAGGAGCGTTCTGTTTTACTTGCATCTTGCTTTAAGCAACCACCTGTCTAAATACCAACTAATTGACACAACTGAGTGATCGTTATAGAGAGGTGTACTGTATTTTTTTCAAATCAACAGTTAATGAATATAGACTATGCTGGATAATGTAATACTTACTTTAAAGTGCCGTGTGACTGTAGATGTAGGGCGAGAGGAGCAGAGACTATCGAGAGTATCACCAGACAAGTTCCTCGTGATTCTGAAATAAATGATGATACATGTATAATAGATACAGTAAATCCCTGTTAAACGCATTTTTAGTAAAATGATAAAAAATCATTTTAAACAGGCGGCTGCTAAATGCAGGGTAAAGTCGAGGAGAAAACTCCTTTTGGGAGCTTTCTCCATGACTTTCACTGTGTATTAACCCTTTCCTCCATAGATACGCCTTTCTACGCCTTTGTAATAACCACTTCTTGAAACCATTGTGGTAACTAGAGCATTTGCTCTATTTGTCACAATGGTTTCAAACCACAAAATTCTAAACTTCTCCTTTTCCTTAGTAAATGCTTCTTTTGGGTAGATTCATTCAAAGAGGTAGGGTCTAAAATAGTCTATGGAGGAAAGGGTTAAGTTTTCACCTGTCTAATACCGGTTGAGAGGGGTTTTACTGTGCATATAAAATATATATATTGAACTCCAACGTTGTGTTTTCATTTGCTTGAGAGTCTAAAGCCATGGTACACTTATAATCCTGTTATGACTGACATTTGCAAACAGATTTCATCCAGATCAGACACCGAGTAATTCACTGTAGCATCTGGATTCAAGCTAAATGACACTCGGTCAGTGCTTTCTTAAAGCTCGATCATATGTACATTGTACCTGGTCCAAATTTGAACAAGCGTGGATTTTTACAGTGGGTTAAGAAAACATTTTAGATATGTTCATTATTCAATAAATAAGTATATCATTCGAGTAATGTATCGTGTTTAGATCACTCTTTGCGATTATATGTGGAATAATCCAGATCACGAGGTCTTTAGGCAGAGTAATATAATAACCAAGATCTCAGTGACGAACTGTGATCTAATACTCGATAAATCACTGCAATAGTTCGATTCTAACATGCCTGTATTAACCTTTAGCCTGCTGAGCAAATTAATTTTACAGAATGTTTCACCTACTACATTTTCAAAATTCAAGCTATAATCAATTAGTCTACCCAAATGCAATCAGTATATCAAACAGTTTGGATCCTGATGAGACGCCGAGTCACTCGGCGTCCCACCTGGATCCAAGCTGTTTGCATATATATTCACTCATCCGCCATTAGAAGGTTAAAGGTTAAGCTACAGTAAAACGTCAATACTACGAAATTTTAGTAATGAAGAATTTATGACCTTGTAGACAAGAGGCTGTTCAATCCTATAGGAGCCTAGATATGGGTCTACTCTGTTTTCAAAGGCTTAGAAATGCGTATTTATGGAATAAATTGTTAACGTGCTAAAGGTTTAGTCAGAGCAAAACAAGAAGGTGAGTATTCAAATACTAACTTCTTTATTTCTCCGCCATACCCTGTGCTGTGACCACTCTTTAGAATCGTCCCGAAGTGTGGTCACGGCATAGGGTTTGGCGGAGAAATAAAGGAGTTATTCTTGAAAATATTTTAATTTACGCATCTTATCTGGACCTCTGGGTTTAGTACATTTACCAACCGCCATGCAATCCTACACCAAGTGAGAGTAAAAAACAAATGGATACATTACATGGCTAACCTATTCCGCTTTATTTTAAGGGAAGCTTGTCGGGATATGGACTCTGTTAGCTTCTTGGGGTCAATAGGGGACGGCCACAGGGAAGGAAGCTTGGGTCTTGTCACACACGTCCTTGCAAAACTGAAAAATAAAGTGATATGAATCTTTATTTACATTTAGTGATATACGACTGACAGTAAAAACCTTTCTTAACAGGAAATCAAAACTTCTTAACTAAACTTCCAGTTTAGACGGGATTTATAGCAAATATTACCCCATTTTCTTACAGATAATAGTGCATGTACATGTATAAGAGACTTTCTTAGCCTCTGAACCCTTTACTACATGTGCACATGTAGATAAGTGGGTGTTACAATAAGCGTTGTCCAAGAAGTCTTAACCCTTCGCTTGCTAATCGCGTCAATATACCTACCTGTAAATAGTGAAGACCCAGATGAGACAGCTCCTGCAGGAGCTGTCTCATCAGGGTCTGCACTATTTACAAGTTGATTGTGCAACCAGTGCACTCCACAGCAGTGATTTCACAGCGCAATACTTGTACACAGTGAAGATATATGTAATTATACAACAGCGCATGGGTAAAGAAGGAGAAATGTATTTTAAAATTCAGCAAGAGAAAGGTTAACCCATATCCTGCTATCCGAAATTTAACTCGCATTTGTTTACGCGACGTCTCAGCAGGATCCAATCTATTTGACACTCGTTCAATCTGTTTGACACTCGTTAAATAGTTTCTCAAAAGCTTCATCAATGATCCGGAAGTAGTCCAAATTGCAGCAGATTAACATTTGAGCAGACATTATTTTTTCAAAGCGGGATAAGAGTTTTAGGAGTACTATTCTATTCAGTTCTAAGTCTACCTAATACTATTTGCATAGCGTATAGAAGATACGAAGAGGCGATTATAATTTGTACTACTAATACAGTTAATACTCTCTAATGCCATCCAAAATTAGGTACATGTACAAATCTGGACCTGAAAGGCAGATGACAGCTTAATGCAGGACAAAAGTTATGCAGAAAGCTCCCATAGGAGCTTTCTGAATTACTTTCGTCCTGCATTAATCAACCGCCTGGTTTTACAATGATTCATTTATATTTATAAAGTGGCTGAATTAGAGGGGCGCTACTGTGTAGGGTTCATTAACCCATAGGCTATTTTTAGATCCAGTCTCTTTGAATAAAATTACTGAAAAGGAGCAGTAACTAGAGACAAGGGTTAAATTATGAGAAAAATAGTAATCTTCCTAGATATCTAATATAATTATTCTTCTTACATGTATCTAAAGTTCTGACAATTCAATCAAGAGGGTTTTTTTTGGTCACACATATTGAATGATGCAGTTTATTAAGACATATATATTATACATGGTTCAGCTCCACATGCAAAACAACATGGTGGTGGCAATTCTATAGAGCCATGACGTATGAGTTCCGTGTACTGTCGCTAACTGTTGAAATAAAATTAATTCATATTTCCAGGTGTAAAAACAAGCAGTCGGTCGGATGTGAACCATCTGTTTTATTCATCTGGGTCATTTTCATATAGTTCTGTCATGCATATTTTGTCGCCTGTAAACGCATGTCAGATATTATAACGGTCAGTGCAATTGTGTAACTCCAAAACAGCAAGAAAGAAGAGTGTATTCTAATTAGTAGCTGCTGCTATATTTCATATCGTCTAGTTTCAAATCAAGATACCAGAGTCGCTGAATAAGGGACATATATGTATTTCAAATACATGTATCAGCATTCGACACCAAACTAACCATATATTTTTAAACTCCACAGGTTGTTATGTTAAACTGTTATTATCTTTGCTATATATTCGGTAAATAGCTTATTGTAGCTACTGTTATCTGTTGTACAACCGACTCAAAATAAAGAGTGCTATATCTTGTATCTTGTAATCCTATATTGTGACCTCTCTTTAGAAGAGACGATTACAACACAGGGTTTGTTGGAGAAAAATTATATATTATAGAACAAATGATTACCCTAACTGAAACACACAAACTAAGGCTAACAGTACAGACCCAGATCTAACGGCTTCTAAAGCAGCCAGTTAATGCCGTTTCGCTATTTACTATACCGAGTCAGTCTAACTTAACGCAGAGCAACAGATAAAACGCGTGCACTCAAGTATTAAAATCGCCATTCCTTCACCAAACACTATGTTGTGACCACTCTTTAGAATCGTCTCGTAGAGACGATTCTAAAGAGTGATCACAACATGGGGTTTGGTGGAGATATAAAGAAAATATTCTTGAAAATATTTTAATTTACGTATTATTATACGATTATGGTCTGCACTGTCTGCTTCATAATTAATGTCTAAATGTCCCTCTGCGCTAAGGAAATGAGGCTTTAATGGGTTAACTCTTTACTCCATGAATATTCATGTTATCATTAGATGCATGTTCGAATTGCATACCAATACAGAAAATATTTGCCATGGCAGAAACTGCAGAATCAGGTCTATATTATTCCATAAGCAAATTGAGCGGCCGCCTGATCTGGGTCTACTCTGTTTGCAAATGCGTTCGAGTGCATATATATGGAGTAAAATGGTTATATTCAACACATACTCATACTGATATTGTGCATAGCGTTTAACCCTTCGCTTGCTGTTCGCGTCAATATACCTACCTGTAAATAGTAAAGACCCAGATGAGACAGCTCCTGCAGGAGCTGTCTCATCAGGGTCTGCACTATTTACAAGTTGATTGTGCAACCAATGCACTCCACAGCAGTGATTGCACAGCGATATACTTGTACTGGTACACAGTGAGTGAAGATATATGTAATTATACAATAGGGCATGGGTAAGGAAGGAGACATGTGTTTTAAAATTCAGCAAGAGAAGGGTTAACACTAAACCTGCTGAATAATTAAAAACTGGCTCCTCCCTCTCTGAATATTAATTTAAAAAGTGCATCAACATTTATCACTGAAAAAAAATGATTTCATTACAAGCTTTGCGGACCCTGATCAAGGGGCTCATTCGAGAGACTTTGTCTGGGTATACTCTGTTTGTAAAGGTCTTATGTACTCGGTTCTCACACAAATTAAATGTTAAACTACTTAAAATATGTGGCTAAAGCATGCATACAGTCCCTTCTATAGTCACGATCTGTCATGTCAATTAATGACGCTAATTTTAACGTTGTCCTAAAAAGGCAAAGCAACCCCAGCCTTGCCATGGCATACTGACAGAAGATAAAACATTTAAATTGTCGATTAAGATTCACATACAGTAAATCCTCTCTAAAATGGAAATTCTAGTAGAGAAGAATTTCGATACTTTTCAGGCAGGATGATGCTTAATGCAGGGTGAAAGTTATGCAGAAAGCTCCTAGAGGAGCTTTCTGCATGACTTTCATCCTGCATTAAGCTGCCACCTGTCTCCAAGACCGATATTTATGCTAAATTGAACGTCCGGTTTAGAGATGTTTTAGTGTACATCTTTCCCGCCATACTCTCTAAGGTTACCTATTAGTAGAGCATGAACAAGGATACACGAGTAACAAAACCCTTTACTCCATAAATATTCATGTAAGAAATAATGATATCATGAATATTCATTAGCTGAATGTCTAGGATGATACAGGATGTCTTGGTATTTGTAGAAACTGAAGGGTTATATATATTATAATTTTATAAGCAAACCGAGCCGACCCTGATCAGACCGCTCCTATAGGAGTACTGTTTGCAAAGGCATAGAAATGCGTATTTACTGAGTAAAGTGTTAAACTTTCTGCACATTACTGTATGAGATCCAGCATTATTAGGATCAAAAGAACAAAAAAAAATCACGTCGGTGAAAAAAAACACACGAAATATACCAGCATCTTTCATATTCACTGGAAAGTCTAACTGTTTCAGACGTTAAGTGTCTGTAAATCGTAAATTTGTCGGCGCTGTGTCATTATGTCCCCTATCAGAACTGGTCCCGTATGACAAGGTATCACAAAAACATCATAAAGAGGAAACATATACGATTTGTCTTATGTGGTAATAAAGGTTGTTTAGTTTATTATATTACACTAGTGGCTGACATGAATTTCAGTCCCCAATATTAAAGACACTACCTACTCTAGTTATTCGGACACCCTGTCCCGAGGTAATATATTTTTTTTGCTTGAGTCTGGGATCATTCTCAAGCATCTGCTTGGATAAGGCTCTGCTCTTTTTGCTTGTATCATAGTATGGATTTGATTCTACAAGGTCTGTCATGCTCTTAGGTCTCTCCTATCTTCACATGACATTATTCAGGGTCAATGCTTATTAAACTTTTAGTTGAGTCTGAGTTCGTTCTCAAGCCTTTGGCTCAAATCTGACCAATCAAAAGCTTGAGAACGAAATCAGACTCAACTAAAAAGCTTTATAAGCATGGACCCAGATTCAAATAATTAACATTCACGAGGTAAAGGTAAATGTTTATATACTGTTCATCTTAGAGAATGTAACACGTGTAGGTTCTAACCTTCCTCATATTGTTTGCTAATTTTGTTTCGGTATCGGGTACTATCGCTTGGCCGATCTTACGAAAGGTCGTACAGCAGCGATAGTCGTAAGTTCTAACGCAACAGTCGCGATCGTTGTATGTTCGGCCTTACGATAACGTCTGTCGTACGAAGTTAGTCTTAATTACCGCACTAATTTCGATAATGTACTATGTTTTCGGCTATACGAGTAGCGGCGACTTATTTTTGACTGATTAAAGACTCATGAAAATGTAAAATATCCATTTTCGTTCTACAATATGACGATGGAAACTGTGGCCTGAGTTCACACTTTCAAGTGACATCGTACATATTTATTTCATTTCGAACCGATACATAAACAAACTGCTGTATTTAACAGAGCTACAGTTTAAAGTACATACCTAAATATCAAAATCGTCATTTCTCCACCAAACCCTATACTGTGACCACTCTTTAACATCGTCTCGAAGAGACGATTCTAGAGTGGTCACAGTATAGGAAATGGCGGAGAAATAAAGGAGCTGTTCTTGAAAATGTTTAACTTTACGCATATTATCAAGTGGTGCTTAATGCAGGGCAAAAGTAATGCAGAACTCTCCTATAGGAGCTTTCTGCATTACTTTTGACCTGCATTAGGCTACCACCTACCTGACAGACCCATAATTAGACCTATTTTTGATGACCGTTTAAGCCAGTTTCTACTGTAGTTTGGCTATGATATGGCACCGAGTCAGTCGGCGTCTCATCAGGATCATAACCTTTTTGACGCTCATGTTGTATGAGTATGTGTGCAACGGCCTGTACTTTAACCCATTCCCTCATAGGCTATTTTTAGATACAACCTCTTTGAAAAAATCTACCGAAAAGGAGCATTAACTAGAGAAAAGGAATATTTTAGAATTTTGTAATTTTGAAACCATTGTGATAAATAGAGCATTTGCTCCTATAGGAGCAAATGCTCTATTTATCACAATGGTTTTACAAAGTTACTTCTACAGAGTTGTCAAAATTCGTCAATATGAGGGAATGGGTTAAAAAGGAAGCAAACCAAGCCTAGTATGTACAGATATGGACACATAAAACAGTGTTGGCTCAGAGGACTGCTGTAGGATCGCAATTGTTGTTTGCTCAATATTATTCTTTAAAGAAGTCTAAACCGGACGTTAACTTTGGTATAGACACCGGTCTTGGAGACAGGTGGCAGCTTAATGCAGGGTGAACGTCATGCAGAAAGCTTTCTGTATGACCTTCACCCTGCATTAAGCTGCCACCTGTCTAAAAGTATCCAAATTCTTCTTTACTAGAATTCCTGTTTAGAGAGATTTCACTGTACAATCATTTATTTTCAATAACATCTTAAAACTTTGTATGTGTTATGTTCAATCATTATTACAATGTATGAAGATTGTCAATTTAAACTTTGATCAATCTGAATCGAAAATAACCCTGTGTTTCAAAATAAACCGTTTTCATCGATACTTAATAAGTTTTATTCTACAACAAAATACAACATCGACTTTTGTCGAACAGTTAACGAAACTAAAACGCGAGCCGAAAAAATACTAATACATCGGGTCTTCGATATTAAACATGTAGAAGTTTTGTCTTCTTTGGCGTTTATTCGACTGATTTTCTTACGATGCACTTCTTATTTATGTAATTGTTAAGCATTTTTTTAAAATACGCTGCAGGTAGAGACTACCCCTTTAACCATTTTACCGCCAATGTCGCAAAAATGCACCACGGCAAATAGTGCAGTCCCACATCAGACGCCGCCTTTTAACAAAACTGGTTTGCAAGACGACAATTAAAAGGTTGGCGCCAAAAGGGTTAATTATCACATAAACATACAATATCCTACCAGAAGCAGCCATAAAATTAATATTAGGTTTGCTCAAATCATTCTTCCTCGTTTTGACTGCAAACTAAGGGCGTGGGTGTTGCAAGTTTCATTTACTGGCGGCACATGCATGGTATAAGACAGCTTTAACCCTTTCACCGCCAAATAGATTTCGTTTACTTGGATTATCGTCTGCTTCAATTTTCACGTGAGATACATAACCAACGTATAAAACAGTTTGGACCCTGATGAGACGCCGAGTTACTCGGCGTCTCATCTGGATCCAAACTCGTTTGCACAAGTTTTAAAGGAATAATCACCCTTAAACTTAACTTCAAACGCAACGCCTGTCACATTTAGAATGCAAAGCGGATGAAGGAGGTCAGGATGCTGTCATCCTTAGAATGCCTACTTCTATTTCCGCTTACTCTGTAAATAATAAAAACAGACAAGTACATGCCCCCTTAACCCTTCTTTCATACAAATGTTTTTTACGCTTTTGCAAACAGAATAGACCTAATTAGACAGCTCCTTCAGGGGCTGTTTGATCAGGATGTGCTCTGTCTGCCTTTGGAATTACATAGATCTGCTTCTTCAGTTCTTTCACTATCTACAAAACCCTGTTTGAGCATGCCTTCATAAAAAAAACTCAGGACTAGGTGATAAGGGCTAGCATGCGAGAAAGCCATTCAGAAAGATCCTCTGGGAGCTTTATGCATGTCTTTCACCCTGCATTACCACATGTCTACGTCTTTCTATGCATTTGCAAACAGAATAGACACAGATCAGACGGCTCCAGTAGGGTATACTATGTTTGCTTAGGAAACTAATATAGATATGATTCTATAGTTTCTGCCATTGCCAAACATTCCTGTGTTCGTATAGTATTATAAATATTATTAGAATCAATATTCATGATGTCATTATTTCCTACATTAATATTCATGGAGTTAAAGGTTAAGCAGCCACACGCCTAATTAGTACTCAATATTCCTATACTCAAAATACTAGGGATGTTTCTCTGTAATATCAAACTTAATTTAGTTTTTGATTCAGTGATTAAACAGTTTCGGGTTTATTACTGTTTCTCCCTTTTGTACGTACCACATTACAAAGTGGTTGCTTAATGCAGGGCAAAAATAATGCAGAAAGCTCCTGTAGGAGCTCCGCATAAGACAGGTTCTACTATAACACCTTTTAATCCGTTCGTTTGTGTTTGTTCCGCACGAAACTGAAAGTAAACCCCGTTTGATAGTTAAAACGCATTTTATTCATTTTGTGTTACAGACTACCTGTTGTGTTATTATACGGCTTTTAAAACACGGAATTATTGTAAAGCATAATGTTCCTGTGGGAGCAGTTTCCTGCATACATTACGCTGCATTAAGTTTCCATCTGTTCTAAACATCTATAATTAGACACACTTTGAGTGGTCTCTTAATTCTTTCCCTGTTCAATATTTATGCAAGAAATAATGACATCATGAATATTTGTTAGCTGAATTTTAATAATGGCAAATGGACACATGGCATTTGGTATTGGTAGATACTGTAGAGTCAAATCTCTTTTAATTCCAAAGCAAATAGAGCAGACCTTGATCAGACAGCTCCTATAGGAACCGTCTGATCTGGGTCTAATCTGTTTGCAAATGCGTGAAAATGCGTTTTATATGAAACAAAGGGTTAAACAGGTTTTACTGAGAGTAGATTACACACTGAAGTGAGAACTTACTCTGAGATGGTACCCGTTTCAGACATGGACGCCGTAAACAGGTCTCTGATAAAGTCGTTGTTGCTGTTGAGGAGGCAGGCAACCAGGTCTTGGTTCAAATTATCCCGGTTCCGCTCCAGAAATCCGTTGGCATCATAGAACACCTTCAAACAAAAGGAGAATTCGAATAACGTAACGCTACCATGTTTTTATAGATATTTATTATTAACGTTTTACCAAATAGAGACACCTTGTCAAGCCGTTGTAAACAGAGTAAGCCCTGATACATGTAAGACGGTTCGTGTAGGTACACATAATTACATACGTACATGTTAACAGAACACACCCTGGTCAGGCGGATTCGTCAGGGTATGTTCTGTTACCATGTACTTATGCAATTATATATATATATAAAAATTACATTTACAGTCATGAGATAGTGAGTTAAGCAGGAAATTGCTTTAACCCATTTCCTAATAGGCTATTTTAGACCCAACCTCTCTGAAGTCTACCTAAAAGGAACATTTACTATCTTATGTTCGGCCAATACTAGAGTATGCGTCAATAGTTTGGGATGGCTGTTCTATACATTGCTCAGATTCTTTGGGAAAATTGCAAAATGAAGCTGCCCGTATTGTAACTGGACTCACCAGATCTGTATCTCTTGACAATCTTTATCGTGAATGCGGATGGGATTCTCTTTCAAGTAGACGTAAAACACAAAAATCATCTTTTATGTACGAAACTCATCATAATATGGTTCCATCATACATTAGTGACCTGTTACATGTACCTCCGAATGTAGGGGACATAACCCAGTATGCTTTGCGAAATCGAGAAAACACAGAAGTTCCTTTTACCAGAACAACTACATTGTATTTCAAAGCATTCGTGCATTCCATCGTCGATAGGATTATGGAACAATGTTAACATTGACATCAGAAATTCAAATACGTTGAGGTCTTTTAATTAAAGAAAGGTTTAAGCAATAGTTCTTATAGCCCAAATAACTGTTTTGTTCCATCCTTTTATTGTTTTGGTAATAGATATGTATCTGTCATGCACGCTAGAATAAGAAACCACTGTAGTAATTTGAATAGTGATTTATTTAATAATCACCTTAACCCAAATCCACAGTGTAATTGCTCAAATGAAATTGAAGATGCACATCACTTATTTTAAACTTCCGAGAACAGAGAGTAACCCTATTTATTTAATGTCACGCGAAAATACCATCCTCTTAACACGGATATATTGTTGTTCGGTAATTTAGAACTGAGTGATGATGACAATAAAACACTCTTTTCTGCCGTGTATTCTTTCATTAAACAAACATGGAGGTTTTAATTTGAGTCTTTATCTGTAATGTCTTTATGTATTTGTATATTCATCATCAAATGCTTTAGTCATCTGATCATTTGGTTTATTCAAGGATAATTTGTTATATTCTCTGTCTCTCTCTCACACATACAATTTCTCTCCATCCTCTCCCCTCTTCTCCTCTTTATCATTTTTTCTGTCATTCTCATACTCTTTTTCGGTCTGTTTTTCACATTGTTTTTGTTATATACTTACTAACTGTATGTCATGAAATGTTCGCCATTGTATTTTTGGTTGTATACAGTTTTGTAGGGGGGGGGGGGTCGAAACTAATGTTGTCAGAACTTGTACATGTAACCCAACCCCATTTCCTATGTATGTATAGAATGGAAATAAAATTGGGTTTAAACTATGTAAAAATAATCATGAATACTAATTAGCTGCATGAATCATATAAACAATACACGAAATAATGGACATGGCAGAAACTAAAGAATCAGATTTACACAAAAGTAGGGATACAATAAATCCTATGGAAAGCCATAACCGTTTTCTATCGTTCTATTTCTACAGTTGGTGAATTGGTCCTGGTGCATGGGGCAATTATAAAAAAGCTTATGTAATTAATGTGCATATATTCATTATTTTACGCGACTATTCAACAGACAAAGGGTTAATGCAGAACGATGGTAATGCAAAAAGCTCTTCTGGGAGCTTTTTCTGCATTACTTTAATGGCCTGCATTAATGTCTTAATAACAGACATATGAACATCTTCCGCATGAGTTGTAGCTTTAACGAAGTTTTACTGTATATCTAAAATACATCCTCGTGCGATCAATCAAATCATGAACTATTTTTATGTTTAGTTGTGTATATGTCCGCAGCTCGCTCGTCAAGATTTTTGTTCAGTTTGTATGACAAGGCCTGTCAAAAGCGTGATAACTTTTAAAATGAAGTTAAAAATGAAGTAAAGCATGGTCACACAACACAGAAAAATTACAATGCCCTATTTATAACCACACTAAAACAACGGCAATCACGTTGAGATAAAACTGTCAATCAAATCTGCCCAGCACTTTTTGACAATAGAAGGCAGGAGCGGATCAAGATCACAGGCTAGCTAAGTGTCCAAGCTTGTTATACAACTGTTTTGGTTGCTCAACCCTGAATGTTTAGAGTGGACTAGTCCAACATTGGTTAACTACAGAGTCCACTTAATATGAAATGCTTAAACTTGCTAGAGGATTGTGAATGGGCCTCAAACACTGTTTGCAAAATGAATGACAGTACACGAGAGTCCCAGATTGAAGAGACTAATGTTTTTAAACTAGTACAGGTAGGTATATTAGTAGTCGTTAATGTCTGGAATGTAAAAGCAGACTCTTGGTTGCAAGGTTTTGAACGTTAGACGTATACGTTACTTCAAACACTTATTTCTATAAATACAAACAAAGCATTTGACACAATACAACCATGTACTGCAACACAAGCTGCTTTGCTAAATTTATTCTAATTTAACGAGGCAAGTTTAAACCAACGCATGTCAATGTGAATAACTGTAATATATGTTGAAGAATAGTTTTGGGATGTAATCTGTTATATCTTATCATTGTTGTTTTTACGAAAGTGTAAATTTTACAGGTGTCATTGCAGTATGTAGATCCGACCCTGGCCTATATAATAACTTTCTCATGTCGAGCGCGTCATGACTGCTATGTGCAAACGGTGTGGATTCTAATGAGAGGCCGAGTAACTCGGTGTCTCATTAGGATCCAAACTGTTTGACACTCAATCAATACTTCTCTTTAGTTTAATCGAATCAAATGTCAGTGAAAAGCTCATTAATTCAGGAATTACGTAAACTTGTTTTTTCAGCATTAGAAAGGTCAACGGAATGCCCCACGCGCGAATAAAATGTCATTAGTACAACACGAGAACACAAGTTTATATTTTACTATAAACCTGTAATAAATGGGTCGTTTTTACCAACCGCATTTTCAGCGTTCACCACTAAGAATTTGATTTTTATTGTATTGCCCATGCGTAAAGTGATAAACCATTGCCTTATATGTGAGGACAAACTGTCGCTTATGGGTTTTCCTTTAAGATTCTCAGCTAGGTTTTTTTCGAACTCCTGACTTTAGTGTGTACACCTGGGATATGGTTTATTGTTATGGCATTTGACATGCGCGCTAGACTAGCTGTGTTACTGAGAAACTGGTTCATACATCTATTGAACAAAGGTTCTCATATTTGTGAAAGAAATCGGTTTATATAACCCATCTCGTCATTATGCCTATCCATGCCTTTGCAAACAGAGTAGACCCAGATCAGACAGTTCCTGTAGGAGCTGTCTGATCAGGGTATGCTCTGTTTGCTTATGGGCATTATGATGGAACTGACTGTAGTTTTCTACCAATACCACCTTCTTGTGTACATATGCCAAACTATGGGTTAACTATTCAGTACACGTATTATTTCCCACAATAAAAAAAAGAAATAAGCGTGTTTTATTGTCTCGTAGAGACGATTCTAAAAAGTGGTAACAAAATAGGCGATTTTGTATTTGAATACATTTAGCAGACACAGTTTAAAAAGATCGTATTATTCCGGTCTAGAGGGGTTTCACTGCAAAAAAACACAGCTGCGCATGGACAAATTGTTTTTTAAGCAAAAAAAAGGTTCATGTCTCTACTCACTTCTTCAGCGTAATGACGGATTCCGAACGAAACTTTGTCTCCAATCTGGGTCGTGAAACGCTTGCTTCCGGCACAGTACTGCTTTAGCTTATTGACCAGGGTGAGGTCAGAGGACTGGGGGAAGTTCGACTCCTCGTCTAGTAGAGGCATTATGCCGTGTGGTTTCTGCAACACAAATATTAAACCATTTACTCTGTAATAACGCCTTTCTACGTTTTTATAAACAGAGAAGACCTACATCAGACGGCTCCTGTAAGAGTCGTCTGATCAGGGTCTGCTCTGTTTGCTTATGAAACACTATAGATCTGATTCTACAGTTTCTCAGCCATAACCAAACATTTCCTATGTTCATGTGCCATTGTAAAACTCAATCTTATCAATATTCATTATGTTATTTTTCTTACATAAACATTCACGGAGTATAAGGTAAACTGGAAAGAAGTGTGACATTTCAGTATTTCAACAAGGACAAAAGTGTTCGTTTCGTACTATACTACATCAAGGTCGAAACGACGAAGTGTAAATAAGTACAGTAACACTCGATACTACGAAATTTTAGTAATGAAGAATTTATGTCATTGTAGCCAAGTGTTTGCTTAATGCAGGATAGAAGCCATGCAGAAAGCTCCTCTAGGACTTTTACCCTGCATTAAGCTGTCACCTGTGTTAAAGATCAATAATTGTACATGTCGTAGTATCGAGATTTTAATGCTCGTAGTATCGAAGTTTTACTCAAGTGATATGTGTAAAATGAAGAAACAATCAGAACGTTGCTTAACGCTTTCCCTGTTGCATATTCATGTAAGAAATGATGTCATCATAAGTATTTAATAGATTATTTGTTATAATGGCATATAATCAAAGTACATTTTGGCTGAGGCACATACATGTACTGCAGAATCAGATCTATATTATACCATTAACAAACGGAGAAGACCCTGATCAAACGACCGTCTGATCTGGGTCTACTCTGTTTCCAACGGCATAAAAACGCGTTTATATAAGGGAAAGGTTTAATGCTATCTACTTTCTTAGCACCCGATGATGATGCTTATTAAAGAATCCGGATTATCGAGTGTTTACAATAGTAGTCCATACTGTACTATGCTACATGTAATACCTTGTCCTGATTTTGCAAACAACCCGGATCTAGATGAGACACCTGGTAAATCTGCGTCTCATCTGGATCCAGCCTGTTTGATAATCTGTCCAAAATAAGCTTGAATGAATATAATGAAAGTAAAACTTGTAACAGTTCAGAATTTTAGTTGACATATTTTTAACCCTTTACTCCATGAATATTCATGTAAGAAATAATGACGTGATGAATTTCAATTGCATTATTTTTTTATATTGGCAGATGAACAAATGAAATGTTGGCCATAGCAGAAACTGAAGAGTCAGATCTATATAATGATGTAAGCAAACAGAGCAGACCCTGATCAGACGGCTCCTATAGGAGCTGTCTGATCTGTGTCTATTCTGTTCGCGAAGGCGTAGTAAGGCGTATTTATGGAGTAAAGTGTTAGGCATGACACATGTAGATGTATTCTGTGCATTAGTTTTAACACGACTCGACAGTAACACGGTGTCATACCTGGAAGATGAGTTCCAGCACGTCATCGTTGTTATGATAATCTATGTGTGTCCACGTGACACCCTCCGCCTCGTACTCGAGCTGTTCCCGTGGGAAGATGTACTCCATGAAGTACTGTTGCATCTTCTCATTGGTCACGTTGATCAGGAACTGGTCAAACCCGTTGACCGCGAAGTTCTCAAACCCTGACATGTCCAGCAGTCCGATGGACGAGCCATCGTGAGCCCTGTATAATGAAAACAGTAGCGCTGCAGATTAGATACAGCAAACCCATCCAAAACTATCACCGAATATAGGCTTATGTCTAACTTATGAAGGCAGGTGATTACTTAATGCAGGACAAAATTTATAAAGAAAGCTCATATAGGAAACTTTCTGCATAAATGGCGTCCTGCATTAAGCAATCGCCTGATATTAAAGACAACAAAGTCTATTCATCAAATGGTCTATTTAGAGAGGTTCTACTGTATTTTCAATGGAAAAAGTATGAGACTATAACACAAGAAGGCAGAATTCGTCATAGATATCAAGAAATGTCTCTTCTCATCATTATCAAAACATTTTGACATTCTGTGGATGCCTTTGAATGACGTAAGGACCCTGTCATTTTCTGTATTTGTACCTGGGGACAATTCATGTAAAATAACAGTTCTAGGTTAACCATTTCTTTTTTGTAAACGCATTTTCACGCCTTGTAGGGACTGTCTGTTCAGGGTCTGCTCTGTGTTCTTGTAGAATACCTTAGAATTGATTCTATACTATCTGGCATAGATATGCAGTCACTTGTTCTACGTAACAATATACATTAATTAACTAATGTTCATAATTGATGGCGTATTTCATGAATATTCATCAAATAAAGGATTACAATATCACGAATGTAGTTTTTGGCTATACTTACTCATGTGGCAACTCATTGGACCAGAGGTTTCTGTTAACCTGACCAACTATCCATCCAAACAGTCGTGAGTACAAGTCCTTCGCCAGGGCGTCCCTGCAATCGTTGGCCTCGCGGAGATTCTTCCATGATTGAATTTTCTCATCTGAAGAAACAACCCAAAGGGTAATATTCGTTAAAACCATTCCTACTAGACGTTTAGTACAAAGGATTTAAATATGTTTGGTAAAACATGATCTGGTGGTCAATAACATATGGTTCTGTAAACAGTGTAGACCAAATTCGAAACGAAACATGTAATAAAAATCTGCACTACTCGATACCTACGAGTATTATCATCTGTCAGAACAATACATGTAGATAATGGTGCGTATTAAAATACTAGAATCGTAATTTCTCCGCCAAACTTGTGTTGTGATCACTTTTTAGAATAGTCTCGAAGAGACGATTCTAAGGAGTGGTCACAATATAAGCTTTGGTGGAGAAGTTAAGTAGCTGTTCTTGAAAATGTTTCAATTTAAGCATCTTATATTGGTCTCTGAGCTCTAATAGTTTACATTGTTCAACCCAACGGCACAAATAGTGGTTAAAACCGTGATATGACGCCATATTTCCAATGAACGAAACACACTTTCAATGCTAAATTTATAAAGTGGAATGGGCCGCCATGTTTTACAAAAGAGTCCATTCGGTATTAACCATTCCCTCATATTGATGCATTTTGAGCCTCTGTAGAAGTTACTTTTCGAGACCTTGTGATAAATGGGGGATTTGTTCATTTGGAGCAAATGTTCTGTTTATCACAATTATTTAAAACCCATACAATTCTGAAAGCTCCCTTTTCTGTAGTAAATGCTCATTTCGATAGATGTATTCAAAAAGGTTGTGACTAAGATAGCCTATAAGGGAATGGGCTAAAGGGTATAATTGCAAGATCAGTTTGATCTCCTACTGGGATCCACACTGCTTGGTAAAACGAGCCTCAAATGTCTCACCTTTGATGTAGTTGACGGTGGAAATCATGGCTTCTGTGAGCTGGACCTCGTCATCTATGCCAAGCAGCTTGGCGACGGCGTGGAGCGGATACTCGTCTACCACACTCACGCCGTCCGTGTCCTCACATGGCATAAACACGATGTTAGCAAGGTGCAGGATGGATGCCAGAATGAGGAAGATCAACGTGATGTGCTGGAAATTATTAACCCAAGTGTTATTGAGTTCAATCATGAATTTGAAATAACAGTTTGAATCCACTACATGTCTCATTACTTTTAGGTTCCAATTTTCTGACACACGCCAATGAAGTCAATGTACTCGTATACATTCCGTACAAAGGTTAACAGGTAAATGATGGAAAACAATGACACAATAAAATGAAGATCAAACTAGTTCTACTGGTTCATATCTCAATCTGCATTTTATCCCAGTACATTAAACCCCTCTGTGCCAGAATTTCAAATTTGTATCAATGTCGGTGTTTAAACATTCTCCTGCTAACGTCAACATTGGATCCATGTGAGACACCGAGTTGCTTGGACGCTTATTAGGATCAAAGCTGTTTGACACACAGTCAATGTGTTTTTCTCAAACATTGCTCGAACCTGAAGTATCAGATCTAAATTCAAGTAGACATTATTTTCTTAAAAAAGAATAAAGGTTTAGACAAGTACCATCTTAATGTAGGATGGAACCCAAAGGAGCTTTCTACATGGCTTTCATCCTGCACTAGCATTTTCCCAATTCAATATCCATGTAAGAAATAATGCCATCATGAGTATTTATTGCTTAATTTTTTATAGTGTAAACCGTTCAAGGATTTTTTGCTTTGACAAAAACTGCAGAATCAATTTTATATCATATCATATGCAAACAGAGCAGACCCTGATCAGACGGCTCCTATAGGGGCCGTCTGATTTGGGTCTACTCTGTTTGTAAATGCATAAAAATACGTTTATATGAAGGAAAGGGTTAAGTAGCTGCCTGCCTGAAAAAGAGCTAAAGTCTTCTTTACTAAACGTCTGAAGAGTTTTACTGTAGTATACCATTATGACGGTTCCATATATAAACACACTTACTTCGTCCGAGAATCCCACTTCTGACATGATGTCGGTGAGGTTAAAGAACATGTCCTTGTAGTACTGGAACTCCTCTGGGTCTCGGAATACGCCAAACGTCTGGTCCCCGTCACGCATTATCCTGCAATACGACACAAACTTGTGTTGTTCGTGCGTTTGTATTGACCATTTACTCCATAAATACGCCTTTCTATGCCTTTGCAACCAGCGTAGACCCCGATCAGACGGCTCCTGTAGGAACCGTCTGATCAATGTCGGCTCTGTTTGCTTACGAAATAATAAAGATCTAATTGTACATTTTCCGGATTAGTTAAATATTCCTGTGTCCGTGTGTTATTTTAAAAATACAGCCCATTAATATGCATGATCGCATTACTTCTTACGTGAATATTCATGTAGTAAATGGTTAAATACATACAAACGGTATAGCTGATATATCAATTTCACCCAATTACCTTCTTTTCTTTTTTTCTTTTTTTGTTGTTGTTTTGTTTTGTTTTTTGTTGTTGTTTGTTTAACGCTTACAACGCTGAATTTTCAAATAGACTATTCCAAAGTTCAAACAAGTCACGCTTATGGTGAATATTTAGGGATTTTTTCTAAAGAAAAGTGTAACATGACAAACAGTGCAGACTCTGATGAGAGAGTTCATCCAGGATCCCTCTAATCTGGGTCTACACTGTTTGCAAACGACATTAGTGACTCGTTTCCAGCATTGTAACGGTTAATAGTATTAAATCCTTAGTCTTAACTAATAGATATGAACTTTGTTCTTGCAAATATTTGATCTTCTTGTATGTGACTTGCCTGTGGCATTCTGGGTCCTCCAAGAAATAATACAGGAGCCTTTCTCTCGACATGCCGGCGAACAGCGCGTAGAACACATGGAAATTCTTCTCTCCTAAACTCCTGTGAACCACCCGAGATTTCTCAAGAATATAATCATCGATTTTCGCTGCAAAAAAATAAATGCTTTTTTAAAAAAAATACAATAGAATCCCATTGATGCAACCACCAACACTATGTCAAATTCTACCATACAAAAAAGCCACTGCTATAGGAGCCATCTGATCATGGTCTTCTCTGTTTACATATGACATGATATCGATCCCATTCTATTAAAACCATTGTCAGAGCAAAACATTCCTTTGAAAATTTTACATTTTAAAAAAATTGCCAATAAATATTCATGATGTAATAATTTCTTACATGAATATTGAACAGGAAAATGTTAATCACATTTCACTTCTAAAGACATGTCATAACTCTCGTTACATCTCTCGGCATTTCGTCTGGATCCAAGCTGTTTGCAAATATGAGTATGGTCGCCAATAGCGCGATAAAGGGTTAATGTAAATTATATAAACTTACCTCCCAGTAGAATTCCATTGTCAGAGTAGCTGAGTTCAATGAATTTTCCGAAACGACTTGAATTCCCATTCATAACGGTAGCAGCATTTCCGAAAGCTTCAAGCAAAGGATTGACCTGAAAGTAATACCATATAAATAATACATATATGATTGTCCATGACCACAGTGATTCCTAACATTTTCATTTAACCCTTCTCTTGTTAAATTAAAAAAAAAACATTTCTCCTTCTTTACCCACGCCCTGTTGTATAATTACATATATCTTCACTGTGTACAAGTATTTCGCTGTGCAATCACTGCTGTGGAGTGCACTGGTTGCACAATCAACTTGTAAATAGTGCAGACTCTGGTGAGACAACTCCTGCAGGAGCTGTCTCATCTGGGTATTCACCATTTACAGGTAGGTATATTGACGTGAATAGCATGCGAAGGGTTAAGATTTTAGATGCTATTGACCAAGTGTCAAATAGCTTGGAGTCTGAAAAGACGCCGAGTTACCCGGTGTCTCATCTGGATTCAAACTGTTTGTAAATACGAGTCAGGTCGTGTATTAAACTTTATATATCCAGCTTGTGTTTTACATATAGTAAAATGATGACTATTTGAACACCATACCTGAACTATTTTATCCAAGAGCGTTGCGTCATCGCTTGGACTGATGTACATAAGGTGGCGGATCATGTACTTGGTGCTTTCTGTCTTGCCCGCACCCGACTCACCGGACACAAGAATGACCTGGTTCCTCTGTGTGTCCCTGAGCTCGCGGTAGGCATGGTCAGCCACCCAGAACAGGTGAGGGGCTTTCGTGTCACGTACGTACAAGCTCTTATACTCATTGTGATGCTGTAATAATCAAAGAGAATTTTAAACACTGGCATTATCTATTTGGTAATATCAAAGGTTTTTAAAAACATAGAGTTTATTTTAGTACCAATGCCTTTACCGCACATAGATTAAATGAAAATGTATGAAAAAAAAAATACTGCACATGCATATACATTACTTATTCATTTGCAACCTTAGCATCCAATTCCATTTACAAGTATTGTTTTTCATGTGTTTCTTTTTTTAAATATACTTCAATCACTTAAACGATGAGGTTTTTTTTACATTACCATAAAATCATATTATATGGTGTTGATTATGTTTAAATATTGTTATGAATGTTGTCAATTTGAAGTTATACCGAAAAATGACTCTATGGTAGAAAAAAAACCCCGCTGTTGTCGTCGATATTCATAATTGTTTGTTGTACAACAAAATATTACCGGATAAGAACCTAAAACGCTCCAAATAAATACTAGTAGACTTCAGACTTCGATATGAAACACATGTCAAATTTTGTCTTTTTGGCGTTTATTCGATCCGTTTTCGTACGATATACAGCCTACAAACTATTGATTTATATGATGTTTATATGTTTAGGTATTTATACACTTGTTGCAAGTAGAGACTATCTATTTAAATAAATGTTAATTTATTCTTTTATTCTAAGCATTATTTTGCATTTGCGTCAGGTTTGCCCCTTCCCTGTGCATAACGACACTACGGAAGTTTGCGTTTTGAATGACAGTTGACACATTATGTTACTTTTATGCAAAATGTGTTGCATATGCATAAACATGTGTCATTAAACCCCATTCTGCAAACTTGCCACGTTCCAAAACTAATTGCATCCTTTTAAAACACCTAACATATATGTCCTCAGAACTTTAATGGTATAATTGATATATTCAAACGTGTGCAAGAACCCGCCATATACTTCCATGCATCAAATACTTTTGGTAATACATTTGTACAATGAAATGACATTTGAAGTAGTTAAATTAAGCACAAGTTTTGTTATTTAAACTGAAATATATGAATCTGTTTTCTTAAAAGTAATCTGTCTGCAAATAATTAGCCTTTTTTAAATATAGATAGTTTATTAAATGTCTCCATAAATGGAGATCAGTAATATATATACACTTTTATACAGATAACAATGTAAAGAGTATAAACACACCTATGTGTAACATGAACCTTGCATTTAAGCAGAATTACTGTTCAGTATCACATCATGACATAATAATGTACAAAATGGTACACCATAAATACCTACAGTGAGCATACATATATATTTACAAGACCATCGAATCGATAACATATATAATCTTTTTGTGAATCAAAATTAACCGTTTACATGCCACTTGCAATTTCTTGTTCTAGGTCAAAAAAGAACATGTATTGCAATATAGCAAACACAAAAAAGTCATATGGAACCATTTGAAACACCTCGTGAAACCAATCGAATATTATCCAAGTTGTTACGAATGAAACGGAATTAAGACGCGCATGAATATTGTCTATACGCGAGCGAAATAAATCGTTGACATTGATACTTTAGTAACAAACTTTTGCAATGTTATTTCTAAACGAACTCCACTTTAATTCCAACTTAATAGACTTGTATAAGATACGTGTGCCGTTACGTTACTTATTTATCTTCGTTACATATTATTTTAAATACAGAAGAAGACTAAGCGGACATTCATTTATTGAACACAAGACTCTTAAAAAGCAGGTGGTTGCTTAATGCAGGTCAAAAATAATGCAGAAAGCTCCTACTTTTGACCTGCATTAAGCTACTACCTGCATTACATACCCATAATTATACCTCTTTTTTATGGCCATCCAAGACAGATCCTACTATGTTGCATAAAGGATAATAGACATAGAGCAGAGCAGAGCAGAGCAGACGGCAGGCACTGCTTTCGATTCTTACATTATCATAACATGTGCGAGCATTAGCCATTTACTCCATATATACGCATTGGCCAACATTTCTACGCATTGGCAAACAGTGCAGACCCAGGTCAGATGGCTCCTGTAGGACTGCTCTGATTGCTTGTGAACTAATGTAGATATTATTTTACCGTTTCTCGCCAAAATTGTCTATATTTATAAGTTACATGTAATTTATATATGTTATAGTTATTTATAAGTTACATGTATTCATCTAAGCAATGTTCATGAAATCAATGTTACCTATGTAAAAATGCATGAAGTACAGGTTCTATCATAGTCATGTATATCTAGGTCAAATACGGTCAAATGTCTCATTAAATACAATTACGTGTTTTACCTGTTTTCCTATTTATGTTGGATTTATTAGTACAGTAAGAAGCCCCCTCTAAACCGGAATTCTAGTCTCATACAGGAACCGTTTGATATGGGTTAACCTATTTGTCACGCGTTTAAAGGGAATATAGTAAAATCTATATAAACCAGAATTCTAGTTAATAACAATTTAGATACTCTTAGGCAAGTGGCTGCTAAATGCAGGGTGAAAGGCATGCAGAGAGCTTTCTGCATGACTTTCACCGTGCATTAAGCCCCCACCTGTCTCCAAGACCAATGTTTACAATAAATCGAACGTCTGGTTTAGAGGGGTTTTACTGTATTTGTGCTAAGGGCTAGATATACAGGTTAGTCAGTAAGATTATGTTGATCAGCAAAATATATCATTATGTCACATTATACATCCGCCTATATTACATCATGTTAGTCGGTAATGGTCAAGTAATTATTACTGAGCATTACATGTGTCATTTATGACAGACATTTGTCTGGTGTACATTCTTCACAAATGAGTTGACCAGTAAATACACAAAAAGAGTCTCAGTGGTCAGACTATGTTAACTAACCCTTTACTCCATGAATATTCATGACAGAAATAATACATGTACATGTATGGCCAATAATCTTTTTTTATAATGGCATCATGCACAAGGGGATTCTTATAATGGCAAAAACTGAAGTTACTTCATAAGCAAACATATCAGACTATGGTCAGACAGCTCTTGACGCAACCGTTTGATCTAGATCCACTATGTTTGCAAATATGCAAAAGGCGTCGTTATTGGGTGCAAAAATCGCCTGTGCATATATTGTAGACTTACGACAACTTAACGAGTAAAACATATCACTTACATATAATATCGTGAGAAAATAACTAAGCGACTGTTGAATGATGAACAAATGTAATGCAACCATGGTCAAAGCGAGCTTTTTGTTCGTCCTTAATTTAGCTATCACCTGCTTTTAAGAGCTAGAATTAAACACATTTGATTGCCTGCTATAAAACATGTACATGTAACAAGTGTAAACCCTAACCTTTCTACTTAACGAATTTACGTAGCTGTTTTTAAAATGGACTTGAAAATTCCTTTACATTCTATTTCCTTCCTGGATGTGCTTACGATACTTGTGGTTAATAAACTGACTGGTTACTTCTTCGAGTTAACCCTTTCCCTGTTCTATGTTTATTTCAAATTTTAATACCTACTGAATATTCATACACAACACATTTTATAACGAAATATGGAGGGTGGAACATTGTACCCATTTTAGAAACTGAAGATACAGATCTTTCAAATTCCATTAGCAAACAGAGCGGACCCTGATAAGTCGGCTCCTCTAGGAGCCGTCTGATCTGGGTCTACTCTGTTTGCAAATGCGTGGAAACACGTTTATATGGGGGAAAGGGTTAACCCTACATATATAATCTAGTCAGTAAATTACGGCTAAGCACATGGACATGAGACATGGCAAAAACCTATAGAAGCTTTCATATTTGTTAATTGGTTCAGAAACAAAAACTTTGGGTAAAAAGTTCACTGTGTGTGTAACAATACATGGACTAATTCAGATGTGTGCTTGTGTAGTTGATGAACATGTACGAGCATTCGAGAGAAAAAAAAAGAAACATGTTTGCAGTAAATTCTTGCTAAATTGACTTTGATATTTTATGGCAATGCACAATGAAAATAATACATGAAATAAAGTGAACTTTATCACTGTTTTCATGTCTGTGTTATTTTTGTAAATGATTAGTCTAAACGCGAAAGGTTAAGATGCATAAGTGGCAGGTAAATTGCAAGTAATCCACTGATGCTACAAAAATGTTATCAGTGACCGCTAGGTTTTTGACAATATATGTCACGTTGAATGTGTGTTTTAACTGGATGAGGAGAAGTTACAGTATAACACGGTGTAATAAAGATATGCCCTGCATATTGTTTGTCAGAATCTAGTACATAATAAAAGTAGATGTTAACCCTTTCTCACAACACCGGTAATATTCCTGCGACATGAATATCTATACAAAAAGGTTTTTACCACTTTCCCACAATTAGTATGATATGAAACGCATTTTCTATTCCAAACAGTTTGCTGTGTGACTTCATTTCATGAACATTGTGTTTGATGTTCATTTTCACTTTTGAAATAGTTTGCTGTGTGACTTCATATTAAGAATACATTCATGTAATAATGCGTTAAGTATGTATTTATCTGTTTGCGCTCTTTTATACATTTTGATGTGTGTACGTGTTTATATTTCAGTAGTTGTTGAATCACTTGTCAAGAACTCCACCATTGACCAAGAACTATACCACTTTCCAATGATTCCAACAGAGACTGTTTATGTCTTACAGCAGTATTTGGCTTCCTACACGACGTCAAATATAGATTTAAACAATTTACATGACAAAGATGCAATTTGACACCATTGCAAAAAGAGTATACCAAGATGAAACGTCTTCTGTAGACTCACTGCTTGCTTATGAAATATAGACCTGATGCTGCAGTTTCTGCCATGGTCAAACTTTTCTTGTTCTTGATGCCATTACCAACCTAAACTAATTAATATTCATACATTTGTTATTTACGTATTACATGAATACCCATCTGATAACGAGTTAATATCATACCATATCAATTAATATTCATTGTGTAATTTTTTCTTACATGAATATTCACAGAGTAAATGGTTAAAACATGTTTTACTGTACAGCAAAATCTCGATTATTCGAATTTTCTGTATAGAAGAATTTAGACCCTTTTAGGCAGGTGGATGCTTAATGCATGGTGAAAGTCATGCAGAAAGCCCCTGGAGGAGCTTTCTGCATGACTTTCACCATGCATTAAGCTGTCACCTGTCTTAAAGATCAATAATAATACGTATTTAAGTGTTCGAATAATCGAAGTTGTACTGTATGTATATTTTACAACATAAATGGTGACAGAAGGTGATATATTTTGCTTATAACAGAACATATCATAATCGCCGTTAACTTTGACCGCTGTCGATCACAACCGCTGTTGCAAAGCAAATTACTACAACGTCTCACGTAGCGCCTGGGGGCAAATGACTGCATTTAGCACTTATACAGCTATAATGATACAATGTCTGCTCAAATTGGATCCGGTGCAATTTTAACTACTTCCGATTTGGCCAAGCTTCCAGAAATGTTTCACTTAGTATCAAACAGTTTGGATCCCGATGAGACGCCGAGTTACTCGGCGTCTCATCTGGATCCAAGCTGTTTGAATGCGAGTCAGGTCGCTCTAAGCGCGATAAGGAATATAACCCCTATCCTTCCCTTCGCGACATTACTGAACAACATGGATCGAAATCGGCGTCCTATCAGGAACAAAACCATTTGATCATTGATCAGTATTTTTACAGAATGCTTTAACCCTTTCTATGCATGTAGCAAATAATCACACAATGAATATTTATTTGTAGATTTTTATTACGGAATACATACTAATAATATTTTGTATTGGTAGAAACTGTAGTCAGTTTTCTTATAACTCAATAAGCAAACAGAGCAGACCCTGATCAGACGGCTCATATAAAGTGCGTGAAAAATCGTTTATATGAGGGAAAGGGTTTAACGAATCGGACGTGAGTTATCTGCCAGCAGTTCATCATTTGAGCTTTTGTCTATTTACCAGCATGACAAGGGTTAATACAGATATATAGATATAACAGCCATAATGAAACATACCGATAGCGTCAAAGTGACAAGCTATTGTCATACAAACAAGATGTCGGCCGGCGGGTATGAAATGCACACGCCAGTCCGGTTTCAGAGGTGTAAGATTCGAAACCCACAGTGACAAAATCCAGGTAGACCTCAAAGACAACCTCGTGTATTTGTATGCCCAGGAATGTGTATGCCATTATTTAGAGGTTACGTGCGGTAATGCCACTGTCGCGGATCTGCCCTTATCCAAGAAAATACTAAAATATGTGGAATCCTTCAGAACAATATACCACCAAACACAATACTTTCATGTTAGATTTCATAATGTAAACTGAAGATAAGAGTTTAGCAACTTTGATCCTAAATAAACACCGCCACGCCTTTCTCTATGCCTCATGGTGCGTAGTTGTATACATAATTCAACGCATGCACGAAAAAAGGTGGTGAGACATGTCTGAGGGTCAGACTAACCGTCGTTAGTGTTCTACTTTATGTAATAGATGTATGTGATATTTTGTTTTGTTGTACTGCGTGGGCGAACTTGTGAATTATTATTGAGAATTGACTGAATTCCAGTCGCTATCTACTTAAATGAGATACTGCGTCTTGGCGTATTTTTCTTGGTGGGGTTTGCAGGTTGGTTACCTGGACAAGTTGTTTCAGTGATCATACTGATATTAAAATGATCCTTATCATGCTGTAAAAGTGATGTCAGCTAAAGATCTGATCGGCTGTATTGTATACTATTTTCCCAAGTTTTTGAGATGGGCAACTAATGCTTTCAATGCTGAATTGTCAGACTGGAACAGTGTTTAACTATAGAGGCCAACACTATGCAATATTCAAACTTACTAGAATATACTGAGTGACAAACAGGGTAGACTCTGATCAGATGTTTCCTCTAGAAGCCTTCAAATATGGATATACATTGTTTGCCAATGGCAGTGCATGCGTGTGTCGCATTCAAAGGGCAAATGACAAACCGTTCTGACCCTGGTCGTCTATGAAATCTATATTGATCCATAAGCAAACACAGTAGACCTTGTAAATAAATGCGTTAAAATGCGTATTTATGGAGTAATGGGTTAAACATTAAATAAATAGTCCTCGCAAACGAAAATTAGATCGAACAATGTTGACAATGCTAAGATTCTTGACACTGACTTAACGATGAAAGAGACATAAATGAAAATACGTTGAACTTTCTATGTGTTATGTATGAGAACAGTTTTTGCTTTTAACCCTTTTCTTCATATAAACGTAATTTCACGCATTTACACAGATAGACTCAGATCAGGCGGCTCCAGTTCGAGCTGTCTGATCAGGGTCCGTGCTTATAAAACGTTTAGTTGAGTCTGAGTTCGTTCTCAAGTTTTTGATTGGTCAGATTTGAGCCAAAGGCTCAAATCTGACCAATCAAAAGCTTGAGAACTCAAATCTGACCAATCAAAAGCTTGAGAACGAAACTCAGACTCAACTAAAAGCTTTATAAGCATGGACCCTGTCTGCGTTTGGCATGATATAGATCTGATTGTACAAATTTTGTCAGAGCAAATTTTCGGTAAAAAAGTTTACATTATAAAACTGCAGCTAATACATATTGATGATGTCATCATTTCTTACATGAATACTGAACAGGGAAAGGGTTGGTTTAAACATATTTTATTTGTAAATATTTGCATGAATATCGTAATGATAACATAGGATAAGAAAAGGATGGAAACGAAAGCAAGACTGCTTATTGTGTTTCTCTTCTAAAACTTCAGCTAATAATTATCCAAGATGTCATTATTTCTTACATGAATATTGAACAGGGAAAGGGTTAAGCATAAAAAAACTGCACCTGTCATTCTGTTCTGTCTTTGTTTTTTTATTATGATATACATAATCGCATGTATAATAATCACACTTTGTGTGAAAGCTGTTACGAACTTGCGGTCTTTCTACTACGATACATGGTCAACAGTGCATATAGTGTGTAAAATAGTGTCTAGTTTTATGGTGTCATTTTAAACTAGTCTTTATATAACAAGAATATATTATAATTGAAGCAATGCTATCTGTATTAATATGCGTGGTCACTGACATATATTAACCCTCGTCTCGCCATGAAAACAATGTGTCTCCTTAACCCTTAAATACGCCTTTCTTCGCCTTTGCAAACAGAACAGACCCATATCAGACGGCTCCTACAGGAGCCGTCTGATCTGGGTCTGCTTTGTTTGCTTTTGACATTATACACATACTACTCTACAGTGTCTGCCATGGCCAAACATTTCCGTGTCCATGTGCAATTCATAACACAACAAATCTAATTGATATTCTTGATGTCATTATTTCTTATATAAACATTAATACAGTCATGGGTTAAATTCCAACCTGGTGCAATATTGACTACTTCCGATACGAACATACTTTCGAGGAACAAGTTTGATCCAGATGAGTTGTTTGTCACTTGGTCAATGGTTTCTCGAAAGCGGGGTAAGGTTTAACGAACAAACATCTCTTGTTTCATCTCCTTACCCCTTTCCATGTTCAATATTTGTTCAAAATTACAATACCTATTGAATATTCATAGACAAAATAGTTATAATGAAATATGGCAGGTGGAACTTTGAAGCCATTTTATAAACTTAAGAAACAGATCTATCATCTTCTATTAACAAACACAGTAGACCCTGATCAGACGGCTCCTATTGGAGCCGTCTTATCTGGGTCGTCTCTGTTTGCAAATGCCTGAAAACATGTTTATATGAAGGAAAGGGTTAAACATAGTTTCAAAGTGTATTAAATAGTCTTATCGGTAAATGTGCATTAATTAATTACATGTACAGTAAAACCTCTCTACTTCGGGCACTAAATTACATCAAGTGTTTTGTGTTAAAGGCAGGTGGCTGCTTAAAGCAAGGTGAAAGTAATACAGAACGCTCCTATATGAGCGTTCTGTTTTACTTTCAACTTGCTTTAAGCAGCCACCTTCCCTGAATACCAACTTATGAACACAATTTAGTGGCCGTTATATAGAGGTTTTACTGTATAGACGGAGTGTAAATCGTGTGAGTAAATTTGATTTAAGTGGTTTTGCAACATGTTTTAAAATGTCTAAACATTACTTAATCAGCTGTTAATATTCTAAAAAAGAAGTATATAGCAAGAAAACCAATCGAATGAACGCCGCATGAGACAAAACATCCATATGTTTGATATCGAAGAGCCGATGTTATTCGGCAATGTACAATGTATTAGTATTTATTCGGGTTGCGTTTTAATTGTTCGACATAAGCCGATACTATTTTGTTATAGAACAAGCATTTAAGTATCGACGAAAATCGTTTATTTTGTATCACAGGAACATTTTTGACAGTCTTCATAATAATGACTGAACATAACACATACTATGATTTATGATGTTATTGAAAATGTTCGTTTATTATAGGGAATTTCACTTTAAAACAGATAGTTGCTTAATGTGGGACGAAAGTAATGGAGAAAGCTTCTACGGACCTTTCGTCCTGCACTAAGCCTCCGCCTACCTTCAAAACTCAGACTCATACCTCTTTTTGGTGGTCGCAGTTTACTGTCTTTTGTTAGATACAGTAATCTTGATTATTCGAACACTCACATGCGAAGCATTATTGATCTTTTACACAGACGGCAGCTTAATGCAGAGTGAAAGTCGTGCAGAAATCTCCTCGAGGAGCTTTCTGCATGACTTCCATCCTGCATTAAGCACCTACCTGCCTAGACATAAATGCTTCATTGATAAAAATTCATGGTATCGTGTTTTTACTTTAATTTATACGGAATTTTGAAAATCTTACCTTGGCGTCATAGAGATGAAGTGGCTTGCACGGGTTAACGGCAACGAGGATATCACCAATGTAAGTCTACAAGAAAGAGAAGAGTGTGTTAGAATAGCATCGATCTTTACCCTGCAACAACAGATCAACGTCTCATTAGCTGGTCTTTAACCCTTCACCTGATAAAGACGTATTTACACGCCTTTTCAAAAGAGTAGACCCAGATCAGACAGAGCCGTTAGATCCTGTTCTGCTCTTTCTGTTTCTGGGATTATATAGATCAGATTCTACAGCTTCTACCACAGCAAATATATTCCAATATTCATATACCAATTCAGTCAATGAATATTCATACCATGTGTCTTGTATATATAGTAAAACTTCGATTACCCGAACACTAAAATACGTATTATTATCGCAGCTTAATGCATGGTGAAAGTCATGCAGAAAGCTCCTCTAGGAGCTTTCTGCATGACTTTCACCATGCATTAAGCAACCACCTGCCTAAAAGGGTCTGAATTCTTCTATACCGAAAATTCGAATAATCGAGGTTTTACTGTATAGTGCATACTGATCAGATAACGGGTTAAATATATTTCTAATTGATCAACCTACTTGTTTTACTTATACTACTTGTATATATTTGTATACAGTATACTGAATTTTTCACACGGCTTGTACCCGAGTGAGACGTCGAGTTATCTGGCATTTCATCTGGTACCCAGCTCTTTAAAAATGTGAAGTAGGTCGCGATTAGCAGTGAACCCTTTTACCGCCGATGTAGCATAAATGCACCACGACAAATAGTGCAGTCCCAGATAAGACGCCGCCTTTTCAAGGCGGCGTCTGATCAGGGACTTCACTTTTTGTCTCAAACTCTATTTCTACATCTATGCTTAATTCCTCTGAAAGTTGCATTTATTTATCTCTTTTTTCCTTATTTTACTCAATGATTCAACAACATTGGATTGCAGACGACAGATAGAAAGTTGGCACCGAAAGGGTTAAGGGTTATCATGTTTCCACAAAACAATCTACTAAAACGTTAGAGTGTTTAAATGACCAGACGCCAATCACTTTCATCCCAATATAACTTCATATAGAAACAAAATAGTTTGTACGTTAATTACAACGTGCAATAACGGGATAGAGTAGACTGATTAAGTAGAAAATTAAACAATCGTTTACAATAATTTCTTGCAACCATAAATATTACAAATGATCCTGATAAAACATAACAATAATTTATGACTTATTTCTATCATTTTTCTTGTTACTGTTGTTACATTTTAACCATTATACTACGGTAAGAAATAATGCCTGTTTATCTCTTTGCACGCTAGCGGTGAAACTGTGATTACCTATGCAAACAGTTTGGATCCAGATGAGACGCCGCAATATGCGGCGTCTTATCAGGATCCAAACTGGTTTTCACCTTGACCATATTTTTTGCAAAGAAATGAGAGAAAGTTTATTTTAAGAATTGAAAAGACGACTATTGTTGCAGACGAAAACTTACTTAGCTTGCAAAGAGTTAACTTTGGATCTGGTGCGAGTTTGACCACTTCTGATTTCATCAATCATTTCACCAACTATTGACCACATGTCTCAACAGCTTGGAACCTCGGGACTTCTTGGAGTCTCATCTGTGTCCATGCTTATAAAGCTTTTAGATGAGTCTGAGTTTCGTTCTCAGGCTTTTGATTGGTCAGATTTGAGTTCTCAAGCTTTTGATTGGTCAGATTTGAGTCAGAGGCTCAAATCTGACCAATCAAAAGCTTGAGAACGTACTCAGACTCAACTAAAAGCTTTATAAGCATGGACCCAGATCCAAGCTGTTTGCATATGTCATCATCAGTTTGCAGAAAAACGTGTTAAAAGTTAACGAGAGTTACAACTGAAGTAATAAAAGGGTGATGACCTTTACATTATTTCACATATACAATAAACCGGACGTTAAATTTAGTATAAATATCGACCTTGGAGACAGGTGGCAGCTCAATGCAGGATTAATTTATCCAGGAAGCTCCTCCAGGGGTTATCTGTATGACTTTTATCCTGCGTTAAGCAGTCACGTGCCTTAAGTCTCGGTTTTAACCCCTGTAAGTCGGACATACGTGTACTGTCATTTACAAACAGTGTAGACCCAGATCAAAGGACTCCTAGATGTGTCCTTAGATCTGAGTGTGCACTGTTTATCATACAAACTCCTGTAGCAAAGCCTTTCATACTGAGTGAACTCTGTAGTTAAGCACTGATGGGCTATTCCACTCTGAAAATTCAGGTTTAAAAGGGTTAAAGGCATAATTTATAGTAGCTTAATGCAGGAGAAAAGCTATACAGATATCCCCTGTGGGAGCTTTCTGCATTTCATTCGCCATGCTTTAAGCAACTACCTGCTCTTAGCCTTTTCCCTCATATTGACGGCTTTTGACGACATTGTAAAAGTCACTTTGTGAAACCATTGTGATAAAGAGAGCAGTTTCAAACTCCAAAATTCTAAACTTTTCCTTGTCTGTGGTTAATGCTCATTTTCTGTAGATTTATTCAAAGATATTTATCTAAAAAGAGCCTATGAGGTAATTGGTTTGTGTGTGTGCATAAAGTGGTCACTTTAGACGGGATTTTATTGTATAATAAATACTTTGTCTTGATCTTACCGCGTGATATGTATAACGTATTGCTCGAAATGACGTACAAAATGTGAATCTTCAACATGCTAAGCTATCGTTCCACTTCAAAATTAATGCCTCTTGCTTAAAATATTTTTCAATTACCTTTTCAAGCACTCGGTCAGCGTTTTAAACTGTTTAGATCCTGATGAGATGGTGCGTTACTCGGTGACTCATTGGGATCTCAATTGTATGCATAATTATCACGCCCACGACCAACTAAAGATTGAAATGTCTAATGATGATATAGTACATTTCTGAAAAAGGTGTAGCTGTCTCGATTCTTGTAGTTTGTTTTGCAAGTCATATGATTTAGAAAATATACATTTTATATAGTTTTGGTTTTTTGAATTCGGTTAATTGTTTATAGACTGTGATATTAACCCTGTCCCAAATTTAACCCTTCGCTTGCTATTCACGTCAATATACCTACCTGTAAATAGTGAAGACCCAGATCAGACAGCTCCTGCAGAAGCTGTCTCATCAGGGTCTGCACTATTTACAAGTTGATTGTGCAACCAGTGCACTCCACAGCAGTGATTGCACAGCGAAATACTTGTACACAGTGAATATATACGTAATTATACAACAGGGCATGGGTAAAGAAGGAGAAATGTATTTTAAAATTCAGCAAGCGAAGGGTTAATATTCATGTAAGAAATAATGACATCATGAATGTCTATTACATGTAGCTGATTGTTTTGTAATGTAAGATTTCCAAGCGAATGTTTTGCCTCGAAAACAAATGAATATTCAGATCTATATCATATCGTAAGCAAACAGAGCTGACACTGACCATGCGGCTTCTACAGGAGCCGTCTGATCTGGGTCTACTCTGTTTTCAAAAGTGTGAAAAGGCGTTTATATGAACGAAAGTGTTCACTCTTTCGCTCCCAATGTCGCATCTGCATTTACTTATGATGAGACTCCAGACGAGGCGCCGAGTAACTCTGCTTCTCAACAACTTTCAAACGAAAACGTTTGTAGAAGACATAATTCGGGTGCGAACAAGTTAATACTGTAATAAGTGTACGGTGGAATATGTTATAACCTTTGTGAACAGTTTTCACCCAGATCAAAGGTCGAGTAACTCAATATCAAAACTTAACTAGATATATATGCATATTCACGCATTTCTAAACTAAGTAGACCCAGATCAGACAGCTCCTGAAGGAACTGTCTTATCGGGGCCTGCTGTTTATAAGTCATATAAATCTGACTATACAGTTTCTCCAAATATTTCTGTATTCCTATGCCATTAAAATAAATTCAGCTAATGAATATTCATAAAGTCATTATTTCTTGCATGAATGTTCATTATGAAAAGGGCTACGTTATCGAAATAAATTCTAGGTTTCAGAAATGAATAGCAGATAATGCTTGCATACTAAATGTTCAAATGTCAGTATACATGCAGTAGAACCCTCTAATGCGATCACTTAATAAACATGGGTGTCTTTATAAGCAGGTAGTTGTTTAATGCAGGACAAAAGTAATGCAGAAAGCTCCTCTAGGAGCTTTCTGCGTTACTTTTGTCCGGCATTAAGCTACCACCTGCCTCTACCGTCCAGAAGTATACCTCTTTTAGGTGGTCGCATTAGAGGGGATGTACTGTATATAATGTATCACATCTGCTTAACACTTTACCTCATGAATATTCATGTAAGAAATAATGAATGTATGAATACTGATTAGCTAAATTTACGTAATGGCGTCATGAAAATGGACGTTTTTATCTGAGAAGGAACAATAGAATCAGATCTATATACAATGTAAGTTGCAAAAGCAAACGGAGGATACCCTGATCAGACGGCCCCTACAGGGGCTGTCTGACAGGGGAAAGGCGTTGAAAGGTGTATCTATCCGGAAATGCGTTAAATGCATTCGCATGTTCTACAGGCAGCCATGACAACTGTAGTAAGTGACTAGTCAGACTATACATGTTATCCACATTACAGTGATAATTATTAATTAACCCATTCCTTCATAGGCTATTTTTAGACCAATCCTCTTTGAATAAACCTACCAAAAAGAAGCATTTACTAGAGAAAAGGAAACATTTAGAATTGTGTAGTTTTGAAACCATTGTGATAAATAAAGCATTTGCTCCATAGGAGCAAATGCTCTATTTATCACAATGGTTTCAAAGAGTGATATTTACAGAGGCGCAAACAGGCATCAGTAGGAGAGAATGTGTTAAATAGTGTAGCCCTATAGGAGTTTCGAAATGATACTTATGTTTATGGTGATCGAATCGTTAGTAAAATAAATGCAAACATGTTTGTGTTTTAGTACACGTACATGTGTAGATACCGTTTTTGTACAGAGAAATAACGGTTAAGATCAACTTTAAAGTACGGGACACGAGTCACTAATGTCCTTTGCAAACAGTGTAGACCCAGATGAGAGGGCTTTTAGATGACCCCTCTCGTCAGGGTGCGCTGTTTTTCATGTTACAGCTTTCTTTAGAAAACTCCCTAAATATTCACCATAAGCTTGAAAAGTTTGAATTTTGGGAATAATCCGTTTGAAAATAGCGTTGTAAAGGTTAAGTTTAGAAACTCGTATTAATAGCCCATTGATTAATCGTGTTTACAAAACTAATGAAGTTTGTTTAACGTAGAGCCAATGAAGCATAAGTTTTATAAGGCCCAACTAACGTAAATACATTCTTGTTTAACATGCGGATGTTTGAGACAAAACTCTGACGTCACCTGATTAAACGAGGATTGGTGTGCGGGGTAATTATTAGGGCGAACTTTAAGTTTTACAAGGGTGACTAATGTTTCAAAATGATATAACACACTGTATTAATAATCAGAAACATTTTAATCTAAATGATTACACTGATCAAAAATTTCAGTAAAAACATAAGGACGTCCATAATACGCGTTGTGCTTGCAATTTGTATGATGGCAAGGTCGATGTTTTTCTTTTCTACGAGTATACATGTACATATAAACTATGATCAACTGTATTTTCAATCAAACAAATGTACCACTGTGTACATGTTAACCCTTTCCTCCATAAATACGCTTTTATACGCCTCTGTAAAAGTCACTTTCTGAAACCAGTGTGATAAATACAGCATTTGCTCCTACGGAGCAAATGCTCTATTTATCACACTGGTTTAAAAACTACAAAATTCTTAAATTTTCCTTTTCTCTAGTTAATGTTCCTTTTCGGTAGATTTATTCAAAGAGGTTGTGTCTAAAAGTAGCCTATGCGGTAATGGATCAACCCTGTACTCCCTGTAAGAAGCGATGACATCTTGCATATTAATCAGTTGTACTTTTACAAGCATACATGACCACACAAATATTTAACCTAGACAGAATGTGTAGAATTAGATATATATTATGTTGTAAGCAAACAGACAGGAGCTGTCTGATCTTTATCTACTTTGTTTGCAAACGCTTATAAAAAGCGTATTTGTGGAGTAACGGGTTAATACAATGATATAACTTTTATCCAGCTTTCAGCAGAATTAGGAAAATTGGTTTCTGGAATGATATTAATTTTAACGTCAACGTCAGCGACTCACTTTGATATACAGACCTATAAGGGATTGTCAGTAATATACCAAGAGCAAAATACATTGTCATTTTTACCCCTATACATGTATATTCGGGGGAAAGTAGTCTTTGCAAACAGTGTACACACATATCAGAGGGCCACTAGAGAAACCTTATGATCAGGTTTTGGATACAGTAAAACCTCTCTATAACGGCCACTAAATTGTGTTAATTAGTTTACATTTGGGACGGGTGGTTGCTTAAAGCAAGGTGAAAGTAAAACAGAACGCTCCTATAGGAGCGTTCTGTTTTACTTTCACCTTGCTTTATGCAGCCACATGCCTTTAACACGAAATACTTGATGTAATTTAGTGGCCGTTATAGAGAGGTTTTACGGTAGTTCATTATTCAAAATCCTCTCCCAAATAACTACCTGTCATAATGAATGGACTGCATCGTTAGTAAATGATGGGTTATTCCACTTTGAAAATACAGTATTTAATGGGTTAAACGACATAAGAGGTGAGTGGTTGTGTCCCACAGTAAGGACATTTTTTAGAAATGTATTAATTAAACTTCATTCCCTTTAAACGTTTCGCACAAAGGGTTACCCATATCAAACGTCTTTTGTATAAGACGTCTTTTAAGGGGCTACTCTACGTATTTGCACATGGAATAATATAGACATCAATCCACAGTTTAGTTTATAGCATGGTCATAATTTCATGTGTTCACATGCCATTACAGTACACACGCGACTACAAAACGCACCTACACGTAATTTATGTCTATGATGTCATTATTTCTTACGTGAATATTCTTTCAGTAAAGTTTAAGAGTTGCAGAATGTTTAGATCAAATCGGTTTACCAAAATTTACGCAAGATCACTACACAAAGCCGACCGTAACTTGGTAAATGCACTAAGGTCATTATGGCGAAAGTGACAGAATTACTTCATAATAAAATGGGAGTTTGACTGAAGCTTTAACCTCCTTGTACCAAACATTACGAGCCATGCTGTGCGAAAAGCAAAATTCAGGAAGTGCAAATAGTGTATAAAAAGACAATCAGTGTCTGTGTTTGTTTATTAAATAATATAGATACATGTATGACTCTACAATTTCTATTAACACCAAAATATCATGTGTACATATGCCATAATGAAAATTCAGCTAATAAATATTTGTGACGTTATTTTCCATGTGAATATTCATGGAATAAACGGTTAATTATGTTCGAACCGTATTTGTCAATCACTTTACCCCGATAAATGTGTTTCCAAATGAACTTTTACAATAACATTAATGTTTTGTAAGTAGATTGGAAGATATGTTTTGTAATGGTGTATGCCTTTATCCAAATTAAGGTAAGATACTACATGTACTACAGTGTTTTTAGTCGCATACGTTTTTCTATTAAAACGTTTATGACTTCCTTGGAAAAGGCATTGACCAGTTTTATGAAGGTCATGTATGTATGTGTGAGCGCGCACGTCATTTGTGCTTCTGGTGTTACTTTGGACTTAAGTGTCTCATTTTATAATTTACTGCTTGACTTTCATTCTACAGTAAATCCTCTCTATAACGGCCACTAAATTGTGTTAATTAGTTGGTATTGTAGCGTTCTGTTTTACGTTCACCTTGCTTTAAGCAGCCACCTGCCTTTCATACAAAATACTTGATGTAATTTAGTGGCCGTTATAGAGAGGTTTTACTGTATTTCTACCTTATATCTCATTGACCATTTAGATACATCCAAATTGAAAGTTTCTTGCATACGTTTTTTAAAGTTCAACTTCAATACACGGCTTATCCACTGAACCTTTGAGCTACATACTTTCCAATAGGATAATCACCATTTTCGATTAATATCGCCTGACAGTTCTCTTATCTCATATTTTGCTTATAAATTCATTCAAACCACATATGTTACAAAAGCAAATCAGATATAAGCAAATACGTTCAGCTCAAACACTTCTTTTTCTTATTATTTTCCCATTCGCAACTCGAAACACGTTAACATTAGTCAGGTATTTTGCTTAACCAATCGGAATCTGACCGATTTTAGTAGTCTCTGATCTAAAGACAAATGCTACCCTTGTTTTGCAATGATAACCAGGAACAATCCAGTACCAATTCATAAACCGGGATATAGTTTGGTGTTTCGAAATTCAAACTGGACAAACCCAGTTCAAGACGCAAGTATGAAGTACAATTTTGCTTACTTTTAGTTTGGTAAATTAAACAGAGTTCCAGATAAGATGCAAAAATTAAATCATTTTCAGGAATAACTTCTTTATTTCTCCACAAAACCCTCTACTGTGGCCACTCTTAAGAATCGTCTCTTCGAGACGATTCTAAAGAGTGGTCACAGTATAGGGTTTGGTGGAGAAAGACGATTTTAGTATTTGGGTACGCACCTTTATTTATAGCTCTGGTACTATCATATAACCATATGATAGCTAACCCGATCCGGTAAACCCTTTACCAGATATAGACGTATTTTCATGTTCAAACAGAGTAGGCCCAGGTCAGAGGCTCCCGTAGTACTTAGCTGTCTCATCAATGTCTGCTCTGTTTGCTTATGAAACAAGATATATCTATTTCTACAGTTAGTTCCATTTTAAAACCTTCTTTGTTATTATCAGGGTCTACCCTGTTTGCAAAAAAGGTGCCAAAATGCGTCTCTATGGAGTAAAGAGCTACTTTTTAATGGTCGCTTAAGCCCGGTTTTACCGTATTATAACTTATGGTAGTCTGTTTATACTCACGTAGAACTGCTCTTGCTGGAAGCGACCTCTTAAAGCGTGGACGATGGTGTTTTCATCTAGTACTTCTAGAGTACTCAGATCCGCCGGCTTCATATCAGGGTCCCGGCGATATCACCTCCACTGAATATCCGCGACTCCCGGCGGCAACACTAGCACTGAGAAACAAAATTAAAAATCCATACAATATTTAATCCATTACTATAGGTTGTATTCCGTGTTCGCATGTTTCATTGTGTTGTTGTTTTGTTTTTCAGAGTATTAAAATATTATTTAGTTCACTTTTAAAGTTAAATATAAATTAATTATGTCCACAGACAATATTATTATTTCCAATTATTATGGTGGCCGTGTCGAAATGTTTAATTAAACAGAAAAAGAAATCCTTTGCTGTTTTCTGAATTCAGGTAGAGGAAATATACATATGCGACAATCAACTTGTCATAAACTGTCGTCTGTTTTCAACACAAGGGGGAGATACCATCCATCAAACGCTTCAGAACAATCACGTACGTAACAACCAATGGGATTGGTTCTTATTAATCACGTGACAATGATCAACGAACCAAATCAACGGAGACAACGTCCTAACCCACAAATATTACACTAACGACGTTCTTAATCATTTGCATCTCATAACGTTATGACATTCTGTTCGTGCTACTAATTATAGACATCAGTGGGTCCGTCTGTCACAGGTAGGGGCAGACGTCAAATACCTTGAGGTGATAAACAATTAAAAGAATTTTAATAGCGTTAAAGCCATGCCTTACACAGTATTACATTAACACATAACCTCATGAATATTCATGTAATAAATAATAATATTGCGTACATTTGTTTGCTGAATTTCTACAATGATACATAAACCCGGGGATATTTAGGCCATCGTAGAACCTGTAGAATCCGACATGTAATTCCGTAAGCAAACAGAACAGACCCTGATCAGAACATTCCCGTAAGAACAGTCTGATCTTGGTCTACTCAGCTTGCAAAAAGCATCTCTATCAGGTACATTTCATTTATTCAGTTACACTCAGCACATATTAACGTATGTGACATGAAGTATACAATAAACATAATACAGTAAAACTTCTATTATTCGAACACTAAAATACGTATTATTATCGATCTTTAAGACAGGTGGCAGCTGAATGCATGGTGAAAGTCATGCAGAAAGCTCCTCTATGCATTAAGCAGCCACCTGCCTAAAATAGTCTAAATTCTTCTATACAGAAAATTCGAATAATCGAGATTTTGCTGCATATATAAAGTTACAATAATTCCAGGCTGTGAAAACAGGAATAAACAAGGTACACGCTTAACCCTTTCCTCCATTAATATTCATGTAGAAATAACTACGTCATTTTTACTAATTATATGAAAGTGTTATAACAGCACATGGACACGTGATGTTTTGGCAATGGCAAATGGCAGTAACTGTTGAAGTGTATCTACAGTGTATCATAAGCAACCAGAGTTGACCCTGATCAGACGGCTCCTATAGGAGCCGTCTGATCTGTGTCTACTCTGTTTGCAAAAGGTATAGAAAGGCATAGAAAGGCGTATTTATGGAATAATGGGTTAAATCTTGATCTAACTTATCACATCTGGAATGTAAATCAACTACATACGCTCCTATGGAGCAAATGCTCTATTTATCACAATGGTTTCCAAACAATGACTTCTACAGAGGCGTCAAGATGCGTCAGAGGAGGGGCATGAGTTAAAGTGACAGGCTCTACAATTAACTGATATTTTCAATGAAATTATGAAGCATGGCATTGGTTATGTTCAATTATTCATATGAAGATTGTCTTTTTAAATAAACTGTTTTCGTCAATGTTTATATGTGTTGTACAACAAAATATTATCGGCCTGTTCCGCATAAATACTAATACATCGGCTAATAACAATGGAGTTTTCAATATCAAATACATAAAATTCTGTCTTTTTCTGCGTTTATTCGATCAATTTTCGTGCTATACACTTTTTTTCAGCATGCAAATAAATGATTTGTGTAATTTTTAAGTTGTTTTTTAAACGCGTAGCAAGTAGGAACTATCTCTATAATGGTTGACTTAAAACATTTTGAAATTTACACATTAAAAATAACATTTGACCCGCCCAATGAATCATCAGATATATACCATCCATCATAAACAACTTAGCAAATGTGAAATGTGTCTTATATCATATCCCCAAATATATATTGGTTTAATTTAAATAATACTAAATATGTTTTCAGGTTTACTGCTTTACAACAGGTATCCATATGCAATGTGCCAGTGTCCTTTTAACGTGAGTGAGTGACCTGTGTGCAAATAAAAAAAAAATGATCTTCATCATACTGAAAAAAAAACATGTCTGCTCAATATCTGATCTGCTGAAGTTTTTTACTGACTTTCGATTCGTTTTTAAAAGCCTTTGAAACCAAGTGTCCAACAGTTTGGATCCTGATGAGACGCCGAGTTACTCGGCGTCACATCTGGATTCAAATTGTTTGCAAAAGCGAGTCATGACACGCTTAGCATGAAAAGTGTTAACCCTTTCACCGCCGCAGTCGCATAAATGCCCCACGACAAATAGTGCAGTCCCAGATCAGACGCCGCCTTTTCAAGGCGGCGTCTGATCAGGGACTTCACTATTTGTCTCAATCTCTATTTCTATATATGTGCTTTATTCCTTTAAAATTTGCATTTATTTATCTCATTTCCTTATTTTACTGAATGATTTAACAATCTTGGATTGCAGACGACAATTAGAAATTTGGCGCCGAAAGGATTAATGACATGATGAATATAAAAAATAGCATGAATTAAACAATAGACAGTAGAACCTGTATTAAGCGACCATTCATTCATTGAATACATGAGTATTAAAAAGCAGGTGCTAGTTTAATGCAGGGCAAAAGTAATGCAGAAACATCTTTCTGTGTTACTTTTGACATGCATTTAAGCTACCACCTGCCTTACAGGCCAATAATTCCTGGGTCCGAGGTTTATAAAACGTTTTACATTGTCAGACATATGATTGGTCCAGACTAACTCAAAGCTTCTTGATCGCGAGGATTGGTGTTGTTAGTTAATTCAATTTCAACATTAGAGACTGACCATTTGAAATTAATTCAATGTATGTTTCTTGTTTTACTTTAACTTTTTACCCTTTATGAATATTCACGTAAGAAACAATGACTATGAAAATGTGTTAGCTGCATTTTTATAAATGATATATTAATACAGGACTGTATAGCTTTGGCAGAAACTCCAGAATCAGATCCATAAGCAAACACAGACTACCGTGATCAGGCAGTTCCTACGGGGGCCACCTGATCCGTGTCTACTATTGTTTACAAAGGCATAGAAAAGTGTTTGTATAAGGGAAAGGGTTTATAAGCTGGTATTTTATAATGGCCATGTGAACACTGTTTTCCTGATCTTCTCTGTCTACCCTATTTGCAAAGGTTTCGCTATCCGTTTTACCCAGTAAAACCTCTCTAAACTTACGTTAAATTTAGTGTAAATATCAGTCATGGAGACAGGTGACAGCTTGATTTAGGTATGAAAGTCATGCAGAAAGCTCCTAGAGGAGCTTTATGCATGACTTTCACCATGCATTAAGTAACCACCTGCCTAAAAGTATCTAAATTATTCTCTACTAGAATTCCGCTTTGGAGAATTCTGTATATAAGGGAAAGGGTTTTCTGTTTGAAATTTGGTTTATAATGCACTAGTACATGTACGTATACATATATTTTTCATTAAATATGTTATGTCTTTAGAAGTTTAGATTAAGAAAGACTGTGTGACGCATGCTGAGGAAGAAAGATTTGGGAAAACTGCATTATTCAAGAATTCATAGTTTAACTTTGATTCTAGATCTACATGTACGTATATAATACAATAAGCAAAACCAGACTCTGATACTTTTGCATTAAGCAGCCCGTCTGCTTTTGTTCTGTACTAAGTAATCACCTGCCGTTGTTCTGCATCGAGAAACCTACTTTTCAAGCATTTCCGCGCATTTGCAAACAAAACAGACCCAGATCAAACGGAACTGTCTGATCAGGATCTGCTCTGTTTGCTTTTGACACGATACAGATCTGATTTGACAGTTTTTTACCAAAGCAAAATGTGTCCTTGAAAAGTTTACATTATAAAATGTCAGCCTTTAAATATTCATGATGTCAACATTTCTTACAGGAATGCTGAACAGGGGAAGGGTTTAAATAAACCCATGTTTATTCATAAAATGGCTGCTATATAGTGTTCCTGCTGTATTTGAACTTTTGTATAAGCATAATGTATGGCTTCAATAGCGCCATTATTAAGGCGTATATATGTGTGTACAGCCAGACAAAGTACGGACAGATGTAACAAGTGTTTGTTTAAACCTTTTCGATGCTAAATATTCAAGGTGGACTGACCCACAAGCGTTAACAATATTGTCCACTAAGGTTTAAAAACTTAAATTTGCTATGGGAGTTTTAATGACAAATAGCGTACACCCAGATCAGAGGGTTCCTCTAGAGGCCCTCTGACCTGGGTCTACACTATTTGCAAATGCCAGTGTATACATTTCTCGTATTCAAATGGTTAAATCTTACATCGATCAATTCACAAATATGGGTTAGGGACGTCAATACTGTTTTTGTTGTTAATTCATTTGATGTTCTAAGCACGCCGAATAAATATTTCTGCAACAATTAAGTAAAATATTATAAATTATTGTCTGTTTCAAACACAAGTGACAATATCAAAAGACAACTGATGTCCCATCTATCCTGGTAGCAGACCTTCGTGAACTTTTACATATACCGTTAAGTATGGAGGACGATCAACGGCAAAATTGCATCATGCTTTGTGGCATTTCAATTTGCTTCATGTTAAATGCATTATGCTAAATGAGTATTGCATGTCACGATGTGCTTTCTTCTTTCTTTGAAGTTTCTTCCTCGATCCGACATTTGACCTTCTGTAAACTTATTTATTGATTATAATAACGTCAAATAATGTGTTTCATTGTTTAAACTTCTTTGGAGCATATTCTTTGTGCTATTTGCTTAGCGCTTGATGCGTGGTGCTTGATGCTTGATGCGTGGTTCGTTGTTCCAACTTCGCCCCGGCCTTTGTCGTACTCTAGTCAGCTCGGACTAAAATGCTGAAGTGATTTGCCGAATATATAGGTAAAGAAGGAAAATGCTGAAGACATAGAAATAGAAGAATTATAAAAAAAAACACAAAAAATAGAAGGGTTACTGATCCATTACATTAGAGAGAGTGTGTGTGTGTGGGGGGGGGGGGGTATTTACTGCTGGGAGAAGTATAATAATAACAAGAGGGTCTGAAAGGCCCTGACATCGCTCACCAGACAATCAGAGGAGAAGATTTTCAAAGTTTTCACTATGTGTTTCTATAGAAAACTAGCCGGCCCTGGGGTGAATCAATTTTGACACAAGGGGCATAATTTATTTAACTTTTGTAGAGGACCTCAAGTGAATTTTTTTTAAGGAAATGTAAATGAAAACATATAACAATGTAAATCTAAATAAAAAGGGCATGCACAAACGTATGTATACCCTCTCCCTGGGCAAATTGGTTGAATTTCAGAAAGAATATATTAATCTATATCGTTAATAACTCAAAGTCTCATCAGGTTCATTTAGTTTAGTCTCTATCTGCATTTTTCAAAATTTGAAGCAGAGGTCATTTTAGATTAACTAGTATTGAGCAAATATATGTTCTCGTATTTATAATAATGACAGCGTGAGTAAATGACGTCACAAATATGTGATTTTAAAAGCGCGTGCATTCATCCACCTGAATCGGGGTCAGATGTCATTTATGCATTTAATTTTTATACGCCCACCTAATAAAGGTGGTCGTATATTGTCGTGGCCCTGTCCGTCCGTCCGTTCGTTCGTTCGTTCGTTCGTTCGTTCGTTCGTTCGTTCGTTCGTTCGTTCGTTCGTTCGTCCGTCAACATTTTGTTTGTCCGCTGTTTTCTGGGAAAACTATTTGACAGATATTAATGAAACTTCACACAAATGTTAAATGCATCAAGATCTGAAGCTGAGTTGATTCTGAGGTTCATTTGATTTTTCATTTCAGAGTTATGGCCCTTGTCCTTAAAAATATGCAAATAGTTTGTCCGCTGTTTTCTGGGAAAACTATTTGAGAGATATTAATGAAACTTCACACAAATAGTTAATGCATGAAGATCTGAAGCTGAGTCGATTCTGAGGTTCATTTGATTTGTCGTTTTGAAGTTATGGCCCTTTTACTTAAAAAAATAATGCAAATACATGCAAATAATTTGTCCGCTGTTTTCTGGGAAAACTATTTGAGAGATATTAATGAAACTTCACACAAATGTTTAATGCATGAAGATCTGAAGCTGAGTTGATTCTGAGTTCATTTGATTTGTCGTTTCGGAGTTATGGCCCTTTTACTTAAAAAATAATGCAAATACATGCAAATAGTTTTCCGCTGTTTTCTGGGAAAACTATTTGAGAGATATTAATGAAACTTCACACAAATGTTTAATGCATCAAGGTCTGAAGCTGAGTCGATTCTGAGGTTCATTTGATTTGTCGTTTCGGAGTTATGGCCCTTGTCCTTAAAAAATAATGCAAATAGTTTGTCCGCTGTTTTTTGGGAAAACTATTTGAGAGATATTAATGAAACTTCACACAAATGTTTAATGCATCAAGGTCTGAAGCTGAGTCGATTCTGAGGTTAATTTGATTTGTCGTTTCGGAGTTATGTCCCTTTTACTTAAAAAATAATGCAAATATATGCAAATAGTTTTTCCGCTGTTTTCTGGCAAAACTGTTTGACAGATATTAATGAAACTTCATGCACATGTTTAATGCATCAAGACCTGAAGCTAAGTCGATTCTGAGGGTCATTTGATTTGTTGTTTTGGAGTTATGGCCCTTGCACTTAAAAAAAATAATGCAAATCTATGCAAATATGAGGATGGCCATAAGGCATGTTGAATCAGAGAAAGTTTGCAAGTGGGCGTATTATGTACCGTATGCGGTACTCTTGTTTTATGTGCAATCCTTTATATATTATAGCTTTATATTAACTATTTGGATGCTAGTGGCAAATCAAATCTATGATAACAGATTGGATCCAGATTAGACGCCATTTTACTCGGAGTTTTATCAGGATCCAAATGCGTGTCCATAAGGAATAAATCTACAAATTGAAGCAGACAACATTTATTAATTATCCAGACGCAACATTACTGAATTTCTGAACATTGATTTCTTGTGTATATAGATCTGTGTTTTACTGTTTTGTATTTTGTATGAAATGCTTGTTTTGAGGGCCTCAAGGTAGATTAGTCATTATGACTAATTGAGCTACCCTCGTTAAATAAAGTATTTCAATGTTCAAAATTTCAGATATTTTCATTACACCTTCATGAGTTATTATTATTCATATCTTAATTTATTTTCAACCCTTCCCCTGTTCTATGTTTATTCAATATTTAAATACCTACTGAATATTCATGGACAAAATAGTTATAATGAAATATGGAAGGTGGGATAGTGTAGCCATTTTAGAAAGTAAAGAAACATCTTTCAAATTCTATTGACAAACAGAGCGGACCCTGATCAGACAACTGCTATAGGAGCCATCTGATCTGGGTCTGCTGTGTTTGCAAATGTGTCAAAAGACGTTAATATGAGAGAAAGGGTTAGTAAACATATAAGTATATTAGTATATTGTACACAAAATGAAAATAATGTAATATAATGTATTTCTCAAACCCAATATAATTCTAATAAAGATATGCTATTTTATGATATATAAGACATGTTTATATTTATAATCTTAGCCCTTTCCCTGTTCTATATTTAGTCCCGATTCCAATACCTATACAGAATATTTATGGACCAAAAAATCATAATGAAAGTATGGAAGGTGGAACATTGCAGTCATTTCAGAAATTCTAAATAAACAGATGAATGAAATTCCATTAGCAATCAGAGCAGATCCTGATCAGACGGTCCGCAAATGAGTCACGCGTGGTCTATCACACATCGGCGATCAGGGTACTACACAGTTGACCCTTTACTCAATGAATATCCATGTGAAAAATAATGACAATGAAATATATTGTTAAAATAGCATATGGACACGCGAGTTTTATCAGAGCAAACTGTGCAGAATGATATCTATGACAGACCATCAGCAAACAAGACAGACCCTGATCAGACGGACATAAAAAAGCAACAAATAAAATTGCGCCAAAGGCATCATTTAAATAATTAACCCCCCCCCCCCCCCCCATACATACACACACTTCTCAATAATGTTCTTTGTTCGCTCAAAACAACATTTAAAAACCAAACCAAACATTTAATTCGATCTACGTTGAATCCATCCTCAGTACTTTCAGTAGTTTGATTATCTGGTTTTATATGCAGCGCCACCTATATGGCAAGTTCGGCTGAAGTGCATTATGCGTTCGGCTTTCGGCTTTATGCTTGTTGCTATGGGCTTACCACATTGGGTCGTGTGTCGTTGGGACACGTGTCATTGAAGAAACTTCAATGAAAGAAGGACTCCCATCTTGACATGCAATAATCGTTTAGCAAACTGTTCAATACCACAATGCAGGATGCATTTATCATGAAGCAAACTGAAATGCCACAATGCATGATGCATTTAACATGAAGCAAACTGAAATGCCACAAAGCATGATGCAATTTTGGCGTTGATCGTCCTCCATAGTTAAGCCGTTATGAAGATTGTCGTTCGCTATCAATTTCGTGTGTCAATTGTAAGTACAATAATACCTCTATTATTCGAACAATAGTACCTCCACTTCGTATCATTATAGATCTTTCGGACAGGTGGCTGCTTAATGCAGAATGAAAGTCATGCAGAAAGCTCCTCTGGGAGCTTTCAACATTACTTCCATTCTGCAATTACTGAAAGTGTCTAAATTCTTCTATACTAATATTTCGAGCTATCGGGGTTTTATCGTAAATAGTTTTCAGTTTGATTATTCCGTTGTAGGTTTCTTTTTAGATGTTTATTGTTCTTTTGGGGTTTGTTTAGTTTTGTAATATGTGTTTACTGTTGTTGTTGTTGTTATTGTTGTTTATGTTTTTGTGCAACAAAAGGTCTAGCGCCAAACAGATTTGTTCCTGACAATATGTCATTTAATGTAGAGTCTCATCTGTACCAAAGCTGTTTGACACTCTACGTATTTGACACCAAAGGTTTGGTATTAAGAAAAAAAACTTAGGAAATTAAGCAGATTGCATATTATATTAAAATTTTGTTTAGATGGTTATATCTATTTATATTATTATATTTATTTAGATGGTTATATTTATTAAGATGGTTGTATTTATATGGTTGATTATATTTATATAGATGACAGGCAATATTTGACAATATTTATGCGAACCAGATCGTGATTTGCCATGATAAATGTTAAGAATTCTACTCACATGCTTCTATTGCGTTTACATGGGTCATTCGTCACGCTTTGGTCTTTATCCTGCCATGTGTGACTTGACCCTCATTTGCAAACAGCTTGGATACAGATGAGACGCCGAGTAACTCGGCGTCTCATCAGGATCCATGCTGTTTGTCATCCGGTCAATAGTTTCTCAAAAACTTCACAGAATTGGACAGTGGTCAACATTGCACCAGATCAAAATTTGAGCAGACAGTATTTTTTTCACAGTGGGATAAGGGTAATGACAAGTTCTCTTTAATATCATGTAATTACTGCAAAAAACGTTATGAATGATCGAAGTGGTACACATAATAGAGAGTGGTATACAGCGAAACCTCTCTAAACTGCACGTTTAATTTAGTATAAATATCGGTCCTGGAGACAGGTGGCAGCTTAATGCAGGGTGAAAGTCATGTAGAAAGCTCCTCTAGGTGCTTTCTGCATGACTTTCATTCTGCATTAAGCAGTCACCTGCAAAAAAGTATTTAGATTCTTCCCTGATAGAATTCCGTTTTAGAGGGATTTTGCTGTAAATATTAAGGTGAATAACATACTTGTGTAGGCTATATAATTGTCGCTAGAGGATAGTGACATTTGAAACATTGTCGTTAATCCTGTACTCCACAATCTCGTTTGTTACGCCCATTGCAAACAAAGTAGACCCAGATCAGACAGTACATTTAGGAGACATCATGAATACAATGGCATCATGAATATCAACATAGCTGTCTTCTTTTCATAATTTGATACAACGCTGAAGTTTTTAGACAATCTATATTGTTCCATAAGCAAACAGAAAAGACCCTGATCAGACGGGCCCGCCTGATCTGGGTCTACTATGTTGGCAAACTCGTCTATATGGGGTAAAGAGTTAGTCAAGTATACAGTAGAACCTGTCCTAAGCGGCCATACATGTATTGAACATAGGAGTCTTAAAAAGCAGGTGGTTGCTTAATGCAGGGCAAGCGTAATGCAGAAAGCTCATATAGGAACAAATGCTCTATTTATCACAATTATTTCAAAAAGTGATTTTTACAGAGACGTTAAAGGCGTCAATATGGGGTGTGTGTTAAAGCTTGCATGACAATTGTGTTTGTTTGTTTGTATTGATTAACGTCCGTTTGTGCTCATTATGGGCAATTTCGACACCCCAGAAAGACGGGAGAGGATACAGAGAAACCCGGGTGCTATGCCCTACTCTTATTATCGACAGCCTTTCTCTGGTTACATGACAAGACATAATGTTTATCGAAGTCTACACCCTTAGCCTTCGATTTATATTCCATTTTGGTCATACTAATGTCCTCACCTTACAGATTGTGTCTTACGCACGTGCGTAAGTGCGTATCACTAGTTACGCCCCTAAATGGCTACAGTATGTGTTATTCCATGCTACATGTACAATCAACGTGGATACTAATAAAATATCGTGATTCAAATATGAGGGCAGGTTATCTCCACTTTCTTCATTTTACAAAGTTTGGTTCCTTATTTTAAATAGTTCACATGGTATCGTGTTAAGGTGCGTGAATTGCCTGACGCAGTTAAATTGCCATAACTGTTACATTATGCCAAACGCCTTACATTTATCACCAGAACTATGTATTACCTAGTAATCAGAACATTTATCACGGTATATCTGGGTCACATTCTCCTTGTACTGCTTTTGCTCGTAAAACGCCTTAATATCTCACTCGTTTGTAGTCTAAAAAGAGACCGGAACTCTCTGATAAAGATCTACACTGCTTTTAACCATTTTCTTCAAATAAACACATTTTCACAAATTGCAAATAGAGTAGACACAGATCAGACGGCTCCTATAGGAGCTGTCTGATCAGAGTCTGCTCTGTTTGTTTATGGTATAATATAGACCTGATTCTGCAGTTTCAGTTTGAGCCTAAACATCATGTGTACATATGCAATTATAAAAAAAAATCAACAAATAAATATTTATGATGTCATTATCTTGCATGAATAGTAAACAGGGAAGGGTTAAGTATTCGCTTTCAGGGTTATGAAAAAAACTTTAGAAAGAATCACTGAGGTACATTGAGTTTTTACTATTTTGACTGTTTTAATTCAATACATGTTCTATTCTGAAATAAAAAGAATTTACTTATGGTTTTAGGTTCATATATATGTACATGTATATGTTAATGCAGTAAAACCCATCTAAACCGAAATTTTAGTAGGGAAGAATTAACCCTTTCGCTGCCAATCTCTGTCGTCTGCTAACTTTGTCGTCTGCTACAATTTTCATTTTTTAGATTCTCTTCATTTTTATTTCAAAAACATAGTAACAGTAACAAACAGTTTGGATCCTGATGAGACGCCGAGTTACTCGGCGTCTCATCTGGATCCAAACTGTTTGCATAGGTAACCACAGTTCCGGCATTGGCAGCGAAAGGGTTAAGATACTTTTAGCCAGGTGGCTGCTTAATGCAGGGTGAAAATTATAAAGAAAGATTCTAGATGACCTTTCTACATGACGTTCACCCTGCATTAAGCTGTCACCTGTCCCCAATGCTGATATTTATACTAAATTTAACGTCCGGTTTAGAGAGATTGTACTGTATTTGCAGATTCTAACATTTTTTTAAACATTTTGACAAGTTTTATATTTATGTACATGTAATTCGTATGTAAGCACGTGTCAATTCCCATATTTAGCTTTATTCCTTTGCACTATTTTGAGCCATTCTTACTCTCAAATCAATGGGCAATTTTTGGACTACAGTAAAACCTCTCTATAACGGCCACTAAATTGTGTTAATTAGTTGGTATTTAGGACAGGTGGCTGCTTAAAACAAGGTGAAAGTAAAACAGAACGCTCCTATAGGAGCGTTCTGTTTAACTTTCACATTACTTTCAGCAACAACCTGTCTTTAACACAAAATACTTGATGTACTTTAGTGGCCATTATAGAGAGGTTTTTTTGTAGTTTACATAATGCTATTCGAATTATATTTACTTCTGAAATTTCAACCTTAGGATTATTGCACTTTTGCAAACCCCTATATTAACTTTTAGTTGAGTCTGAGTTTGTTCTTTGAGTCTGAGTTTGTTCTCAAGCTTTTGATTGGTCAGATTTGAGCAAAAGGCTCAAAACTGACCAATCAAAATCTTGAGAACGAACTCAGACTCAACTTAAAAGTTTTATAAGCATAGATACAGAACTTTCAGAGAGAAATAGTCGATTAGTCAACCAGTGTTTAATTACAGTATGCAAATCTCAGCCTGCTAGAGGATTTTGAATGACAAACCGTGCATACCATGACCTGTTTGTTAGTGACAATTCATGCGTGTCCCGTATTCATAATTGAAAGGTTTATAAATCATGTATCGCATTAGCGAAACTTTACTGTAGTAATGCTTGCATCCACACCATTGGTGTTGGTGCATACATGTATATACTTTATCACATTCGTGTGATGTGTTTATTGTATAGCTTCTAGTGTCTTACATGTTGATATAACACGGTCGGACACTGATAAAGCATGATCTGTTGCACATGTCAAGTTCTAGCTCCTCCATCATTGTGGTTATAGTGTAATGGCATTTATTGCTCTCTCGCAATTTTACTGGGCATTCCTGATACCAATATACAAAACA